>OU795043.1:3584992-3740390 GCA_917208275.1 Patella pellucida | reverse complement strand
TTTCTCCGGTCTCGCTCAATATCTATAAAAATAAACTACCCCCTCTATTTTGTGTCGAGTAGCCGTTAAACCCCATCTCTCTCTCTCTCTCTATCTTTCTCTCCCCCCTCTCTCTCTCTCACTCTAAAAGTCATTAAAATAAACCCCAAAAAATATTTTAAAAGTATAAATTATTATTATAAATAATAAACTATCCTCCCCCCTCACACTCTCTCACTCTCTCTCTCTCTCTCTCTCTCTCTCACTCTCACTCGTTCTCTAAAAGTCATTAAAATATACAAAATATTATTTTAAAAGTATAATCTATTAATATAAAATAATAGAATAACCTTCTATAAATAAGGCAACAAGGAATTAACATGATGACGCGCCTTCAATATGGATTGGCTATCCTATTATCTATAAATAAAAATGGCGCGACTGCACCCAATTCACTTGTAATAAACATATAATTACAACATCAAAGTCGATTGTAGTTGGGGTTTTTATTTTTGGCTTCTCTATTACAATGGGCTACTGTCAGTTGGTTGTTTTAAGAATTTAGCTGAGCGTGAATTATATGGTGGCCGAGGATTTGGAAGTTTAAGATTAAAAGCACGCCCCCAATCGAGAAGTGGTGTCAGTGTTCTAGAAAGAATAATGACGTCATTTAAATGGCCACGAACAGCCACCACAGAAGAAGAGGGGGGGGGGGGGTAAATGGGGTTTAACGTCCACTAGACACAAACTATTTCATTTCGGGACTAACATATGGTTTTAATTTTATTTCAATAATTCGCTTGCGTGTAGGGGTCTTTAGCAGTGGGAGGAAACCGGAGTGCCCGGAGGAAACCCACGAGGTTGAGATAAGGGAGGCGCCCCTATTTCTATGTCACATAGGCTCAAACTAGGGCTCGAAACCACAGTTGCAAGCCAGAGGTGAACGGCCTAGAGGTCGATTCGCGGTACTCTAGACCACTAGACCATCCAAACCCTCCATCTAGTATTACGTGGAGATATATTTCTATGACGTGTTCATGTTTGTTTATTATTCAGAGTTACAAGAAGTGAAGTTGATGGATGTTGGGAATTAGTGCCCCCATTACCCCGTTTCTTAGCCCCCATTACCCCGTTTCTTAGCCCCCATTACCCCGTTTCTAAGCCCCCATTACTCGTTTCTTAGCCCCCATTACCCCGTTTCTTAGCCCCCATTACCCCGTTTCTAAGCCCCCATTAACCCGTTTCTAAGGTCCGCTTATAACGGATCCCCATGAAGGTGCCCCCATTACCCCGTTTATAAGGTGCGCTTATAACGGATCCCCATCAGGGTGTCCCCCATTACCCCGTTTCTAAGGTCCGCTTATAACGTATCCCCATGAAGGTGTCCCCCATTACCCCGTTTCTAAGGTCCGCTTATAACGGATCCCCATGAGGGTGTCCCCCATTACCCCGTTTCTAAAGTCCCCTTATAACAGATCCCCATGAGGGTGTCTCCCATTACCCCGTTTCTAAGGTCCCCTTATAACAGATCCCCATGAGGGTGTCCCCCATTACCCCGTTTCTAAGGTCCGCTTATAACGGATCCCCATGAGGGTGTCCCCCATTACCCCGTTTCTAAGGTCCCCTTATAACGGATCCCCATTATGGTACCCCCATATTACCCCGTTTCTAAGCCCCCATTACCCCGTTTATAAGGTCCGCTTATAACGGATCCCCATTATGGTACCCCCATATTACCCCGTTTCTAAGCCCCCATTACCCCGTTTCTAAGGTCCCCTTATAGCGGATCCCCATTACCCCGTTTCTAAGGTCCGCTTATAACGGATCCCCATGAGGGTGTCTCCCATTACCCCGTTTCTAAGGTCCCCTTATAACAGATCCCCATGAGGGTGTCCCCCATTACCCCGTTTCTAAAGTCCCCTTATAACAGATCCCCATGAGGGTGTCCCCCATTGCCCCGTTTCTAAGGTCCCTTATAACAGATCCCCATGAGGGTGTCCCCCATTACCCCGTTTCTAAGGTCCACTCATAACGGATCCCCATTACCCCGTTTCTAAGGTCCGCTTATAACGGATCCCCATGAGGTTGTGTTTATAGCATGTGCGTATCTCCAATAGAATAGACCCGTCATAATCTGATAAAACAATAGAATAGACCCATCATAATCTGATAAAACAATAGAATAGACCCGTCATAATCTGATAAAACAATAGCATAGACCCATCATAATCTGATAAAACAATAGAATAGACCCGTCATAATCTGATAAAACAATAGAATAGACCCATCATAATCTGATAAAACAATAGAATAGACCCATCATAATCTGATAAAACAATAAAGATGTATTTGCTGGTGTATATAGATGGGTGTAACAATGTCTTTTCTTATTTAGTGTGTGTTCATAGACAATTCTTACTATGTCTATTCTTCTGTAGACTCGCGCTTAATACGAAAATGCGGTCAAATGTGTTATCTTTCTGAACCCTGCTGTCCGTACTCCTTACATGTTCCTGAAGCAACGATCCCGAGTTTTACAACATCTTACCGTTGCTTCAATACTGACACATCAACAGTAGCATCCAATCAGAGGTTGTGACATCGCGACCTCCACGGAAACCTTGACATTGGACGAACTTTGATCTTTGGAACTCGATTATCACAGGTATACGTTTTAGCTTGAAAGCGCGCGACTTGGTTTTCGCGACGACCAAGGAATCTGATTGGTCATAGGCTGAGCCTATACCCAATCAAACTTAGTCCCGAAATATGCAGAGTATAACATGAAGGGCTTGGTAATATGTGTGTTGTTAAGGCGAGATCAAACCTTCTATTGAAGATGCCCAATGACATAAAGAGGCTGACAACAACTAGCAGAGATACATATAACTATTGTATGTAGTTAAATTAAATTACTTCATTGAATTGTCAGATATCCTCTTACATTCCCATATAACAACTGTTGGTCTTAGAAGGAATTATGAGTGAGCAGAAATTTAGCCGTGTGTCTGTTATCGCTCGCCGCTTCAGTCATTTATATAGAGCAGTCGCTTGTGTTTTCACTGTCGTTACGTCACTGTTGATTCGGGTAGCGTGTAATACTCAGCTACCGTAGCATTGCTCTCTGCATTAAAAGTATATTTGGAATGTGTTTAACCCGCTCTATCACGTATGTAATAATGACTGGCACCAATATTGTCCTTTTAGGTGAGATCAAGCCTTCTATTGAAGATGTAGTCCTTAATGTCATGCATCTTTTGATTATAGATAGTTGCAGATCCAAAACACGGGACGGTAGAAGTTCACCGGGGAAAGCAAATTAAGACATTTGGACTTACTTTGTATGACAGTAAGTGATATGTACCTAAGACCATACATTTGCGATGCGGCTAGTCGACTACCGATTTACTTTAAAAGAAAAACGTGCCGCTTTTACGATAAAAACCCAAAATGGCAGCCATTTTTTTAGTTTGTTGATATAATCTCCATGAGGGCAGCCATTTTTTATCCGGGTCCTTTAAAATAGTTCAAAAACGGCGGAATTCGTCATACATCCGAGTCTAGATGTAGGGTACCGGAATCTGCCGAGATTTGCCGAGTGCCATTACCATCGTCACTATAAAAGGATTTAAACACAACAACCTATAAATAACAAACAACTGACAAGTATTCGTAAATAATTTTTTCAAAAATCCGATAATGACATAAAAAATTAGAATGATATCCAAAAAACTTATACTGAAGAAAACCACAACGCAAGGTAGATTTACGGAAGAATGAATGAAATGAATGAATGAATGAATGAATGAAATGAATGAATGAATGAATGAATGAATGAATGAATGAATGAATGAATGAATGAATGAATGAATGAATGAATGAATGAAATGAATGAAATGAATTAATGAAATGAATGAATGAAATGAATGAATGAATGAAATGAATGAATGAATGAAATGAATGAATGAATGAATGAATGAATGAATGAATGAATGAATGAATGAATGAAATGAATGAATGAATGAATGAATGAATGAATGAATGAATGAATGAATGAATGAATGAATGAATGAATGAATGAATGAATGAATGAATGAATGAATGAATGAAATGAATGAAATGAATGAATGAAATGAATGAAATAAATGAAATAAATGAATGAATGAAATGAATGAATGAAATGAAATGAAATGAAATGAAATGAATGAATGAATGGAATGAATGAATGGAATGGAATGAAATGAATGAAATGAATGAAATGAATGAAATGAATGAAATGAATGAAATGAATGAATGAATGAATGAATGAATGAATGAATGAATGAAATGAATGAATGAAATGAATGAATGAATGAAATGAATGAAATGAATGAAATGAATGAAATGAATGAATGAAATGAATGAAATGAATGAAATGAATGAATGAAATGAATGAATGAATGAATGAATGAATGAAATGAATGAATGAATGAATGAATGAATGAAATGAATGAATGAATGAATGAAATGAATGAATGAATGAAATGAATGAATTAATGACAAGGGGAAAGAAATCATAGTCCTATAGGTCTGTTTTTAATTTTTTATTATTATTATTTTTTACAGTGTATCATGTTGTATTGTTGATATGTTTAATATCTATATATTTAGTCACGTGAGGTGGTATTATAACTATTTGGTGACGTGGGATAGTGGGATAACTATTTGGTCACGTGAGATAGTGGGATAACTATTTGGTCACGTGAGATAGTGTGATAACTATTTTGGTCACGTGAGATAGTGGGATAACTATTTGGTCACGTGAGATAGTGTGATAACTATTTAGTCACGTGAGGTGGTATTATAACTATTTGGTCACGTGAGATAGTATAATAACTATTTTGGTCACGTGAGATTGTGTGATAACTATTTTGGTCACGTGAGATAACTATTTGGTCACGTGAGATAGTATAATAACTACTTGTAGACGTCATTCTATCGTGTATATATTATTCTCTTTCAATATGTGACCGGCCAGCTAGAGGTCGAAGCGCGGCACTCTAGACCACTAGCCCATCCCAGCCCCCCACCCTTCCTCTTTCAATAGACAACGTATATGTAAAACAATATATAATATATATCCACGATTTTGCCATCGTTTACACAAATTGACGTTATATTGTATTAACCTTATTTCTGTTGCATTACTCTTTTTTTGTCATCTGCTTTGAATTTTCTATATATTTATAAAAAGATATCTGATTCTAACCAGGCAAAATGTCTTGACCCCTTCAATATAGATAATAACGGTACGTGCAGATTCAACTTGTCGGGGTACACATGGTCAGGTGTTTTAAAGCCCCAATAACACTCTTGTTGTAACTGAATAATATGTCCCAATCTTTATTCTGGTCAACAAATTGTACTATTTTACGATATTTCAATTAATAAATGATGAAAATTTCATCTTAACACACCTAATTTTAAAAATGTGAAAAAAATTCAACTACATGCCGTAACATGGTTTGAAAAGCCTTACGTAAGCACTTTCAAATGCAACTCGGATTTAAACATATTTTCGAACCCTCTGGACAAGTAAGATAGGTTGTAATGGATAATTATTTACACAACAGGTGGGACACTTAAACATCTTGTAGTTAGAATAAGGCTAATTTTTTTTTTTGGGGGGGGGGGGGACCTGTCAAGCCAGCAAGAGTGTTATTGTCCCTTTAAAGCCTCGTGGTTTGTAGAATAGAGTTGATTTGGGTGACTGTTTATTTATATGTGTATGTCTTTGATTGAAACATGCATGTGAATATACACATGTAGGTATATATGTATATTCTAGGTTTTAATGTATACAAGAATTTGATGCGATATTTGATTCAAGAAGTCTGGCGGTAAATACTTAAAATAAACTATAGACTTTATATTTCCTATTTCATGTAAGCGAATCTTGTTATTTTCTACCGGATCTGGTATTTTGAATTAAAATAATATCAAAAACAGTTGTTAGGTAGAATAATGGAATGGGAAACAAAAATCAAAGTGATATTCAAGTGAACTCTTCTAAATGATATTTAACTACACAAACCGGTAGTAGTTGTTGGTATTTGACTCAGGCGCGGATCCAAGGGGGGTGGCTTACCCGGCGCACGCCCCCATCCCCTTATTCGGGCAAGTTGTACGGACAGAATACACTGAAAATAGGGTGGGAGTTGTGTTTAATATTTGAAGATCAGATGTCAGGAAATCGCATATATGGAGTCTTATCTTAAATAACATTTTGGGGAGGACCCACAGACCTCATATCCTGAATCCACCCCTGTTTGCTTTAATGGTAGTAGTAGTTGTTGGTATTGGTATTTGTTTTAATGGTAGTAGTTGTTGGTATTTGTTTTAATGGTAGTAGTAGTTGTTGGTATGTGTTTTAATGGTAGTAGTTGTTGGTATTTGTTGTAATGGTAGTAGTTGTTGTTGGTATTTGTTTTAATGGTAGTAGTAGTTGTTGGTATGTGTTTTAATGGTAGTAGTTGTTGTTGGTATTTTTAATGAAACAATGCAAAAAGTAATTGTTAACTTTTAAAGAACATCATTTGACAGTAGTTTTTAATAGTTAACACAGAAACTTAATATACCCTGATCAACTGGATAGTGAAGGGAGGGATGCGACACATAATTTAAAACATCTAACATATACACGTTCAGGCCTGGTAGTTTATAAATCTCATTGAATTGAAAAGAAAAGACTTGGTTATTGGAGAATGAACTAAGCTAACATTTGGTTGACAATTGAATACACCATCCAATTACAAGAAATAGGGTAAAACTGGTAGCAGAAGAAAGCTAGTTTAGTTTGTGAATAGCGAAGAGGAAGGGTTTGTTTGGTTAAGAGCTTTACAAGTTTCGACTTTTATCGACACGAAATACCGGTAACTTATTGTAACTTACGCTTTAAAGTGTCTACAATATTTTATCCTGACACCTTCATACCTCATATACACCAGGTTTCTTTGGACGCATGGGGATCACGGTGGCTATGTGGATAAGGCGCTGGTTCGTCGCTAGCCTGGAGGTCGGGTGTTCGATCCCTGCATTGGCCGAGAAAGTTCATCTCGATTTTCCGGCGTGATTTCCCCTTGTCAGTGATGCGGGAGGAGGGCCTGACAAGTACAGCTGCCTTGTCGTTCGGATGGGACAAAATCCGAGGTCCCGTGTACACATTTGAGTGCACGTAAAAGATCCCTTGGCAGTTGGAATTTAATATAATTCATTCTCCTATGTCTTGTTTGGGCTGTTGCCCATTAGGCACGAATGCGGATTTCAATTTAATGGCTTTTTTTAGTGTTTTGACTGCATACATCCGATGGCTATCGGTATCTATATGGTGACTACGTGATCAACTGTGACGTTTACATTTACACAAACCGTACAAATTAGATATTCATAATTGTCTATAGCATACATGATGGAATGGCGATTTTTTTTCTGATTTTTTTTAAACAATATTTTATTCAATAAGCTGAATTGGATTGAACAACAGGCAAAAGCCTATATAAATTCTCTCCAGACATATAAAATAGTTAAATCTTATGTTTACAATAAAATGGTGACATATATACAGGCAGTGGGTAACAAACATATATAGCCTACATTACTTGGAGTGTAATTATAACTTTAAATATTAAATTGTCAAAATCTCTTGCTGTCTTTAATGTATTTTTGGACCATTTCAAATATGTTAGAATTGGTATTGTCTGGGAGATTATATATGTATATATTTTTGTCTATATCTTGTTAGCAGACGTCTATATCTACGCCATTAAACTAATAATAACAAATTATTGTACATCATCTTGTCTCATCTCTATCACATTTGACCCTTGACCTTTCACCTTTCACCTTTGATGCTGACACACAGTATGTACCGCTCTCATTTTATCTTCATGTTTTCGCACAATGTAGAAATTTGTGAAACGATAGCGTCAACCTATAAATCTCGTGTAACGAGACATTTATCTACCTCTTGGAGCTCGGATATCAAGTCGTAATTCTACACTACCCACTTTCACTTGTCGACGGGAGACTGGTCTGAACGTGACTAGAATATCGCGCCTGGGTTCCAGGTTCCAAAAGCAGATGCTGCCGTGTCCAAAATTTGCGACCATCTGAGATGAAGACATGTTGATTTAGAGCGAGGTAATTTAAGATAGCCGCGTTATTAAAGGGACAATAACACTCTTGCTGGCTTGACAGGTCCAGAATTTTCTTTAGCCTTATTCGAACTAGGGCCTACTAGATGTGTGTCCTACCTGTTGTGTAAATTATCCATTACAACCTATCTTACTTGTCTAGAGGGTTCGAAAATATGTTTAAATCCAAGTTGCATTTGAAAGTGTTTACGTAAGGCTTTTCAAACCATGTTACGGCATGTAGTTGAATTTTTCCAATTTTTAAAATTCGCTGTGTTAAGATGAAATGTGTATCATCAATTAATTGAAATATTGTAAAATAGTACAAATTGTTGACCAGAATAATGATTAGGACATATTATTCAGTTACAACAAGAGTGGTATTGGGTCTTTAAGGAACCGACGTCTATTATTCAGTTACAACAAGAGTGATATTGTGGCTTTAAAGTAGATGGTTTAGAGTTATCTGAAGAAGAAAGAGATAAGACCGAACATTAAATTTATTTAACCCGCCAATCAACAGGTTTACAGCAGACGACGATTAAATTAATTTGAGTTTCGTCAACAACATGGGGCTGATAAGATATTCCATGCTGACTTTTGACATGCGCAGAAACCAAGTTAATCAGGTCATGCGCAGAAACCAATTTAATCAGGTCATGCGCATAGAAACCAATTTAATCAGTTCTATATTCTGGTAGTGAAATTATGGTGAAGTGCATATTTTAATACTAACAAATCAAAGGTGACCAAAACGCGGAGGTTTTGCTAATCTTTTTTTTCCTTAATGAGTCAATAAAAATCAAAAAAAACTTTTGTTGCAATTTGTTCTACGTCAAGTGTTAGTTTGACCCGCCTATTTTGTCAGAGCAGCGACAGATTAGTTAAAGCAAGTGTTCCTTGATATTTTTGCTTTTTTAAATTAAGACAAGGAGTATGGTCGACTGTCCAACCTCGTGGGTTTTCTCCGGGTCCTCCGTTGTCCTCCCACTGCTAAATAAAATTACCTGACGTACATTTAATCTTCAAATGGATAATCGAGACTATGTTTATTATCGAGAATATCTTGTCCAAACTTCCAGTACTAATTGCTTCGCTCAGAATAAAGTAATTTGACTGAAATTATCTATTTTTGAACTATTATAGCAAGAACTTTTTTATTTTATCTAAGTCTTACACAATGCAACTTTAATGTTTTATTGAAATTATTTGTTGAGCGACTAGTCTTAGTGCGCTTGAACACTTTAACTTATAGAGTAGTTTATTTTTTCTAATATAACATTATACAATATATTATTGGGTGTGTCTTGTTTTTCAATTATTCAATATATAAGAGAGTAAGAGAGAGAGAGAGAGAGAGGGAGAGAGAAAAATGGGTTTAACGTCAACTCAGTTTGTGTTGAGTGGACATTACACCCCATTACTCTCTTGGGAGAGAGAGATAGAGAGAGAGATCATTTCGGGACAAACATATGTTTTTAATTTTAGTGCAATAAATCACTTGCGCGTAGGGTCTTTAGCAGTGGGAGGAAACCGGAGAAAACCCATACAAGATCGTAATCGGTGGCTCTAAAACTATTGACATATATTCAGATTACTTGAGGAGATTGACATCCCATTCAGACAATCTGAAAAAAATATTGTTTATAAAAAACCGCATCAAAGTTAGAAGAGAGAGAGAGAGGGAGAGAGAGAGAGAGAGAGAGAGAGAGGAGTGGGGTTTAACCTTCACTCAACACAAACCAGGTCATTTCGGGACTAACATAATTATGGTGTAATTTTATTTCAATAATTCGCTTGCGCGTAGGAGTCTTTAGCAGTGGGAGGAAACCTGAAGGACCCTAAGAGTCCCGAAATGACCTAGTTTGTGTCGAGTGGAGGTTAAACCCAATTTCTCTCTCTCTCTCTCTCTCTCTCTCTCCCTCTCTCATATAACTGATTCATCTAAAAGCTTTCATATTGACTTTCGGGTTAATTGTCACTGTAAAGGTCTTTGGCATCAACTCTGACATTTTGTATGGTCTGCGAGGTAAGTCAAGCTGCGCTATCTATAATAACGGAACTGCGCATGACAAGATGTTAATCAATTATCAACAATTACAGATTTAAATGCAATCACATTTTTTTGAAAGAGTCGGTCGTGTATGCACTTGGTTTACCTTAACCAGTATTTGGATTCGTTATAAAACTAAAATATAGCTTGAATTAAAGTTTATATACTAAATAATAATAATATAATAATGAACATTTATATAGCGAGAGAGAGGGGGAGAAATGGGGTTTAACGTCCACTCAACACATATTATAATAACATAATAATATAATAATGAACATTTAGGTCATTTCGGGACTAACATAATTTTATTTCAATAATTCGCTTGCGCGTAGGGGTCTTTAGCAGTGGGGGGGGGGGAAAACCGGAGTGTCCGGAGGAGACTCGCGAGGCTGAGAAGTCGCCCCTATCTCCATGCCACATACGCTCACACCAGGGCTCGAAACCACAGCCGCAAACCAGATGTGGCCGGCCAGCTAGAGGTCGAAGCGCGGCACTCTAGACCACTAGGCCATCCCAACCCCTCACCATTTGTATAGCCCCATTCCACACTGACTGTATGCTCGTACTATAGAATAAATAATATTATACACTTTTTGACTTAAATACAAAAATATGAATTAACCATGGGTATTCCCCACATAAATAGAAATTGGTATCAAAGGTTCTAAAACAGTAAGTATAGACTACCTTTCGTAAAACAACCATTACAGACCCATGTCTAGGTGGGTGTGCCCCCACTGTGCCCACTTTTGGAAAATTAGGGATTAAGTCCAATCAAAAATTAAATGGATTGGTGTATTAAGCAGATTAGGATTAGTTGATAGTGGATACTTGGAGGAAAAAAATATAGATATTACTGTATGGTGTCTTCCCATAACGCCGACTCACCAGAGTTTGGAAAGTCGACCGTGGCACTCTTTGATGGGTTAAGAACGGATTAAAGGCGTTAATGAGGTAGGGACCAGTTATTATTAATATAGTTCACTTAAATTCAACTCACTAACTATAGTGTTATTTTCACTATGGTCAATGTATTTGGAGAAAAGTCCAACAACTGGTTCTGCAAACGTCATATCGAGAAGAAGAAACATGCAAATTCGTTAGACGGTGTATCGGGATACCATTACTGCCCGTGACTGATGTAAGTATTCATTATATTTAGTATATAGTTAATATAGCTATATAGTTAATATTGCTATATAGTTAATATAGCTATATAGTTAATTTAGCTATATAGTTAATTTAGCTATATAGTTAATTTAGCTATATAGTTAATTTAGCTATATAGTTAATATAGCTATATAGTTAATATTGCTATATAGTAAATATAGCTATATAGTTAATTTAGCTATATAGTTAATTTAGCTATATAGTTAATATAGCTATATTGTAAATATGGATTATTTATATGTATCTTTATTTTATTTGCAGATTGATGACGCATGGATCCAAATAATGGCCGAGGTACCAGATAATGAGAAATTTCAACAACTGGCTGACTATATGGTTACCCAATGGTTAGACGGTCAATTTACTCAAGTACAATGGAACCACAACCAAACAACGCGAAGAACCAACAATTCATTAGAGGGGTTGCACGGGCGTCTAAAAAAAAGGAAAAGCTCATCCGAATATTTTTGAAGTGATGGCATTTTTGAAAGAAGAGCAAAAGACGATAGAGATTCAGTTGTTGCAGTATTCAAATGGCCAGCGACAATCACCTAAAGGGAAAAAATACACAGATATCAACAGAAAGATCGAAGATGTAAAACATAGATATGAAGTAGGAGGATATTGAATTTGTTAGAATTTTTGGACCATGCTGGACATTTTATGCGTGTCAAAATTTAAAATTATTTGTAATGTTATTTTAAAAGTTAAAGGTTGTTATAAATTTTGTTTAAAAATAAATACTCCCAAAATTATCGGCTTAATTAGTTTTATCCCCCAGCTTGGGTCTATTGTTCTTGGCCAGTCGACCCTTTAACACCGACCAAAATTTACCCAAAAAAAATCGGCGAGTCGGCGTTATGGGAATAAACCTACTGTATAAAGGTGTTTTTTTTATTTTTCTCTGTTTGATATATCATACATCATATTTTACAATAAAAAAAATATAACAACTAAATAATAATGGGATAAACATAGTTACAATAAGATAAACAATGAATAGGTGTGGGGAAAAAGGGTTTGAAATGCAGGATGGTGAAATGGTCAATAGATAATTGATGTAAGGGCCCTAGTGAAAGTTTCAGGCAGGAGACTCATACAAGTATAACCCGGCACTCCGGACAGCTATCATTTAACGACACGCCCAGAAATAATTTACTCAACTTTCAATCACTGTTTATGAGAAATATCTTTGATCCAGAGAGAGAGAGAGAGAGAGAGAGAGAGAGAGAGAGAGAGAAATTGGGTTTAACGTCCACTCAACACATCTAGGTCATTTCGGGATGGTTTAATTTTATTTCAATAATTCGCTTGGGCGTAGGTCTTTAATCCAGAAACACAAAGATTTGCACATAGCATCTTATTGGTGTATTTGATACATTAAAACTACAGACGTTTATAAAGGGCTTTATTTTATTCAACTTAAGGCGAACAATTTTGAGTAAATTCTTGACTTAAGTCTGAGAATGCTTTGTGAACTCGGTGCCAGGTTCTAGGGGGTGTTATGCACTATATTAACCGTTGATCAAATTGCATCGTCAATACTTTTCAGGTATCAATATGTGTTTTGAAATCTTGTCTTGTCGTTCGGAAAAACCGAGGTCCCGTGTACAAATTGGTGTGCACGTAAAAGATCCCTTGGCAGTTGGAATTCGATATAAGAGTAGACAGTAGCGCTGCTGCCCGGGCAAAATTTCCCACATAGCACACTTTATGGCGTATGCCCGTCTTCAATTAGCCCAGGTTTGGTGCAGAAGAGTAGGACGTTAAACCCCATTTCACTTCGTTTCATCAAACCTATAACTGTCTCTGTAATGAGAATGCTACAACCTCCTACGTCAGACTTTGTTGAATAGAGCGATACTTATGTAACCGATAAATAAACGAAAGATTGATCCTAACTTCTATTTTCAGTGTTAAAATCAATGGGAATAACAATACCATATAGATGACATCAATATTCAATATCGTGCAGAGAGAAGCCCCTTTAGATATTTAAAGGGACAATTACACTCTTGCTGGCTTGACAGGTCCAGAAAAAAATCAGCCTTATTTTAACTACTAGATGTTTAAGTGTCCTAGTGTTGTGTAAATTATCAATTACATCCTAAGGTGAAATTTATATCACCAATTAATTGGAATATTGTAAAATAGTAATTTGTTGACAAGAATAATGATTGGGACAATTTATTTAGTTACAACAAGAGTGTTATTGGGCCTTTAAATAAAATAATCCTTATTATACATAATCTATTGATAGACTAAATTAATCCTAATCATGCCAGGGATCACGGTGGCTAAGTGGATAAGGCGCTGGTTCGCTAGCCTGGAGGTCGAGTGTTCGATCCCTGCATTGGCCGAGAAAGTTAATCTCGATTTTCCGGCGTGATTTCCCCTTGTCAGTGATGCAGAAGGAGGGCCTGACAAGGACAGCTGCCTAGTCGTTCGGATGGGACGAAAAACCGAGGTCCCGTGTACAAATTGGAGTGCACGTAAAAGATCCCTTGGCAGTTGGAATTCGATATAAGCGTAGGCCGTAGCGCCGCTGTCCGGGCAAAATTTCCCTCATAGCACACTGTATGGCGTATGCCCGTCTTCAATTGGCCCAGGTTAGGTGCTTAAGCGTAGGACGTTAAACCCCATTTCATTCATTCCTAATCATGCCATTGTTAAACTTTAATACACATTAATAGGAGGAATCATCTCATACGTTAAAGAAAGAGGGAGAGAGAAATGGGGTTTAACGTCCACTCAACACAACTAGGTCATTTCGTGACTAACGTATGGTTTTTAATTTATTTCAATAATTCGCTTGCGCTTAGGGGTCTTTAGCAGTGGGAGGAAACCTCTCGTTGAATCAAGTGGCGTGGTTTCGATTCCAAACATGTACGTGACAGGATGTAGACTGTAGAATCGCCTACCTAACTTCGTGGGGTTTCTTCGAGTCCTCCGTTTTCCTCCCACTGCCAAAAAAACCCTCCACGCTAGCGAATGATTTCTATCAAATTGAATCATATATATCAGTTCCGAAATGACCTATATATCTGCAACTTTCACGTCGTTGATTGTTTTTAAGTGTAGACGACTTACAATAAAATTAATTTGTAAACCCCGTCAAGAATAAAGAGCGCCCCCCCCCCCAAATAATTTGGCCACAAGTACTCTTTTATCAGGTTATTGCGGCTACTGGATCCTCGCTTATAATGACCTGGGATGGAAGCCCCCCTCCCCTAATGAAGAATAGTTTCCGTCGGCCCCGTTGATATCCTTTAATTGTACATCAACACTGTGATGTTCCATGGACATCATTTTCTGGTTGTATTTTTTCAAAATTATAATTCCATTTTTATACAAATTTAATCTTAATATTTTATTTTTTAAAAATGTTTAAAGAACAGAAATAAAATATTTTTTGAAAATAAATGTTCAACTTGAAAAGCTCCAACTTGCCAAATTAAAATTTATAGATAACTATACATGATACATCATATTTGATGTAAAATAAATAAGCCTAAAAAATCAATCAAGTAGTTCTATAGAATTGTTTAGAACAGAATTCCATCAGCAATTGAGTCAACTGGCGTGGTTTCGAATCCCCGGTTGTACGTGGCAAGGAGCAGGGTCGCCTGTCCAACCTCGTGGCTTTTCTCCGGGCCCTCCGGTTTCCTCCCACTGCTAAAGACCCCTACGTGCAAGCGAATTATTGAAAAAAATTAAACCACATTTTAGCCCCGAAATGATCTAGTTTGTGTCGAGTGGTCGTTAAACCCCATCTCTCTCTCTTTCCCTCCCTCTCTCTATCTCTCTCTCTCTATCTCTCTCTAGAACAGAATTCCATCAGCAACAGAATAGCCCCGTCACAACAATTGGAATTCACGTGTTTTTATGTAATAAATGGGTTGTACCTTTAAAATAAGACATCGGGAAAATATTTGCTGAATTCGAGCCACGCGTGTCCACACCAAGAAACATAACATCTTCAACATTCTCTCATATACAATATATTATATTTCTTTTACATTGAAAACACGGAGTTTATAAACGTCGAGAATTTCACAAATGGCGTGTGTATTTCATGAGATTAATTCAAGACGTAACACACTTGATAGAAGTTAGGCGTGTGCATTACTCCAGTTCAAATAAACAATGGAAATCTGCTAGAACTGTTAGGAAACAAAATCTGGCGACTCACAGAAATATCTCTGTTCACTAAGGATAATTTAAAACGCTTGATGCGGTCGTTGAGTAACTCGGCTTGTTTTAGATAAAAGTTTAAACACGTTGGTGTGTGGTGGCAGAATCGAGACAGTGGTTCTTGGGGTTGTTTTGCAGACTGTGGCCTAGTTGATTTGCGCCTAGCGGCCATGGAGGGTGGTTGGGATGGCCTAGTGGTCTAGAGTGCCGCGCTTTCGACCTCTAGCTGGCCGGCTACCTCTGGCTTGCGGCTGTGGTTTCGAGCCCTGATGTGAGCGTATGTGACATGGAGATAGGGGGGCCTTCTCAACCTCGTGGCACTCCGGTTTCCTCCTACTGCTCAAAAACCCTACGCGCAAGCGAATTATTGAAATAAAATTAAACCATGTGTTAAGTCCCGAAATGACCTAGTTGTGCTGAGTGGACGTTAAAGCCTATCTCTCTCTCCCTCTCTCTTGCGCCATGGAAATGACCTAGTTGTGTTGAGTGAACGTTAAACCTCATTTCTCTCTCTCTCTTTCGGGGGATCACGGTGGCTAAGTGGATAAGGCGCTGGTTCGCTAGCCTGGAGGTTGAGTGTACGATCCCTGCATTGGCCGAGAAAGTTCATCTCGATTTTCCGGCGTGATTTCCCCTTGTCAGTGATGCAGAAGGAGGGCCTGACAAGGACAGCTGCCTAGTCGTTCGGATGGGACGAAAAACCGAGGTCCCGTGTACAAATTGGAGTGCACGTAAAAGATCCCTTGGCAGTTGGAATTCGATATAAGAGTAGGCCGTAGCGCCGCTGCCCGGGCAAAAATTTCCCTCATAGCACACTGTATGGCGTATGCCCGTCTTCAATTGGCCCAGGTACGGTGCTTAAGCGTAGGACGTTAAACCCCATTTCATTCCTTCTCTCTCTTTCGCTTGCGCCATGGGACTGTCATAGTGAAACCCCCTTGACGACGACACAAATGGTTTGTGTGTGTGTGTATATTTACACAACGTTACGCACACTTTCATATTGTCTGCTATTGGACGGTTACCAAACAACATTTTACGGATATCGTCTGCCTAAAGATGTCATCAACTAGATACCTGTCTCATGTTTCCTTCCCGGCGTGCCAAGCAGTTCATATCTCGGTTACTATTGACAATACATGTTCTTGCATTAAGACTTGATTTATTTTATACATGTCGGGTTACTTTGCTATAAAATATCTTCCTCAATTAAATAAATAAGGGGCTGACCATGTCTGGCTCGATTGAACACAAACTCCGGTTTTCTCCCCACTGTTAAAGACCCCAACGCGCAAGCGAATTATTGAAATAAAAATGGAAAAACCATACGTCAGTCCCAAAATGACATAGTTTGTGTCGAGTGGACGTTAAACCCCATTTCTCTCTCTCTCTCTTTCTCTCTCTCTTCTTAATTAGCATCCTGATTCGTTACGGTGACACTTGCTTTACAGAACGACAATCTGCTATCTTTTAAACGTAAATCGTCTTGACAGCGGCGTGCAATCGTCCCGATTCTAGGGAAAATAGCTCGCACATGTTAATCACAAAGGAGTGAATCCTACAAGCAGACAACAAAATGGCTTTTCTCGGGAAGATGGAAGAAGGCGATCCATTGTCATATCCGACATTTCTTAAAACAAGCGGAGGTTAACTTTGCCTCCTCGCAAGTTGACCTGTTGTCCCGTATAACTACAATACGCCATTGTCGTTTGACGCGTGGCGAAAATAGTTCATTCGATTTCTCGAGCAAATATGCTACAATTTTCCATTACCATAATCGATTAATGCGAGCTTTTTGATATTAGTAAATTAAGCACTTAGAGAATCACTCGCTAGCCAAATGAGAAGCTACTCGCACAGATTTCAATTTATTTTTTGCGGTAAATTATTTGCACGTGCAACTGCTATGATTTTAGTTGACGTCTAAAACGGGATTTGGCTGTTATAAAGAGCAAGCCGTGTTATAAAAACCCAGAAGTTTTTAAAATGATTAGATATTCACTCGATCATAAATAGAAATATTTTTAATGAAAACTTTTATCTGTAAAGTCTCTCTTTTAAACACTTAACGTAATCTATTCCCCGTATACCACATTTCAAGAAGGCCTTCTAGTTAGAGGCGGATCCAGGAAATCCAGTTAGGGAGGGGGGGCTGAATTTTTTTTGGAAAAAATCGGGGTGTCAGTGGTGATTTGTGGCGCATGTCTATTTTTTTATACTGTTAATTAGGGATTTAGGAGGGGGGGGGGGGTCCGGGCATCTAAACTCCCCCCCCCCCCTGAATCCGCATCTGCTTCTAGTACAGTATATACCCTTTCTGAACAAAAACACCGAAAACCCAGAAACTACTAAGTTAATAACATTATTAAAGTAGCGTTTCGGAATAAGTTAATAACATTATTAAAGTAGCGGTTCGAAATAAACTTATTGGTAGGTAAAAAAATTATGGAAAATAATAAGGGAATCAGGGGCGGATCCAGGGGGGGGCTAGGTGTCCGGGCCCCCTAAATAACAGTATAAAAAATAGATTTGTGTCACAAATCACCAATGACACCCCGATTTTTTCAAAAATGTTCTCGGGGGATCCCCACGCCCCCCCCCCCCCCCGAACAGGATTTCCTGGATCCGCCTCTGAAGGGAATGATATTACCAATAATTGGAAGTGATCCATCAGACCATTTCATTAGGATTCAAATTCGATATCAATAACGTTTTATTTATTTTATTTTATCAGGATTAAAAGAATTAAAATCCGATAACAATAACAATAACGTTTTATTTATTTTATTTTATTTTTATTGAAAGAATTACAATTCGATATCAATAACGTTTTTTATATTTTATTTTATTTTTATTAAAAGAATTAAAATCCGATAACAATAACAATAACGTTTTGATTTATTTTATTTTTATTTAAAGAATTAAAATTCGATATCAAGTACGTTTTATTTATTTCATTTCATTTTTATTAAAAGAATTAAAATCCGATATCAATAACGTTTTGATTTATTTTTGATATTGAGCCCCATTTGACATCTGACCTAATATTTTCTATGAAGCCGATGTTCTGATTATAAGAGAGAGGTAGAGAGAGAATGGGGTTTAACGTCCACTCGACACAAACTAGGTCATTTCGGGACTAACGTATGGTTTAATTTTATTTCCATAATTCGCTTGCGCGTAGGGGTCTTTAGAAGTGGGAGGAAACCGGAGTGCCCGGAGGAAACCGGAGTGCCCGGAGGAAACCGGAGTGCCCGGAGGAAACCCACGAGGTTCTGATTACGAGAACTTGTAGATCAATTTATTGGTTTGTTTGACTCAATACATGGAATAAGAGCTGCCCATAAAGGAATGTGTCTTAGATCTAATAGTCAAAAAGCTACAAGATAAACCCGCGGACAAGAAACAGGCATTGCAAAAAATAAACAATTTTATCAAATCAAGTGAATGGATCCGGGGCCAGCCGTAAGCGTCCACTGTGCTGTACAGTCCTGGGCCTGTTATGGTACAGGCTTCTCTAAAAAAAAAATTAAAAAAAAAATTAAATGGGGTTTAACGTCCACTCAACACAACTAGGTCATTTCAGGATATGGTTTAATTTTATTTCAATAATTCGCTTGCTGGGTGCCCGGATGAAACCTACGAGGTTGAGAAGGCGACCCTATCTCCATGCCACATACGCTCACACCAGGGCACGAAACCACAGCCGCAGGCCAGCTAGAGGTCGAAGCGCGGCACTCTAGGCCACTAGGCCATCCCAACCCCCTTTGGCTTCTCTAAAACCGATTTTATTTTAAGATACGTACACCTTCTCTGTTTGGTTTTTATGAATGTCAACTCTGGACCGTAAACCACCCGATACGATAACTACGTCACTTGATAAGAACAACCCAAATTTGAATATTTTGAACACATGTTTAACAACCGTTATAAATATAGATGATATCTTAATAGTATAATAACCATAATTGATAAAATAAGCGATAAAACATAAAAAACACCGTGATTTATGAAATTACCGATATTCTGCTGGTTAAAATGTCAAAAAAAGGAACTGCGTTTAAAACCATATAAAAATAGAAATAATGGGTGGGCATGATTTAATCATTGACGTCATATATAGATGACGTCATATATAGATGACGTCAATGGATTTAATATTGTGTTCGAATGACAGTAATTACAAGTTTCCGAAATACAAATAACGCTCTAGTCACGTGACAAGTCCGATTTTAAATTTGCAAGTTCGAGTGTCATAATGATTTTCTACTTCTATGGCGGGGGGTTGGGGGAAGCTGAATGATTAGCGTGCGCGCGCTGTATGATAAAGCCTGTCATTGAGCCAACTGGCGTGGTTTCGAATCCCCGGTTTGTACTTGACAATGAGTTGGGTCGCCTATCCAGTCTCGTGGGTTTTCTCCGGGTCCTCTGGTTTCCTCCCACTGCTAAAGACCCCTACGCGCAAGCGAATTATTGAAATAAAATTAAATCATAATTTTAGTCCCAAATGAGGTTCGAACGAGGTACCAATATCCCACATCAGCTGTACACCGCCAGTTTAGTTCAAGATTCTTGTATGTGTACTAACGTATTCCTCCGGGCACTCCGGTTCCGTTACATCGCTACAGACCCCTACGCACAACCGAGTTGTTGAAATAAAATTACACTATACGTTAGTCCTGTAATGACCTGGTTTGTGTCGAGTGGAAGTTGAACCCCATCTCTCTCTATCTCTCTCTACCCCTCTCTCTCTCTCTCTCTCTCTCTCTCTTTTTAAAAAAACGTCAACATCCCTTGAACTTTCGATTAAAATTGTAATAACAGTTCGTGCATAACATTCAAATGACCTGGTCGAGTGGAGGTTAAACCCCATTCCCCCCTCTCCTTCCCCCCTCTCTCCCTCTCTTTCCCTCTCTCTCTCTCTCTTTAGACGTCAACACACTTTGAACTTTTGTGTTAAAGTTTTAAGAACAGTTCGTTCATTACATTCAAATGACTTGGTCGAGTGGAGGTTAACCCCCCCCCCCCCTCTCTTTCTTTCTCTTCTCTCTCCCTCCCCCCCCCCTCTCTCTCTCCCTCTCTCTCTCTTTTAGACGTCAACACACTTTGAACTTTTGTGTTAAAGTTTTAAGAACAGTTCGTTCATTACATTCAAATGACTTGGTCGAGTGGAGGTTAACCCCCCCCCCCCTCTCTATCTCTCTCTTCTCTCTCCCTCCCCCCCCCTCTCTCTCTCCCTCTCTCTCTCTTTTAGACGTCAACACACTTTGAACTTTTGTGTTAAAGTTTTAAGAACAGTTGGTCGAGTGGAGGTTAAACCTCATCCCCCCTCTCTCTCAATCTATCTCTTTCTTCTCTCTCCCTCTCTCTCCCTCTCTCTCTCTCTCTCCCTCTCTCTCCCTCTCTCCCCCCCTCTCTCTCTCTTTATACGTGAACACACTTTGAACTTTTGTATTAAAGTTGTAATAACAGTCCGTGCATTACATTCAAATGGATTATAGGGTTTCTCTAATCTGGTTATAATTATTGAAAATGTCGGGGAAACTATTTCTGCGTCTGTCTGTTTTTCGATCGTTATCCAGACAATCTCGTCATCCAGTCTTTGTTTAGCATTATCAAATACCAGCGACGCAGATAATCGCTTGGACTGGATAATCGAATGATTCCGTGATCGACAGACGGCAAAATGGTAAATTGAGTCGCGTCTGATTAGTTTTTGCGGCTTGGGAGGGCATTCGTTAATTTTCGGCATTTCAGTCGATCTTGAACAAGGAGAAAATCGATAAACGGAGATATAAGAAAGGTATTAGACAAGGTTCACGAGAATATAATGACACTTCTTCATGTAAATAGAAGAATTGTCTTTATATTTAAGTCGATGAGTCTCGGTGGCTAAGTGTGTAAGACGCTGACCTGGAAGTCGCGGTTTCGATCCCGGTTTGGTTTCCCCTTGTCAGTGATGCAGAACGAAGGGCCTGATAAGAACAGCTGCCTAGTTGTTCAGATGGGACGAAAAACCAACGTCCCGTGTACACTTGGACGTGCACGTAAAAGATCCCTTGGCAGTTGGAATGCGATATAAGAGTAGATTGTAGCGCCGCTTTCCGGTCAAAATTTCCCTAATAGCATGCGTTACAATTTTTTATTTAAATAATTCGCTTGCGCGTAGGGGTCTATAGCACTGGGGGAGGTGGAGGACCGGGAAAAAATTCATTCACGAGGCTGGGTATGCGATCATACATCTTGTCACGTGCATTTCAAGATACTAGGGGTCGAACCCTTACGACCTAAAGCGCATAACGCATATAATAATGTAATACGGACGTATCGTATATAAACTGGTTTACATTCAATCGTTTCTGCTTTTACTGTAATTTCTAATCAGTTATGGTCGAGCAGATACTCGAGGAGTCAAATTTGAATGGCAGTCCTTGGTGTCTTGTTGTTCCAGTCTAAATCAGTAGTTTTCTCCTGTGTTATATGGACACAGATCACCAAAGATTTCTACGCCGTCACCCAAACAAGGGCCAAAGTTATTTTTAGCCTCTCTCTCCCTTTCCCTTTTTCCCCCTTTTGCATGGCGATTTTTGTTGGTTTTTTGGTGTAGAATCGAAAAAAAGGGTTTGAAAATACATTTTCAACCAGGTTTTGGTGAATATCCAGGATTTTCAGGCGGAAGGATACAAGAGTTGTGAGGCTGGTTACGTTGACATGTAGGGCCGGGAATTGCATTTTTACTTGTCTCTACTTCCAGCTTGAATATCTCAATTTTTTCATGAAGAACCTCACCCGTCCTTTTGAGCAAGAGTTTACCACATGTTGCTCAATCTGTGGTAGAAAGCGTTCTGTCCAACGAAAATTTGGGAAAAAGTTACAGCCAGGCTAAGTGACGAGATTTAACATTAAAGTCAATGGGGCACTCTTTAGTGTACTGTGGCCATATATGTTTAGCCTCGTTCATCGGGTCGCTTCATGACAAATGGCACTCGAAAGCATTCTGGCACTCGAATCAAACTGACCAATTGACCGTATTTGCAATGTCGATAACATTGAAGAGACGACCACTGTCAAGATTGGTCGCATTTTGTTACGTCTTTTTTGTAAATCATTTTAGTGAAGCCTGTACCAAGACAGGCCCGGGACTGTACAGCGCAGTGGACGCTTACGGCTGGCCCCCGAGACCATTCATTTGATTTGATAATTGTTTAGTTCTTGCAATGTCTATTTTCTGTCTTGTCCGCAGGTTTATCTTGTAGATTTTTTGTTTTGTTTGTTTTGCGTGTAGTGCAGTCCTCCTGCATTTACTATTAGCTACTTTAATTTTGCACTAACACGATATGGTGTTTTTAAATTGTTTATTTTGACTGTGGATTATTTAGTAAAGAGAGAAATATATAATCCATTCATCACCTCCTACGCGTTTAACTAGATTTCTAAATATAGTCTAGTCTCCCCCTCGTTTATCAATGTCATTCAAATGTTTGGAATAGAAATTGGACTGTGACATCGTCAAATAATGGCGACACTGTCACGTTGGGTGTTACTAAAGGCATTGTAGTATATTGCAGGTGCTTGTTTCAGGTAGCATTCACTACTGACTGACCGGTTTGTTGTTTGTTATGACCAGTGGTGACCATCTTGTAAGTAATTATCACACACTGTTGTTTATTTTCTACAGCTGAAACTCAAACCGCCTTAATTATTCGGTTTTCTGCAGTAAAGAAGAACGTTGGTTGAACCTCGTTTCATTTCAATCTGAAATATAAATATTATATTTACGTGTGCATTACATATTTGTTACATCGTGCATTATTTACATGAGCATTAAATATTTGTTACATCGTGCGTTATTTAAATGTACATTAAATACATCGTGCGTTATTTAAATGTGCATTAAATATGTTACATCGTGCGTTATTTAAATGTGCATTAAATATGTAACATCGTGCGTTATTTACATGAGCATTAAATATCTGTTACATCGTGCGTTATTTACATGTGCATTAAATATTTGTCACATCGTGCGTTATTTACATGTGCATTAAATATTATATTTACATCGTGCGTTATTTACATGTGCATTAAATATTTGTTACATCGTGCGTTATTTACATGTGCATTAAATATTATATTTACATCGTGCGTTATTTACATGTGCATTAAATATTTGTTACATCGTGCGTTATTTACATGTACATTAAATATTATATTTACATCGTGCGTTTTTCACATGTGCATTAAATATTTGTTACATCGTGCGTTATTTACATGTGCATTAAATATTTGTTACATCGTGCGTTATTTACATGTGCATTAAATATTTGTCACATCGTGCGTTTTTTGCATGTGCATTAAATATTTGTTACATCGTGCGTTATTTTAAATGAACGTTAAATATTATATTTACATATGCATTAAATATTTGTTTCATCGTGCGTTATTTACATACATGTGCGTTAAATATTATATTTACATGTGCATTAAATATTTGTCCCATCGTGCGTTATTTGCCTTTCCTTCCATATTGTAAACATTCTATACATGATAAATGAAGGTAATCTCGGGGGGAGCATGTACATATTAACACAAACACAGTTAATATTATAAATTGCCCCGAGGGTGACTATAAGGCTTCTATCTCCCTTCATCCCGCTTAACACCTGACAAAGGCCATAGCTATTCAATCCCACCAATATGTATTACTATAATGAACAAATAGACGCCATTGTTAGGATTTGTTTCTAAAGCCGAGGCTGAATGATAACGCCTCTCTCTCCAGATTAAAATCAAGAGCCTTTGTCTAAAATGACTATTTGTAACTTAATACCGTATAGAGAGAGAGAGAGAGAGAGAGGGGGGGAGAGAAATGGGGTTTAACGTCCACTCAACACAACTAGGTCTCTCTTACTCAGAATCTCGCCCTTTGATCTTTTATAAGGGCTTTAGGTTTAGGAGTAGATTTCTACTACCGTTAATTAGGACTCGGTTGGCGTCACTTGAGACCCCTTAATTTTATACAAATAGACCAGGAGACCAGAGGGTCGAACCTAGTCGAACGAGGCACCAGTATCTGACCATACTAACCTGGGATGCATAGAAGCAGGTGTCTTCCCGGGCCCAGCCCGGTGACCCCTAGAATGAACCATAATACGGGTCGAAACCAATTCTAAATGGAAGAGCACTGGTGGCCCTGGGGTTATTCGTCATAAAAGAGAGAGAGAGAGAGAGAGGAGAGAGAGAGAGAGGGAGGGGGAGAGAGGTGGGATTTAACGTCCACCCAACACAATTAGGTCATTTCGGGACTAACATATGGTTTAATTTTATTTCAATAATTCGCTTGCGCGTAGGGGTCTTTATCAGTGGGAGGGAACCTGAGTGCCCGGAGGAAACCCACGATGTTGAGAAGGCGCCCCTATCTCTATGCCACATACGCTCACACCACGGCTCGAAACCACAGCCGCAAGCCAATATGAAATTCTCGCTTTAACGTAATGATATCATGACATCGGTGAATAAACTAACAAAAAGAACGTGCTCTATCTAATAAGGTTTCCACGTCAATCTATTTAACACAACTGTCAAGCGATTCAAGTTCAATTTCAACCCCATCAAAAATATTAATTTAATGCTATGAGAGTGTGAGATACTTGATTTGTGTTTTTTTTTGAGTATTGTGGGATGTCAACCCACGTGTACACTGACATCTTCATTTGTCCTCGTCAGTGGAGAGAGAGAGAGAGAGAGAGAGAGAGAGAGAGAGGGGGGAATGGGGTTTAACGTCCACTCGACACAAACTAGGTCATTTCGGGACTAACATATCGGTTATTTTTTTCATTAATTAGATGTTTCAGATTGCTAGTGGCTGTAGTGAAAATGAATCATTTAAATATGACTAAACTACCTCAATCCTTCTTGTGGGTTTATAATAGACCCAGGGCCCTTGAGAGGAAAAGATGTGATGGGCGAGGCCTTTTTTGCCCCCCCCCCCCCATATGAAGCTAGTCATATCCAAATGATCCAGTTGCACTACGGCCACTAGCAATCTGAAACATCGCTCGGTTTAACCTAGAGTTTAAACAATTTTCCTCTCGGGAGAAATTGCGTTAATATAAGCGGGGATTTGGTTTAACCAGATTGCGATAAAGCGAAAACTTTTGTAAATACTTATACAAGCTTCAAAGGGAAAAATAATTATTGCCCCTTTAAATTTTGAAGCATGATATTCATGGGCCCTGAGACAGAGCGCCGACAGCACCCCCTCCCCCTCTCTCGTGAGTCCTAAATAGTCCTACAAGCTACAACCACATAATTGTTAAGTTGGTCATATTGATAATTGGCAACAAACATGGGAATGCAATGGGGTTTAACGTCCTACGCTTCTGTTACAGTTGGTCATATTGATAATTGTAATCAAACATGGGAATGAAATGGGGTTTAACGTCCTACGCTTCTGTTAAAGTTGGTCATATTGATAATTGTAAACAAACAAGGTGTATTGTAATAGTAGGCCTATATAATAATTTAAAGTGGACTAGACTCTCTAGAACACGATCTCTCTCAATAATAATATGTCTCATACATTCGTCATGTATATTTCCTTTTGTTGACGTCAGGCGGGGAACGTAAGCTCAAGGAACAATAACACGCTATATATATATATATCTATATAATACATATTGTCGTGAATACAATAAACCAGGCGCGGATCCAGGGGGGGGGGCAGGGGGGTCGTGCCCCCCCCCCCCCCTCAGCGAGACTGGTGTATCTGCATTTTAATTGATGATATAAACATGATTTTCGCATTGTCTATGCCCAGGTAATGCGTCAAGGCTCTGGGGATTACACCAAACCACTAATGTATGCGGCACTCTAATGATTACCATTTGTTACAATGTATGCCCCCCCCCCCTCGAAAAAAAATCCTGGATCCGGGCCTGTAAACGCCATCAAATTTAGGTTATATTTACATTACCCATACCTAACAAACAAAGAAGGGAGGCAGGGATTACGGGTATTAATTTTGCTCGTTGCAATAATATCGTCTATATAATCTCCCGAAATATGAATATTGGCTTTTACTATTCTTCACAACAAATACGGGATTTAATAACTACATTAGTAAGACCCGTATTCATTCGGTAGTTTTCATATTTTTTTATCGAAGAAAGCAGGGTCCGTCACACTTTTGGGACACAATAACTCTCCGAGTTAGAATATTCGAATTTGTTGTAGGTGTTTACTTTGGGACATCAACCTCACTGTTGGTGGCTTCTTGTATTTGGTTCGGATTAATGTAGGCCTATAATGTATATCTTAAATTTCTCGGGCTATTTTGAATATACTTGAATAAACAAGAGCTCTATTAGGGCCGGTGGAAGCAATTCTTGATTGGGTGGGCTTCTATCCTTAAGTCCCTAAAGAGGAGGGTCCAGGGGCCGCAAAACCGAAGAAAAGAGTACCCGTGGCGAAATTCCCTAGCCCCCAACTCCACCGGGCCTGTGTCTAGTGGGTATAATCGCTCAATTGCTCAAGTTGTGTTAATACATTGATGATCATTTTTCTTGGATTAGGATAACATAATATTATGTATTTCCATTCCCACAAATGTAAAACAATCTCGCACCCATGATTAGTGCCTTTGTGGTTTTAGTGATAAAATGGTAATGGCAAGACCTTGGCTAATGGCTTGGGGTAAAAAAAAAACCAATATTGTCGATTACTTTTGGGTGTTATATAACGTTGATGTGATTTATAGGTGTGACAACCTGTCTTTGTTGATAATTTGACGTCACTGGATATAGGGAATGTCGGTATAACTAACGTGACGGAAATTAAATGGTATAGCTGGCTTTTTTTTCGCACGTATACAGTGAATGGCCATTTCGCGCAGTAATCCCAGCCAGAATTTGGCTATTTTGTTAAAATTGCTATGAAGATTTAAATTTGTGTTTAGAACTGAAATGAATTAACTACATGTATCAGTCAATCCCCACACTAAAAACATTACAATAATTGATTGTGTATATCTGAAATAGACCCGACCGAAGCACAAAAAAGTTCCAAGATGTCAGCGGCAGCGACCACGAGTGAAGAGTTTCGGGTCGCTATAAACTTTTCAAAGTCGAAGTTAGGAGTTACAAACTTAAATTTGAAGGAAAAACAATTGGCGCTGGCTCGCTGTCATGGAGGTCGGGTGTTCGATCCCTGCATTGGCCGAGAAAATTTACCTCGATTTTCCGGCGTGGTTTCTCCTTGTCAGTGATGCAGAACGGAGGGCCCGACAAGGACAGCTGTCTAGTCGTTCGAATGGGACGAAACACCGAGGTCCCATGTACACATTGGTGTGCACGTAAAAGATCCCTTGGCAGTTGGAATTCGATAAAAGAGTAGGCCGTAGCGCCGCTGCCCGGGCAAAATTTCCCTCATTGCACACTGTGGCGTATGCCCGTCTTCAATTAGCCCAGGTACGGTGCTTAAGCGTAGGACGTTAAACCCCATTTCATTCATTCATTCTAATGTTAGGGAGAAATGGGGTTTAACGTCCACTCGACACAAATTAGGTCATTTTGGGACGCATGGTTTTCAATAATTCGTATTTCCATTCCAACAAATTTAAAACAATCTCGCCCCCATGATTAGTGCCTTTGTGGTTTTAGTGATAAAATGGTAATGGCAAGACCTTGACTAATGGCTTGGGGTAAAAAAAAAAACAATATTGTCGATTACTTTTGGGTGTTATATAACGTTGATTTGATTTATAGGTGTGACAACCTGTCTTTGTTGATAATTCGACGTCACTGGGTATAGGGAAACGTGACGAAAATTAAATGGTATAGCTGGCTTTTTTTCCGCACGTATACAGTGAATGGCCATTTCGCGCAGTAATCCCAGCCAGAATTTGGCTATTTTGTTAAAATTGCTATGAAGATTAAATTTGTGTTTAGAACTGAAATAAATTAACTACATGTAGGCCTACATGTATCAGTCAATCCCCACACTAAAAACATTAAAATAATTGATTGTGTATATCTGAAATAGACCCCACCGAAGCACAAAAAAGTTCCAAGATGTCAGCGGCAGCGACCACGAGTGAAGAGTTTCGGGACGCTATAAACTTTTCAAAGTCGAAGTTAGGAGTTACAAACTTAAATTTGAAGGAAAAACAATTGGCGCTGGCTCGCTGTCATGAAGGTCGGGTGTTCGATCCCTGCATTGGCCGAGAAAATTTATCTCGATTTTCCGGCGTGGTTTCTCCTTGTCAGTGATGCAGAACGGAAGGCCCGACAAGGAAAGCTGTCTAGTCGTTCGGATGGGACGAAAAACCGAGGTCCCGTGTACACATTGATGTGCACGTAAAAGATCCCTTGCCAGTTGGAATTCGATATATAAGAGTAGGCCGTAGCGCCGCTGCCCGGGCAAAATTTCCCTCATTGCACACTGTATGGTGTATGCCCGTCTTCCATTAGCCAAGGTTAGGTGCATAACAGTTGAACATTAAACCCCATTTCATTTCTTTTCACATACCTTGGTCGTGTACTCAATTCGGAAATACGACTTATTCATTCAAACAGGCTTGTCCAAAATACTTATTAAAGGGACAATAACACTCTTGCTGGCTTGACAGGTCCAGAAAAAAAAATCAGCCTTATTCTAACTACAATTTGTTTAAGTGTCCTACATGTACCTGTTGTGTAAATTATCCATTACAACCTATCTTACTTGTCCAGAGGGTTCGAAAATATGTTTAAATCCAAGTTGCATTTGAAAGTGCTTACGTAAGGCTTTTCAAACCATGTTACGGCATGTAGTTGAATTTTTCGAATTTTTAAAATTAGGTGTGTTAAGATGAAATTTGTATCATTTTTTAATTGAAATATTGTAAAATAGTACAAATTGTTGACCAGAATAAAGATTGGGACAAATTATTCAGTTACAACAAGAGTGTTATTGGGGCTTTAATATAGGAATGACATTTATTGGTATATACCGACGTATGACGACAGTTATAAACTCAAGTTATTGAATTGTTTCACATCCACTCCTCTCAACTCAGTCGATCGTCGGCTCTGCTTTGTTAACTTTGTAACGGCATCAGCGCTATTTTTACACCATGTAGCGTGCATGTTGGATATGGTTGGTTGATTATAGCGTTCTGCATCAATGATTGTTCTACAGTCAATAGTTTGCTCACTGTCTGTGTCATGGAGTATTTTTGTTTACGTTTGATGACTTGGTCGACTGGGTCATTCGGTACAGTGACAATATACATTCATTTACAGTGAGAGATAGAGAGAGAGGCTTTATGATAAAGAGACAGAGAGAGAGAGTGGGGGGCTTTATGATAAAGGGAAAGAGAGAGAGGGGCTGTGTGATAAAGATAGAGAGAGAGAGGGGCTTTATGATAAAGAGAGGGAGAGAGGGGCTGTGTGATAAAGAGAGGGAGAGAGATAGAGAGAGAAAGGCTTTATGATAAAGAGAGATAGAGAGAGAAAGGCTTTATGATAAAGAGAGGGAGAGAGGGGCTGTATGATAAAGAGAGAGAGAGAGAGGGGCTTTATGATAAAGAGAGGGAGAGAGAGAGAGAGAAAGGCTTTATGATAAAGAGAGGGAGAGAGGGGCTATATGATAAAGAGAGAGAGAAAGGCTTTATGATAAAGGGAGGGAGAGAGAGAACTGGGGTTTAATATCCACTCAACACAACTAGGTCATTTCGGGGACTAAGATATGGTTTAATTTTATTTCAATAATTCGCTTGCGCGGAGGGGTCTTTAGCAGTGGGAGTAAACCGGAGTGCCCGGAGGAAACCCTAGAGGATGAGAAGTCACCCCTATCTCCATGCCACATACGCTCACACAGGGAGAGATAGAGAGAGGGAGAGGCTTTATGATACAGCCTGCGCATGCTAACCAGTCAGCCATCCACCACCCACCTCCCTTACAGGTATATAGATATCAAATGTTAGGCTTCATGGACCTTGTGACGTCCTATGACAAGAAAGACGGCGAGGGGGGGGGGGGCGTAGGGGTATACCTTTCCATCAAAACAACCATGCTGTGAATTTAAGACTATATGTTAACTTCTATGGTTTTATGGGGGTTGGCCGGATGGTTAGCATGTACGTTCTGTATCATAAAGCATGTAATTGGGTAAACTGGCGTGGTTTCGAATCCAGGGTTGTACGTGACAAGAAGAAGGGTCACCTGTCTAACCTTGTGTGTTTTCTCCGGGTCCTCCGGTTTCCTCCCACTATTAAAGACCTCTACGCGCAAGTAAGTTATTGAAATAAAATTAAACCAAATGACCTAGACATTTTAAAATCCCCATTTTTCTCTCTTTCTGTAGTTAAAGGACCTAAGTCCGTAACTCAAAATCCTCTTAAATCTTTAACATCGAAAACACAAATTTTTGGCCACTTTAAATCAATATTGATGATGTAAACTTATCGGGAAAAGATAAGCTTCTGATATCCGATGTTTTAGATAAAATAATTTTTTTAACATTGGTACACGAGTCGTGTACCATAGTGTGCTTTAGCTCCAGTTTTAATAAGAGACTTACGGAGCGAGGCTAGACATATTGCAACATACCATACGGCGTATATTGACTGGACTAACCAGGCGCTATAGATATTTGCACAAGATTAAGACTACATGGCTTATTTCGCCGAACGTAACTGATTTGAAATTTGGTAAAAAGGGAAACCATTGAATGTAAATCAGTTTATATACATTCATATTACAGTATTATATGCGTTGAGACCCACTTTTGACAATTTCTAGGTCCAAAATGTTAGCGATTTAGCCCCTTTAAGACTGTGACCCTTCAAACCGAGTTTTACCTGGTTGTGGCAATGTCGCCATGTACTTTCACTTTCCAAAATATAATATTTCCATCCCTAGTTGTTCACATGGGACAAAAAAATAACACTGTAAGCATAGCTATTCGTTAAGCTCGACCATTGGACAGCGTGACAAAATTCATGATTTTATTCCAGAAAGGAAGGACTGAAATGGTGATTAATATCTTGTGATCACATACTTCTTCATTTAGATTGGAGAGTTTCTGGGTACAGGAAGTGGTTTTTGGGGGAGCAAAGATGTTTTCGGGAGGGCCAACTAGCATGTGCATCTGCAGGAATTTTGCGAGAAAAGGCCAATTTTCTTGTGATATTCGGGGGGCAAGACTCAGTATTGGGAGGGCAGTTGCCCCCCCGTGCCACCCCCTGGCTACGGGCCTGCTTAACGTTAATAACAGTTGTTCATACGAGTTCATATAAACACCATGGAAGAAACAGAAACAGGTTTTTTTTAAGGAAAACCCTAGACAGGAGACAGTCTAGCACATATAACGTCATATGTGGAGTATGGGTTAGGGCAAGGGGTTAGGGCTGCTGATTTTGTCAGGGTCTGGGTCCTGTTTAACAAATATTTAACTAAGATAAAATCCTACTTTAAGTAGATACTTCAACTCTGATTGGCTAAGCACTAAAACCAATCTAATATTATCCAATCAAATGACTAAAATTTGCAGGCCCGGGGGAGTAGGGGGGAATAATTTGGCAAGTACTCTTTTTTTAAGGTTATTGCGGCCCTTAGTATGGAAGCCCCCCCCCCCCCAATCAAGAATTGCTTCCGTCAGCCCTGATTTTGATTTTATCTTAGTTAAAATTTCGTGAAACAGGCCCCTGAAAAAATTCAAAATTCTCGATAAACAATACCCAAACAGTCGATTCATATCTTTAATATATATATATATATGTAAATCTTTATAATACAAATCGATAAACACAAATCGATCTATAAGTCAATGTTTGAAATAATGAAGATTAACAAAATGGTATACAGACAACTCATCCCAAAGACAACTCATCCCAGACAATAAAAGACAACTGATCCCGACTTTAAAACATTGGTAGAGACAATAAAAGACAACTCATCCCAAAGACAACTCATCCCAATATAAAAGACAACTCATCCCAACTGTCGACAATAATATAATGTATTGTACGTTAAATCTTTAATAAAAATACAACATCGAGTCTCTACCCAGGTTTTAAAGTTTGGATGAGTTGTCTTTTAAAGTTGGGATGAGCTGTCTTTTAAAGTTGGGATGAGTTGTCTTTTATTGGGATGAGTTGTCTTTCATTGGCTCTCCCCATGTTTTAAACTTGGGATGAGTTGTCTTTTATTGTCTGGGATGAGTTGTCTTTTATTGGGATGAGTTGTGTTGGGATGAGTTAGTCTGTGGGATGAGTTGTCAGGTATTCAACAAAATATGCCATCATAATTATGTATAATCTATAGACAATGATAACATGAAATAATAATAATTAAAATCTTCCAGAGCAATAAAGCAGTCTTTGTTATATTCTTAAAAAAATTAAAACACCTTAAATTTAAGTCAGCTATGTTCGTGTCAATATATATATATATACAAAAACAATACACTGTATCTAACAAAACAACGAATATAAAATACGGAAATATAATTTCTAATATTTCTTTGATATTCAGCTTTAAGTACGGTAGAAAATAAAATATATATCTTGTTCGGTTATCTTCATCAGCAGAGTTATATAAAATAAAAAATAAATATTTCATTTTATATGAAAGTTGCCCATGTAGGCGTGGATCCAGCAGGGGGGGGGGGGGGGGTGCAGGGGTCTGTGTCCCCCCTCAGCCCCAGCGAGACTGGAGTAGTGTATATGCTGTTTAATTGACGATATAAATATGATTTTCGCATTGTCTACGTGTATGCCCAGGATTACACCAAACCACTAATGTATGCGGCACTCTAATGATTACTATTTATTACAATGTATGCCCCCCCCCCCCCCTGGATCCGAGCCTGCCATGGTTGGTGAAAAAGACAATTTACTTCCTATTTATTTTTATATATATAAAAAATGTAGGACTCTGTAGCTTGTGTCGAAGAAAAAATTACCAGAATATGTCCTTAAAATATAAAGGTAGGACTCTGTGTAGCTTGTGTCGAAGAAAAAAAATACCAGAGTTTGCCCTCAAAATAATTCGATTTCAATAAATATAGTTTCAAACACACATACATTGCAGCAAAAAACTAAAATTAAGATTTTAATTTAGTTTCGGTTTTTATAATTTCGTTGCCCCAAACTGCCTATGGAGATCTAATACTCCGTTTTGGTGGATCTTCTAAAGAGGTCGGTCCATCGTCACCTTATATTAATACAGGACTTAAATTTTGCTGACTATACATAAAATTTGCTGACTAAACATTTCAGACTCATGAAAAAATGTCCAATTTCTTAAACATGCCCTTAGAATTTACTGCAGTTTTAAGATGACCGGTTAAAAAGAAACTAAATTCAGTTGGAAAATGAGACCACAGGCACCTGGGCCCTTATTCACGAAAACTTAAACTAAGATACAATCGAAATTTTAAGAAATACTGCAATTCGATTGGCTGACCACTAAAATCAATTTAGATATATCCATTGAAGTTGCAGTATTTCTTAAAATTTTGGCTGTAACTTAGTTTAAGATTTCGTGAATAAGGGCCCCGAAGGGATTAAAATAAAATTTCTTTCTACTGCTTGACTATAGTGCTATAATAGAGATACATAGTCAAGCTGTAGTAAGAAATAAAGTTGTATTTTAATCCCTTCAAGTGCCTGTGTATGAGGCAGGGGAGTGAGGGGACCATTGGTATTGGTACATGTACATCCCTTTAAAATTCTTATCCCTATCAGTGCGTGCTGCAACTCGAACTATTATAAATCTAGATGTCTTCTCAAAATGATGAGGTGATCAAATCACGGTCAAGACTAGCACTTGACTATTTTTTCCTTGGTCACGTGATAAAATTACAATCAATGTCAATAGTTAGTTGACCTACCTATATATCAATACCAGCTGTTTTTATCCAACTTTCGTGTGACCCATAGAATTATTATAAATAAACTATTCATTGATTTGGAGTAAATACATGACCTATATCACTAATCTATTATATAGTTTTTCCAAAGGATGACGTCTTTGTTCTAACCCCGTTACGTTGATGACGTCATCGTTCTATACCTGTCACGTTTCAAGACTGTTTTTTATAGGTCTAAAAATGTTTCAACCATAATTTTATGCCAAAAATACAAAAAATAAATAAAGGATTTGTTTTTCTCTAATTTGTTATAATTTATTGTGGTTCAATTTTAATTCTTAATACATGTATTCCTTGAATCAAAGCCAGAAAATATAAAGAGGTGAATAATACTCATTTATTTTAAAAGAATGGTATTTTTCGGTCTCCGTTGTATATCATCATTTTTCCCCCGGTTGTTCAGTTCTGGGAGACGACTTAAATAAATGTATCTTTAACTTAGCCCAGGTTAGGTGCAGAAAAGTAGAACGTTAAACCCCATTTCATTTCAATTCATTTCATACATCTATAACTCGTACTGCGAACTACATTTCACAAATTTCACTATTTTGAAGACCCTGAACACTTTCTGTTAGTTGGCTCCTTACATTCAAATGCCCGTTCTGAAACTATTTTTCAACTAGAAACAGAACATCACAATATTATTAACTCCCTATTATTTGGCGTAAAAGATAGCTATACAGCAACACAGATATTTAATGCAGTCCATGATTTTCTTGACATCTTCAAGGGGTTTTAAAGTACCGGTAATGAATTTTGAATTTTAAAACTGCTGTGGCTGTGTAATTTGTATATAATGTAAATAGCCATCAAATTTCAATTATCTTGTATAAGCTTATTTATTACTATTATTTTGTATTTTAATGTTTGTTTTTGTATACTATGGAGAGGGGGTCCATCAGAGGCTCAGCCTGTTACCCAATCCAAAATTTTCTGAATAAAATATTGAAAAAAAAAATGTATTAAGAGAAAACACATTATTTAAATTTTTACACACATAAACCTGTGGAAATTAGTTGAAAATGTCACTGGTAACAAAATGCGTGGGGTTTTAATTTGACATGTTCGTCGTCGGTGGGTTTCATAATAAGTTCCTGTTGAGAGAATATAGATAAAAACAAAAATTGGACATGTCATTTAAAAATCGGAAATGACAAAAAAAAGGACATCCTAGACAAATTCCATTTCACATAAAATATGTATTAAATCTTCCCGCTGAATGTTTATGTATGTTTCAATTAAATAACCTATCAAAACAGTGGATAACAATGCAAATAATTTAAATAAGTCAGAAGCTACGACCTAATATTTCACACCGTTTTGCATTCCTCCTTAATGTTTTTCCATATATTCATGGACAAATTCCTAACTTTCACGGCACCGGTAAAAGACTTTGGGAATAATTGAATATTCCTTAAACAAGCCTGACATTTTAAATTATCATGTTCATTTACTGTCATTTATATTCCATTTTTTTTTAGCTCGTTTAATAGAAAATGGCATCCGATTGTCTGCTTTTGGCTTTTCAATTTGATGTGCAATTACTTTTTTTTTTATTTAGATTAGTCGTAGGAGATAGACAAAATCAAAAATGAAAACAACAATGGTTTTTAAAGATTATATATTCGTGAATAGTATTTCGGATTTCTGTCTGGCCTAACATTACAAAAGCTCTAATGAAATTTTGAGCCGAAGCGAAAGAAAAATGGTCGCAGAGCGAATGAAAACGGTGCTTTAGAAGCATGTTGTCCATCGAGACTTCATCTTAATGAATACATAATGTGTTGGTTTTTATTGATTGTAGAGACAAGCGTCAGTAAGTTCCCATTTCATGACCAGATAATTTACAAGGAGAAACAAATTTTATTTAACATCGTAATTGTCTTCGACATGAACGACCTTAACGCGCAAAGTCAAGTCTCACCAGATAAAAACGGCTGGAAAACAAAGAAAACAACCGAGAAGAAGAGAAGATGAAAAAATTTGGCGTCTGTTATTCAACATGGAGAAGAAAACAATTCTGTGTCACTTGACTCACTTGGCCCAACTTTCTTCACAGCACAATGTTTTATTGCAAGCATTTTATTTTGTGTACAATTTATATAATATTTGGCGAAGTTCTTAATATCGCGTACTTGCAGAATGCAATTGATGCAGTTTATTTTGCATAAAGGGGGAGAGAGAGAGAAATAGGGTTTAACGGTCCACTCAACACAACTAGGTCATTTCGAGACTAACATATGGTTTAATTTACTGTCAGGTTATCATGTAGGTCAGTTATACAATTATCACTCAATCTAGAATACCCTGGCGCTATTAGCCTGCTATTAGCCTGCTACAAGCCTACTTAATTGTTCGTTCGTAATTTTTGAATCTAAATTCCACTCAATCTAGAATACCCTGGCGCTATTAGCCTGCTATTAGCCTACTTAATTGTTCGTTCGTAATTTTTTAATCTAAATTCCACTCAATCTAGAATACCCTGGAAAAACAAACAAAATGCTTACACAATTTTTGATACATCTGTCTTGATGCAGCATATTACATGAATGAAAAGAAATGGGATTTAACATCCTACTATTATGCACCTAGCCTGGGCTAATGGAAGACGGGCAACATTATACAGACTGGGAGAATAAATTATAACCACCGAAACAAAAGCTTATTCTGTAGTAATTTGGAATATTGTAAAATGCTAAGAACCCCAATAATGATACACAAGATTAGTTTGAAGAGAGATAGAGAGAGAGAGAGAGGGAGAGAGAGAGAGAGAGAGAGAGAGAAATGGGGTTTAATTTAACCTCCACTCAACACAACTAGGTCATTTCTGGACTAACATATGGTTTAATTTTATTTCAATAATTTGCTTGCGCGTAGGGGTCTTTAGCAGTGGGATGAAATCTGAGTGCCCAGAGGAAACCAACGAGGTTGAGAAAGATTATCACTATGAATAATTGAAAAATTCAGTAAAACAGTTGATATACACATACTTGTACATACTTGTATACTATGAGCAAATCCAAATTACCCTTGTTAAATGTAATATTATTCGTTATCATAAATTAACCTACATGTACATACTCTCAGGCTAAAAAAGACATATTAAAATTATATTAAAGGGACAATAACACTCTTGCTGGCTTGACAGATCCAGAAAATAAATAGCCTTATTCTAACTACTAGATGTTTAAGTGTCCTACCTGTTGCGTAAATTATCCATTTCACCCTATTTTACTTGTCCAGAGGGTTCGAAAATATTTTTAAATCTAAATTGCATTTGAAAAGGTTTACATAAAGCTTTTCAAACCATATACATGTAGTCGAATTCTAACTACAAGATGTTTAAGTTAAGTGTCCTACCTATTGTGTAAATTATCCATTACATTCTATTTTACTTGTCCAGAGTGTTCAAAAAAATTTTTAAAACTAAGTTGCATTTGAAAAGGTTTACATGCCTTCCCAACCATGTAGTTGAATTTTTCCAATTTTTTTAATTCGGTGTGTTAAGATGAAATTTGTATCATCAATTAATTGGAATTTTGTAAAATAGTATGATTTGTTGACCAGAATAAAGATTGGGACATATTATTCAGTTACAACAAGAGTGTTATTTGGGCTTTAAAGATGAAATTTGTATCATCAATTAATTGGAATATTGTAAAATAGTAGAATTTGTTGACAGAATAATGATTGGGACATATTTTTCAGTTACAACAAGAGTGTTAATTGGGCTTTAAAGATGAAATTTGTATCATCAATTAATTGGAATATTGTAAAATAGTAGAATTTGTTGACAGAATAATGATTGGGACATATTATTCAGTTACAACAAGAGTGGTATTGTCCCTTTAAGTATGAAAGTTGACAGGTCTGTGGTGTTCGTTTTTTTGGTGCGTTTTTTTTATAAACAATTATATGTCAAATGTTAACGTTTTCTATTCAAGTTGGCTACATACATGTACATATGGCTGTTTATTAATCCACTGGTCAAATAACAAGACAACATGTAAATCATGTCATTTTCCTGTGCCATTTATCAGTAAATTATCAAAAAACATTTATCAAATAATCTTAAAAAGACATATAAGTTTATCTTAGTTTTTGGTGATGTATTTTTAGAATTTGACTAAACTCAAATTAAACTTTTGTTACATAAAAAAATTATTATGCTGGTCTAAGCCATCCTAAAACATACTTTTTTTTTTCCATTTTAAAAATTCAAAAATATGATAGCACTTTATATTGTAGAATAAATTCGTTTATAGACAAAATATTGCGCAAAAAAATCTAAAAAAAATACATTAAAATAAAAGTTATTTTGTGCTTCATTTGTAAGTCAATTTTCCTATAATTTGAATTAATATCAATTATTTTTAAATCCCAAACTCCTCACCAAATAGATTATAAATCAGATTTTCTTGTGCTCTAAAATTACAATCTGGCCACGAGTTCACAAAGCACAGTCCTTTATAAAACTTGTGTTGTTTTAATGTATCAAATACATCAATAAGAAACTCTGTGCATATTTTTGTTTTTCTCGATCAAAGATATTTCTCACAAACAGTGATTGAAAGTTGAGTAAATTCTTAACTTAAGTCTGAGAAGGATTTGTGAACTTGGGACCAGATTCTATGTATAAAATATAGGTTCTCTCAAAACCAGCACTCATTGAGCAAATTCAGCTAAACAAATTATAGATATAAAATTTGGAAGAATGGAACATTTACAATTTCTGATATAAAATGGTGTTTTTTAATCCATTTGGTTAGTTATACACGTAGTTGTAACGGTTCACGATTAAATGAAGGATATCAGGTGTTACTTTAGACCTGAAATTTAGGCACCTGTTATTCTGGAAGAGAGAAATGGGGTTTAACGTCCACTCAACACAACTAGGTCATTTCGGGACTAACATATGGTTTAATTTTATTTCAATAATTAGCTTGCGTGTAGGGGTCTTTAGCAGTGGGAGAAAACCGGAGTGCCCACGAGGTTGAGAAGGCGCCGCTATCTCCATGCCACATACGCTCACACCAGGGCTTGAAATGACAGCCGCAAGCCAGAGGTGGAAGTGCGGCACTCTAGACCACTAGGCCATCCTAACCCCCAATCAAAGGTGGGTTTTAATCATAAAAGTAAACAAATCTTTATATTTTTATATATTAAAATAGTTTTAAGCACGCTTCACACTCCCTCCACAAAGTACAAATTGTTTTACACAAATTGAAGGCCAAACAAGTATGAATGCATGAATGGAATGCCCTACATTTTCTGTTCTAAATGAATAGTACTTCAAATTGTACTGAGTACTGATTTAGGCCAAGAATAACCCCTAAAGTCTTTCATGTCATGTAGGTGTAAAAAGTAAATTGTTATTTGATGTATTGATAATAAGTAAGTTAATGTATACAGCTTAAATTTGACCTATATTATCTCGACTACACCTACATGTGTAGTAGTACTAATCAATAGTTCCACAAAAATATACACTAAAGGCTTCTAATATAAACTAAAAGGTAGAAATAAAATACAGCTTAAAGCCAAAGGGACAATAACACTCTTGCTGGCTTGACAGGTCCAGAAAAAAAAATTAGCCTTATTCTAACTACTAGATGTGTAAGTGTCCTACCTGTTGTGTAAATTATCCATTACAACCTATCTTACTTGTCCAGAGGGTTCAAAAATATGTTTAAATCCAAGTTGCATTTGAAAGTGCTTACATAAAGTTTTTCAAACCATGTTAGGGCATGTTGTTGAATTTTTCCATTTCTTAAATTCGGTGTGTTAAGATGAAATTTGTATCATCAATTAATTGGAATATTGTAAAATACATGTAGTACAAATTGTTGACCAGAATAAAGATTGGAACATATTATTCAGTTACAACAAGAGTGGTATTGGGGCTTTAATATGTCAGCTTTCTTTCAATGAAAAACAAGAATTAGTTAGGAGAAAGTTACATGTAGCCAGCCAACTGATGATACATAGCATTTTTGGAAATAAGAATTCATAAAAGGCATTAATTAACTTGAAAATGAATATTTTGAAGAAATGCAGCCATCGTACCAAGGGAATAGCTTTCAGAAAATTTGTAAGAAATATCATCAAAATGAATGATATTTCTGCCGCAAGATTTCGAATCGATTCTGGTGTCTTGGATTCATTGTTTTATATTCTTACAGTTTGTATGTACACAGACCTGGCCCCCGAGTTTACAAAGCATTCTCAGATTTAAGTTAAGAATTTACTCAAAATTATTCCCCTTATTTTAAGAAAAATAAAGCCCTTTATAAAACATCTGTTGTTTTAATTTATTAAATACACCAATAAGATGCTATGTGTAGAGTTTTGTGTTTCCGGATCAAAGATATTTCTTATAAACAGTGATTGAAAGTTGAGTAAATTCTCAACTGAAGTCTGAGAATGCTTTGTGAACTTTGGGCCAGTTTTTGTTATTCTATTAACACTATGTAAATGGTACTATATCATACATATACATGTATATACACAATTTAAAATATTTATATATTCTACCCAGGGGCCATCCATAAAGTATGTACGCTTGAAGGGGGGAGGGGGGGTCACGCCAAAATGGTACAGGTGCTTAAATTCAATGGCAAAACGTACATACAGGAGCATACAGGGGGGGGAGGGGGGGTCTGAATTTTACCCATTTTGAGCGTACGTACTTTATGGTTGGCCCCCTTCATGTCACAAATTACATAAAGTTTTAACCTTTATTTGTTCCACCATTAGGGTAGAACTGGAAAAGCCTTCTGAGATCTATTAGTTGTATATACGATAAACGATATCTACATGTAAGTACATGTATAATAATAAATGGTCCCTTATTGCTCCCGTTACCTTGGGGTAGCACTCTATTCTGATTATTGTCATTTTAGTACACTTTTAGTCATCTCACACGAAAATTCTCAAGAATCACTTTTCTTTACATCTTCCGTGAAAATGTCGTTCATTTTTCTTTTAGTTCTTGTGAAGAGATTGAATGTCGAGGTAGATTTGTTTGTTTAACCAACTCTGTTTTAGGTATACAGTAGAACTTGCTCGGGCAGGCACTCCTAATCAGCGAACACTTGCTTCAAGGAGCACCCAAAAAATGTTTGTGGTAGGGTTTTGGGCAATATTGGATACCTCTAGTCAAAGAGCACCTCCATTAAGCAAGCATTTTTAAATTCCCCTTGGGTGCTTGCTTAATACAAGTTCTACTGTACATGTAAAACTACATGTATAGTCATAATCACTTCTCTTACTAAGTTCAATTCATTTTAATATTTTAATAGACACTTTTACCCTTCAGCCCCTTCTCTTTGAGTATCACTATCAGTTTGTTACGCTGCTGCACTTGTCTCCAAGACTTTTAATTAGTTTTAAGGTTCGATTTTGGGTGGGCACGACCGACCGACCCTATTTATTTATTACTCCACACACAGTTTAAAGATTCACAGTGACATGACGAAGAGTGTTTCCTCCGCCTAACGGCCCGTCTAGCACTAACGGCCCGCCCCGGGGGTTCACGCGGGACGATCTCTGTAAGAGAGTTACATCTCCGTCCAGTACCAGCAACCTGTCCTCTGTACGAGAATGACATCACTTGACAACATGGCTGACCGACTTCCTTAGCAACTAATTGTCTATCAGTATAGCTCATAACACCCCTTGACAACATGGCCGACCGACTTCCGTAGCAACTAATTGTCTATTAGTATAGCTCACTACTATCACATCATCCCACACATATTTAATAGCACGGACATGTAGTGTTTCATACATGTAGGTGGTTTTTGTTCCACAGGCTTCCTAACAGATTGTTTTGAGGTGTACATGTATTTGTATTAGCCCTCGTTGTTTTTATAACATGAAAGCCTGGAGCACTGTTTCGCCGGTAGCACATATAAGAACACAAAAACATTCCGTTTCACTTTCCTAAGATCTCATCGAGTAAGTTGAAATCGGGCGTTCCTGAGTTTTGCACCATGCTGTCAAAAATGTCCGAGTTACTATTTTGAGCATTGTCTAAAAAATTCATGAAATCATCTTGCGTGGAGGATGGTGGATACCCACCTTGAGCTTGAGCAGTGTTCGCGGATGGCATCGGCGCCGAGTTAGCCATATTGTATGAACCAGATTGTGTTGGTCTGATTCCACCGTGTTGAGTCATTTGCATACTTTGTTGTTGTATCATCACCTGTGTTGTTGTGCCATTTGGTATCATCGAGTTTTGATTCTGAATCGAGTTCATTTCTGGTCTTTGCATGTGCATCACACCCGGTGCCATGTTTTGGGCTGAGTTATTGTACTGACTATACTGTTGCATCATTGCAGCAGATTGTTGGGAAATTGCCGTTTGTCCAGTCATTGGTTGTCTTGGTCCGGTGGGTTGCATCATGGGACGAGGCCACTCATGATTTCGAGGTTGCGAGATATTGAGACCATCCGGTCCGACATTGACATTTGGTGGTCGTTGGTTTCTCAGAATTGCACTAGTGTATGTAGACGAGGCTTGCTGGGGTCTGGTTGGTGCCCCTGGTGCCCCACCACCTTGTGGGTAGGAAGGGGGTCTCTGCATGTGTTGGACCATATACCCTGTCCTGGATGCTTGAGTGGTTTGAGCATTAGCTGAGACTGCTGCAGACATTGATTGCTGCATAGCAGACATTTGCATCATATTGGTGCCATTCTGAGGTTGTGGGGTTGGAATTTCACTTTTTACGACCCCGTATCCACCAGTCTGATCCACCATATTTTGCATTGTTTGAAGCGGGTTCAGGGTTCCTCCATTTTGGTTAAAACTCGATGATTGGGTCCCTGGTTGCATCTTGTATTCTGGCGGTGGTCTGTTCATGTATTGCGACGGCATCTGACTCTGTTGAGCTTCCATCATCTGTCCCTGTCTCTGTCTCATCTGTTGCTGCCTCTCCTGATGCATCTGCTGTTGCCTCTGCTGCTGCTGCTGCTGCTGATGTTGTTGTTGCTGTTGTTGCTGGCGTGTTTGTTCTTGTCTCATCTTATCTTGCATCAGTTGCATATTCATCTGTTCGTTCAACATGGGGGCTTGCGTCTGATTCATGTGACCTTGCATTGTGAATGATTGCTGTTGACTCATGGAGATTTGTTGTGGTGCTTGCTGCATCTGCAGCTGCTGGGTTTGGGAAAGATGGAGTCTCTGTTGCCCATGAGAGACTTGCATCTGTTGTGTTTGGGTGATCTGCATCTGTGGATTTGGAGACTGATTAAACTGAGTTCGAACTTGGTTCTGTAATTGCTGTAAGGAAGACGGGGTCTGTGACGCTTGGTTTATCGGGTCGGTGAAATGAGTGAGAGGTTTCGTACCACCGTACGTTAAACTGGCCATGTCGGGTTTCGTCTGCATGTGTGGAAATGATTGTCCTTGTTGAGTATATGGGAATGAATTTTGTCCCTGCGGCATATTGCCAAATGTCTGATGCTGAGAATAAGTGGGATATTCTTGTCTCCTCGAATAATTTTCACTCAACGGATCCACAAACGGATCCATTGTCGTGGATTTCATAACATAAGGAGTATTCTGTTGATGTTGGGCAGCCATTTGTTTTAATGTGGAAGCCGCTGGTCCTGTGGAATCCGTTATCGGTGTGGAGGGTGGGACATGCATGTTGGTTATAGGATTATTAGCATTGTTCACATTTTGATTGCCGTCAAACACAGGATTATGAGGTCCCCGGGGCGGCATATTGTCCGGGAAAGATCCCTTACCTAATCCAGGAGAAGTACTACTTAATGGACTATACATATTACCACTTCCTGAATCATTGCAATCAGAATTACGTTGAACTTTTACGCAAATCTCATGGAATTTATCGAGTTCCTTAATTATATCCGGCGGTAATTCACCTTCAACTTTGTCCAAGTTATTCAAAATATCCGTGAGTTCGTCGAGATTATGATCGTCAAACGCAATATCAGAATTACTACTTTTGTTGGATTCTGAGGCCTGTTGATTAGAGCGTGACGGCGGCGCTTGGCCTTGTTGTTGATTGTTGTTTTGTTGTTGTTGTTGCTGCTGTTGCTGATACAAGCGACACTGAGGCTCTTCAATCGGTTCCTGTTTACACTCGACACTTGTATGAATACTCGTTCCTGTAGTGGTCTGATTCCCCGATTGCGGAGATCCCTCAGAGTAATGTTTTAAAGTGGAACTGACCGTTACGTTTGTTTGTATAGTCTGTGAATGTTCTTGTTGCTGATTTATCTTTTGTACGATTTGTACCGATAATCGCGGAATCTTATTTTCACTTCCTAGCGATTGGCTAGTAGGAGCTTGTGGGGAGTCTTGTTCGTCAAAATTAAAAACGTTATCTGCAGATGTACTTCCACCTCCTCCACCGCCACCTCCGGGGCCTCCACCAGCAGCTTGATCAGGTAGACCACTGTCTATCTTTCTCTTTAGTTTTTGCTGAAAAATATAAAATAAAAAATATCATTAGAATCAGTGTTGGGATTTCAAAAATTTTCTTGTCGGACATATTTGCCCGAAAATAAGGGGCATAACTCTTATCGTAATTTAAGCAGCCGTTTTCAAAACACAGTTAAGAATCACGTGTGAACAAAATATATTCAAATTCATATGTAAAAACAATTTATATCTTCTTCATGTTAACCACGTGTTTTCTGCACTGCACCTCGTTATATTTCATGTTTAAAACCCGTTCGGTATTCAAATTTATGTCAATAATATTCCTACATGTACATGTACAAAATTACATGACATCAAACTCCCAAAAATGACCAGATTTTTTGTATCCTACATCGGTACATATTTCAGCAATAGTCATTAATAATTAAATTTTGAGACCAAGCCTGGAAGTAAGGCACCTGTCACTGACAATGTCAGGCACAGATTCAGGCTTTGTCAGGCACCAAACCTCTGATTTGTCTTTTTTATTGATACTATTAATACATGTCCGGCACTAAGTTAAAAATGTCAGGTACAACTAAAACCGTTATTTCCAGGCCTGTTTGAGACGGATCAAAGACACTTGTAAACAAATCCTAATCTAGTAATCCAGGCTTTATGTACACCATTTTAAATTTTAAATACAGTAGAACTTGCTCGGGCAGGCACTCCTAATCAGCGAGCACTTGCTTCAAGGATCACCCAAAAAATCTTTGTGGTATGGGTTGGGGCAATATTGGATACCTCTAATCAAAGAGCACCTCCATTAAGCAACCATGTTTAAATTTCCCTTGGGTGCTTGCTTAATACAAGTTCTACTGTACATGTAGGTCATCTTTATACATGTGTTAACTCGGTAGTCAAATAATTATTTTTATGTAACAATTTAACATTTACATCCATTCACAAGTTCAAATAATTAACCCCTTGTCAGTGATGCAGAAAGAGGACCTGACAAGGACAGCTGCCTGGTCGTTCGGATGGGACGGAAAATCGAGGTCCTGTGTACACATTGGAGTGCACGTAAAAGATCCCTTGGCAGTTGGAATTCGATATAAGAGTAGGCTGTAGCGCCGCTGCCTGGGCAAAATTTCCCTCATAGCACACTGTATGGCGTATGCTTGTCTTCCATTAGCCAAGGTTACATGTAGGTGCATAATAGTAGGAAGGTAAACCCCATTTCATTCATTCAATCATTCAGATAATTAAATACAAATATTCTAAAGTTTAAATCTTCAGCCAGTACATATGGTTTAATTTTATTTCAATAATTCGCTTGCGTGTAGGGGTCTTTATCAGTGGGAGGAAATCGGATGAAACTTGCTAAATTGTGAAACTTGCTAAATCAACAATAAGAGAAAATACATAAAATAAAACTAAGTACGAACAATCCAAACCATAAGACAAAATTCGAAGTCCTAAAAAAACAGTCTAGGCAAAATAGCATGAGTGTGACAGCAAATAGTGGCGAAATTTAATTACAACTTGAACAGAAAATACTAAATTTAATTAAAACTCGATGAGAAAACACCACTGTAATGGGATTAGGATCGATTATTTTTCAACAATGAATTGGTGTCATCATATAAAAGATCAATTAACAAAAATATTAACAAATACAAAAGTTAATAATATCAACATTATCAAATTACAATACATTGACGACTTTAATATATTTTCTCATTAAAGGGACAATAACACTCTTGCTGGCTTGACAGGTCCAGAAAAAAAAATATTTTAAATCTAAGTTACATTTGAAAAGGTTTACGTACAGCTTTTCAAACCATGTTACGGCATGTAGTTGAAATTTTCCAATTTTTAAAATTTGGTCTGTTAAGATGAAATTTGCATCATTTATTAATTGGAATATTGTAAAATAGTACAATTTGTTGAGCAGAATAAAGATTGGGAATGGGACATATTATTCAGTTACAACAAGAGTGTTATTAGGCCTTTAAATTAGGCGTGTTAAGATGAATTTGTATTATCAATTAATTTGAATATTGTAAAATAGTAGGCCTACAATTTGTTGACCAGAATAAAGATTGGGACATATTATTCAGTTACAACAAGAGTGTTATTATTGGGCCTTTAAATCCAACTGGCCAATTATCATTTCTTCACCAATATTATCAATTGTTTGCTTACTATTACAATATGGATTTTATAAGGTACAGAGATGAGTGACGTGAATTCTGCACATCTTTAGCCCTCGGTAAAACAAGTTTAACTACTTACTTGATATTATGAAGGGCAGACAGATGCAGAAAATCAATTTATCGACCATCGTAATTTTCACAAGCAAACAAAATGTCAAATGTGACATCAGTGTTTAAGATAGCAATGATTATAATAAGTATACTATTATTAATAATTAAATAATGCAAACTATTTAAATTTCAGACAATTATGTGGTTCATGTAAAGATAGGTGGTCAGGAAACGAAATGTACAACAGTTAATTTGACCGATTAGTCACATTTTTCTATTTTCAGTAATAAAACATTTACAATACATAATAATCTGATTAAGTCCATACTCGAACCCGAGAAATATTTGTCCGTGATTCTAACAAATAAATATCGAATAGCATTAACGAGATTTAGATGTGGGAACCATAACTTAGCAATAGAAACTGGAAGATGGTATAATATAGATAGATCTGACAGAACATGTAAATATTGTCTGGATAATCTAGGCTGCGCGACTATCGAAGATGAAATTCATTTTATTGTATCATGTCAAATCTACAAAGACCTTAGATCACAACAATAATAATAATAATAATAATCGCGTCATTTTACAAGGGTAGCAAATTAGGCCTGAGGCCTTTTTCCAATTTGGCCCTAGGCACAGATCGTGCGAATGATTTCGATCATTACTGCAGGAAGAAACCGAAGAACTCAGGGGAAACCTGCCTGATCGGACGGGAGACCGAATATCCCTCTCACTTACAACTATAAAGTTCATGCCTTAAGCTGGGATTGAACCCTCGTTGCATTGGTGAGAAGCCGCCTCTCTATCGCCACGGCTCTCCGACAGCTAACTTATGCCATGGATCGACTTATCCTATTGTAATAATACTTACTTGTATATAAAAGCTATGTCAGATATAAACATTGTAAATAATGTAGCAGAATATATATTTAAGGCCAACAGCATAAGAACTAGTTATTTGTTGTAATATAATTATGTTTTATAGTTGATATATTATTTTTATACTGCACTACATGTACTATGGGCCAGAGGCCTTAAATACTGAATGAATAAAGATTTGATTTGAATAATCTGATTAAGAGGAACAACTGATTAAGTCGTGTCAGAAATCACTTGTTTGGCTTCTAGTTCTGCCCCATGCTAACATTTAGTATACAAAACGTTTAATATCATGGATTCAGCTGTTCAAGATATCAAAAATCATTGAAAATCAATATATACTTGTTCGTCTTAAAAACCTTAAACACTGTGTATAAATTTCAAGTCAATCGGATATCAACTTTAGCCTTTAAAGTGGCCAGAAGAATTTTACAAGTGATCAAGGGCAATAACTCTTTCTAGAGTGTCCACAAGCAATTGTACATGCCAGATGACCGACATCATACAACCATATTTGGTATTTAGTTCTTCATCCCTTCAGTTGAAGGGGATCACGATGGCTAAGTGGATAAGGCGCTGGTTCGCTAGCCTGGAGGTTGAGTGTTCGATCCCTGCATTGGCCGAGAAAGTTCATCTCGATTTTCCGGCGTGATTTCCCCTTGTCAGTGATGCAGAAGGAGGGCCTGACAAGGACAGTTGCCTAGTCCTTCGGATTGGACGAAAAACCGAGGTCCCGTGTACAAATTGGAGTGCACGTAAAAGATCCCTTGGCAGTTGGAATTCGATATAAGAGTAGGCCGTAGCGCCGCTGCCTGGGCAAAATTTCCCTCATTGCACACTGTGGCGTATGCCCTTCTTCAATTAGCCCAGGTTAGGTGCTTAAGCGTAGGACGTTAAACCCCATTTCATTCATTCATTCAAGTCAATCGGATATCAACTTTAGCCTCTAAAGTGGCCAGAAGAATTTTACAAGTGATCAAGGGCAATAACTCTTTCTAGAGTGTCCACAAGCAATTGTACATGCCAGATGACCGACATTATACAACCACATTTTGTATTTGGTTCTTCATCCCTTCAGTCGAAACGTTCGAGCTGAATCTGAATCTGAAACTGAAAGGCAGGCCTGGAAATAACGGTTTTAGATGTACCTGACAAAATGTCAGGCACTAATGTAATAGTACCTGATATTTTCAACTTAGTGCCGGACATGTATTAATAGTATCAATAAAAAAGACAAAATGACAGGCACCAGAGGTTTGGTGCCTGACAAAGCCTGAATCTGTGCCTGACATTGTCAGTGACAGGTGCCTTATTTTCAGGCTTGCTGAAAGGATACGTTGAAGCGACCAGTTCTGGCTTTCATCCAACGGAGGAGGAGTGCGCTTAGATGTCACACGTAGCCACTAGTGTCTTGAAGCGCTTGATGGTATCCGCCTTCACAACACTATCACTAAGTCTATTCCACTCAAGTAAGGTTCTTGGGAAGAATGAATGTTTGTAATTGACACTTTTAGTTGGAATAATGTCAAAACATTTGCTGTTGTTGTTAACTGAATTTAATACAATGTTAGTATGTGTAAAGTCCTCAATTTTTTTAGCTCTTATAGTACGTTTTACTCTCTGAGATTTCAGGTAGTGCTTAATATTAATAGCCGGCACGTGCCATTCCACCATCGATTAAACAATGTTTTTTTTATTATTGTATTCTATTAATTATTGTATATCAAGTTAATCTGAATATCAAATGCATCCCATCAAACGGTTTGTAATGTGCATCCTTGCTGAAGGAATTCCCACCAGACGTGGCCAGTAAAAACGCGGTACCGCATGACCTTATCGATGGTTAGAGAACCATATCGGTATTAAATTCCATATTAACGACAAAAACTAACGATTGTCAACACACGAGTTTGAAATGAATGTACAGAAAAACTGTGCTATAAGGTGAACAATGAGGTCACGTGGGACCACCTCGCCTATAAGTTACAGTACATGTATGTCCCTTTATCTCTAGCTAGGATGCCCATTGTTTTGTGTTTTATTGAAATAAAATTTAAACATATGTTAGTCCTGAAATGACCTAGTTGTGTTGAGTGGACATTAAACCCCATTTCTCTCTCTCTCTCCCTCTATTTCAATGTGGACAGGGAGAATAAAAAATTAATTAATTACAATACTAATTAGTTGTCAATTACTTGCTGAAAAACTAAATGTTATTATGTAGTTGTGAGAAAATGACTAATTGAGGATTATCAAAATCTCACATGTACCTGTTACTTGTCTGTCATATTTTAATCCTGTCCGATTCACAATATCATTTTTCTCATTTTTTACAAACATCAAATTCATATGATTCGGATTGTCCGATTCACAATATCATTTTTCTCATTTTTTACAAACATCAAATTCATATGATTCGGATTGTCCGATTCACAATATCATTTTTCTCATTTTTTACAAACATCAAATTCATATGATTCGGATTATGACTCTTTTGCACTCATTGTTTGTAATGTGATGGTGCAGATATTTAGGTTTTTCTTATCAAATTGAGACTTAAAGATGCATTCCCGGATACATACATGTACATGTACTCTGTGATTTGACGATATATTTGGACAAAACACATATTTAAAGTAACCAATCTATTAAAAATTTGCTTCAATTCCCTTTCAAAACTCTGTTTTCACCGGGGATGCCTATAGCTGTAAGTAAGCTGTTGTTAAACGCAATGTCTGCCAACTTAACTCGATTGTGGGAGTGTCCATATTTCAAAATGTATCTATCATTACTTACTTTACATTTATCATATTATTGAGGCCTAAATAAATTCTTAATTATTTCTGTCAACTTCTTTTTACACCTTTCAATTGCAGAGTATTTTGTACCCTGACAACCCGCAATGTTCCCAAAACCGCCTAACCACTTGAGCAAGAAATAACAACTGCTCCCTGACCTTAAAGCTAGCAGACAATAAGACAGCAAATCCAGTCCTTGCCCATGGGTCTTTTTCGCCCAAACCGCCTAGTCATTTGAGCAAGAAATAACAACTGCTCCCTTACCTAATCTAGCAGACAATAAGCCAGCAAATCCTGTTGGGTTGACAGTTAGTGATTCCCTGACAATTTTGCTCAGTCCTTGCCCCATGGGTGATTTTCGCGTAATCTAGTTTTTTTCAAGTAAGATTGGGTGTCTATACTTTTCATATATACCAAATTTGCCGTACTTTTATTGGAAATAACCAGCCGATAAATACTTTGCTGGAAACCCATCTTTAAAGTATATACTTTATATTGCCAACATGAGAAATACCTGTATTTTAACATGTAGGCTATATATATTATGTTTAAATAATTTTATTTCACTGCTCAGCTTACTAAAGGTGACCTACTCTGGCTAAATATGACACAGGTCACAGGTCACAAGTCACAGGTCATCACAGACCCCTGCAATTTTATTTACAACACAAAATATTCATTTACTGATTCTTTGTTTCTAGGCCATTTGACTAAATAAATTATTTAATTTTATTTCTCAAACATGAAAAATGCACACAATTTCTGTTTTGGGTTACTAAATTGAGGTTCGGGTTGCTTATTTTAGAAATTTCTCTTGATATTTTTGTAAAGTTAAGGTTTGAATGTAATCTCGCCCTCATTTTTAGATAAAGAGCTAACAGTTCTCCCTATTATACTAGTTAAAACACAGATATGAAAAAGAAAATATGCTGAAAATTTCAGTCAAATTGCTTCACTCTGAACCTAGATATTAGCGATTCAGGCTAGCCTCGATTGAAAATCTTTGATGGAATTTTCTATAATGATTAACATGCCTGGTGATTGAAGCCAGTGAAAAAAGAGAGAGAGAGAGAGAGAGAAATTGGGTTTAACGTCCACTCAACACAACTAACTAGGTTATTTTGGGACTAACATATGGTTTAATTTTATTTCAATAATTCGCTTGCGCGTAGGGTCTTTAGCAGTAGGAGGAAACCAGAGTGCCCAGAAGAAAAACCCATGAGGTTGAGCAGTGAAAAAAGACTATTTTCCTTAGTTATTACATGCAATAGAAATACACACGATCAACGAATTGCATAATTTTAAGATCGATGACTAGGTCATGAGTCATGTGTTATTTTATCATTTTTATAATTCTGTTTTAAATTTCAAATCTATATTTTATTTAATATTCATTTCATTAATGCTTGGTTAGTCATTAGAAGCAGACAGCAATTAACCTGTCAATCAAATTATGACAGACCGGCAACGATAAAGTGGTTGATCTGTTAAATTTCTTCTAACTATTGTTTTAAATGCCTTACGTCTTTTATGTAAATCATTTTAGTGAAGCCTGTACCAAGACAGGCCCCGGACTGTACAGCGCAGAGGACGCTTACGGCTGGCCCCCCAGATCCATTCACTTGATTTGATAGTTGTTTAGTTTTTGCAATGTCTATTTACTGTCTTGTCCGCAGGTTTATCTTGTAGATTTATTGGGTTTTTTTGGGTTTTTTTTTTTTGTTTGTTTTGCGTGTAGTGGAGTCCTCCTGCATTTACTATTAGGACTTAAACTTTCAATAATTATATGTTTATGTCAACACTTTCTAAGTACGGTAACTAATTTGTATAAATAGGCAAATGAATGTAAGTTGAGATATTAGTTGGAGAGACCAGCTGAGGGAACCTCAGGGGCGGCTGAAGCAATTCTTGATTGGGGGGGGGGGGCTTCCATCCTAAGGTCCTATAGGCGAGGGTCCAGGTGCCGCAATAACCTGTAGAAACGAGTACTTGCGGCCAAATTATTGTGGGGGGGGGGCCTGAACCTATATAGGAAATTATAAGTTGTTAAATTGTTGCTGTTAATTATTTGCTCCTGAAATAAAGAGCTGAAGATCCATTCCAAGAATTTGTAATCATGTCCGGTACTTAGAGAACACACGTCGACCAGTTACATTCCCTGAAATCGAAAGGTGTTAATTTGTCAACCAGCTGACGACATAAAAAACTGTACAAAGAGTACCGCAGCATGATACGAACGAACGTACAGAATTAAATAAAATGAAAGGATCATGTATTATTTATATACAGAACGATAGGTTGCCAGGCAACTAAAAATACATCCACATCAGTTAATTCGTCCAAAGTGTCCACAAAGGTTGTCGCATATTTTGTAGGTAATTTAACTGATCAAAAGCAACAAACCATTAAATAGTTAAAGCTACAATTTCAGATTTTTAAGTTATATTTTTAAAATTTATTTAAAAAAGCCCTAAAATAGATGGTATCCATAAACAGTCCTACAATGTACCTTGTTAAATAATAATTCTATTAATCCTATAATTCACTATTGCCAGCAAAAATATAATTTTCAACTTCAAATTCCAACGTTTGAACGAAACTAATGCATGGAGGCAATGGGAGATGGTTAGGGTATGCATGCTGTATCATAGGAAGTCAACTGGCGTGGTTTAAACTCCCCTGTTGTACATGACAAGTAGTAGGGTCACCTGTCGCCTGAATAATATTATTAGATTGATTTTAGTGCTACTGCTAAGCCATTTCAAATTGAAGTATTTATTTAAATTTGGATTTTATCTTTTGTTAAAATTTCATGAAACAGGGCCCTGTTCCTACTGTCTTTTATATTCGTTTCAACGGTCGAATTTTAAAATATATTATAAAATATCTATCCATTTACAAATTACTTTAAAGGGACAATACCACTCTTGCTGGCTTGACAGGTCCAGAAAATTTGTTAAGCCTTATTCTATCTACTAGATGTTTAAGTGTCCTACCTGTTGTGTAAATTATCCATTACACCCTATTCTACTTGTCCAGATGTTTCGAAAATATGTTTAAAGCCAAGTTGCATTTGAAAGCATTTACGTAAAGCTTTTCAAACCATGTAGTTGAATTTTTCCAATTTTGTTAATTCGGTGAGTTAACAGTTAAGATAAAATTTGTATCATCAATTAATTGGAATATTGTAAAAAAAAGTACAATTTGTTGACCGGGCATATTATTCAGTTACAACAAGAGTGTTATTGGGTATTTTATAAAATGAAATAGTCCATCGTGAAGTTTGATCTAACATGATTAGGAGGACTGGAGGACTATAGATCAAGTTCATGTACAATGTAAAAAAAAAGTTGTTTAAACATTAAGGCAACTCCTGACATTATATATTGTTAATGTTATGAATAATCCCATTGTTATTTGTTGATAGCCAGGACGGAGCAATAATCACGCCGTACAATTCACTCATCTGCCCTCTGTTCAATAAATCTTGTAATCGGTTTGATTCGCGAAATACAAACACCCCAAAGAATTCAGTCAATGTTACAGACAATAGCACATAATGGCCGATAGTCGAGAGTAATTGGTGTTTCTCGTCGCAAAGTATTGCTTTTACTCATTACGTTCCACGATTAATCACTAAAAGCCATAAAAACAAATTTTCTTCTCCAAGGGAAAGGCAAATAAATGACAAACTGTTTACATGGTAAAATTGCATATTTCATTTCTTTGACGTCTTTTCAATTTGGAGAACATTTAATGAAAGAAATGACAACCTTTGTTCAGATATAAAACGAGTTAAAATTATTTATTCCATATAACACCAGTAACTGCCTCGCAATCTTCCCTTTGCTCAATTAACAAAAAGAGAGAGAGAGAGAGAGAGAGAGAAATGGGGTTTAACGTACACTCAACACAACTAGGTCATTTCGGGACTAACACATGGTTTAATTTTATTTCAATAATCCGCTTGCGCGTAGGGGTCTTTAGCCGTGGGAGGAAACCGGAGTGCCCGGAGGAAACCCACGAGGTTGAGAAGGCGCCCTTATCTCCATGTCACATACGCTCACACCAGGACTCGAAACCACAGCTGCAAGCTAGAGGTGGCTGGCCAGCTAAAGATCGAAGCGCGACACTCTAGACCATTTGGCCATCCCAACCCCCCAATTAACAAATAAATAAAAACATCAATGAATATACAGTACTGTACAATTACAGTACATGTATGGGGGGGTCGGGATGGCCTAGTAATCTAGAGTAATCTAGAGTGTCGCGCTTCGACAGCTGTGGTTTCGAGCCCTGGTGTGAGCATATGTGGCATGGAGATAGGGGCGCCTTCTCTACCTGGTGGGTTTCCTCCGGGCACTCAGGTTTCCTCCCACTGCTAAAGACCCCTACACGCGAATTATTGAATGAAAAATTAGACCATAAATTGAAAATCATACGTTAGTCCCAAAATGACCTAGTTTGTGTCGAGTGGACATTAAACCCCATTCTCTCTCTCTCTATTTTATATTCTGGTATATTAAGCTGAGACCGGATGTAACATTCATATCACTTTAATTTAATAGTTACATTTTGTTGAAAGCACACCGACACTGATTAGATTAACAATACAAGAGACATCTTTGTTTTCAACCTGTTTTTGAGATGGTTTCAGACGATGTGTCAGTGGAATTCAGGGTTCTGTTTGTTTATTTGTGCACTAGAGGAGTTTTAGATTGGAAGAGTTCATGACAGACATTATGATGTGTTTGGGCTCCAGTCGAAAATATCTCTACATCAGTGGTGTTCATGTTGGAATAACACTTGTATTGTTGATTGTGTATTAAAGGGACAATAACACTTGTATTGTTGATTGTGTATTAAAGGGACAATAACACTTGTATTGTTGATTGTGTATTAAAGGGACAATAACACTCTTGCTGGCTTGACAGGTCCAGAAAAAAAAAATCAGCCTTATTCTAACTACAATTTGTTTAAGTGTCTACCTGTTGTGTAAATTATCCATTACAACCTATCTTACTTGTCCAGAGGGTTCGAAAATATGTTTAAATCCAAGTTGCATTTGAAAGTGCTTACGTAAGGCTTTTCAAACCATGTTACGGCATGTAGTTGAATTTTTCCAATTTTTAAATTAGTTGTGTTAAGATGAAATTTGTATCATTTTTAATTGAAATATTGTAAATTAGTACAATTTGTTGAGCAGAATAAAGATTGGGACATATTATTCAGTTACAACAAGAGTGGTATTGGGTCTTTAAACAATAAACATGATATTACAACTTGTGAATATCGTACATGTATACTTCTAGAACAAAGATAGACTTTCTTAAAGCCCCAATACCACTTTTGTTGTAACTGAATAATATGTTCCAATCTTTATTCTGGTCAACAAATTGTACTATTTTACAATATTTCAGTTAAAAAATGATACAAATTTCATCTTAACACACCTAATTTTAAAAATAGGAAAAACATGGTTTGAAAAGCCTTACTTAAGCACTTTCAAATGCAATTTGGATTTAAACATATTTTAGAACCCTCTGGACAAGTAAGATAGGTTGTAATGGATAATTTACACAACAGAGGACACTTAAACACCTTGTAGTTAAAATAAGGTTAATTTTTTTTTCTGGGCCTGTCAAGCCAGCAAGAGTGTTATTGTCACTTTAAACTCTCTCCTACAAATAACAATCATGTGACAGCCAGTCTTTCTTCATATCCAATGTACATACAGTGTACATGTACATACTAGTGTAGCATATAAAAATACATTTTATATACAATGTTAAAGGACCAATCCTCCAAAATATTCAATATCGAAAACACGAATTATTGGTCAATTTAAATCAACATTCATGATGTAAACTTACCGGGAAAAGATGAGCTTCTAAAATCTGATATTTAACCCTTTTACGGGGATAACGACATTAATGTCGTTTTCCGACACACGCGCTTTACGGGGATAGCGACATAAATGTCGTTTTATCGTTAAAGGGTTAAGTCTTATGACGTCAAAATGAATATGACGACAAAACTTTCAGCCAATTAATTCCCCCACAGTGGTTGAGCCTGCAGTTGGAAAAAATATCCCCCTAAAAGGGTTAAGATAAAATATTTTTTTTAACATTGGTACATGAATCGTGTACCATAATGCGCTTCAGCCCCAGTTGTATCGAGAGGCTTGAGGGAAGAGGAGAAACACACTGCACCAAACCAAACGGAGTTATGTAGACTGGAATAACTAGACGCTATAAATGTGCACTTTATTGCGACTGCTGACGTATTTCGTCGAACATAACTGATTTGAAATTGGAGTAAAAACGGAAACCATAGAATGATGTAAATCAGTTTATGTACATTCATTTACAGTATTAGATAATTTTTCAACATGATTTTTTAGTACTAATGTTTTTTATTAAGTGTCTATCAAAAGAACAACAATTCAGCAGTTTGTTTTGGGTCCTGTGAAATACTTAAAGTTACATTATTCAAGATATAGATAAGAACTAGCCATTCTTGCTATAATAGTTCGAAAGTAGATGATGTAAAATGAATAATTTGAAAATTTCATTAAAATTACTCTATTGCAAGCGAAGATATTGGCATTTAAAGATTTGGCCGACCTGTGCAATAATTTCAACCATGGTCCCGGTTGATCAAAGCTAAGACTTGAAGCGTCTTGGCGCGCCATATTTGATTTATCGCTGAAACAGTTTAATCTGTTTAATATCGGAGCAATGTGATGCCATCCAAAGTTGATTAAGGCCTGGATCAGTTAATTATTGTCTAATTAATACTTTAGAAAACATTTCATGCCCAAATAAAGACCTGCACTAGGCAGATTTAGCTCTTGAATAATGCATGTTTAAAGGAGATTACATGTACATGTAATCGCTAATATTTTGGAGCTAGAAATTGACTTTAAATGGGTCGCACCGCATATAAAAATTAATATGAATGTGTATAAACTGATTAACATTCAATAGTTTCTGTTTTTACTCTAAATTCTTATCAGTTATTTCGGCGAAAATACACCAGGAGTCTCAATCGATTGGCAATCTCTGGCGTCTGGTTATTCCGGTCTCCACCCGTAGTATTTATTGAGCATGCTCTCCAGATAAGAATATGACGTCACCGTTTGAACTAACCGTTTCAATTGAATTGAATATTTGAATAGAAAGAATTTAAACAAAAACCTAATACATGTTGTAAATTAAAAATGCACATTCGATGTACTGTACAACTGGGAACGGTTGCTCAAAGCTCCATTATCTTTTAACGATCCATTAACTTTAACGGAGAGAAAGATTGTTGCTGGAAATAAAGGCCCTGAAAATTCTGCGGTGCAAATTTTCCTACAGATTTATGCTAATATAAAAAATAAAGTATTCTATAGTGTTTTCTGTAGTAAATTTAACAGAAAGTTAACAAACAACACGTTACCAAGATATGTCCGTTTAAAATAACTTAGTTTTGAGCAACCGACCCCTGGTCTACTTTGGTGGAATATGGAAGCCTACATAACATATTTTAACAGTTTTATCGAAAACTCAGTACATTGTACTCTATAATAAAATAATTATTTTTTTCTCCGAGCATTGACTTCTTTGAAACTACCCGTTTTCCAATCATAAATAGCTAAACATTTTTTCCATCAGCTTTCAAAGACTCGATCCGCTGCTTATTAATAATGTAAATTGCATACTGGGTTATGTATATGAAATACGCTTATTCCATTAGTGTCATACAAAACACCACTAACGCGTAGATCATTTTTAGCGCCGCAACCTTTTGTAGTCTCTTTATTCTCCTATCAAAAATATTCAAAAAAAATATTTCCATTTGCAGGAATCGTGTGTAGGAAGCATTGTGTAATGTTAAAAAACGCATAATTAAAACGTTTTAATATGTATGGGTTTGAAAGCTTGTATTATTTATTAGCTTTTCAGAAAGCCATATATCATGCACTGTGTGTTTGTAGGTTTCTTCTTAAGGAAAAAAACAGTCTTCTGCTTTTAAGCCTGGCACATGTCTTGAATTACAGTTTTGTGACTTGTATTTTAAAACTACATCAAGATAAAATTCCAAAAATTCTTCAGTCTCAGTTTGTTTCTCTTTGTTATCTAATTTACTCCCATCCGTAATATCATTAGGAGTATCTACATTCTTATATACTGGTGTCCAAAAGAAAGTACCGTATTTCCTCAAATACAACCCCGGGGTTCTATTTCGTTCAGCACCCCTGACCCCCGGGTTCTATTTGAGGCCCGGGTTATAATCGAGGCCGGGTTGTATTTGTTCAGACCCGAATTAATGCTTCAAAATCTTCTATAGGAGTGTCATTTTGGACAAGTAAACAAGCAGACAGCCACAGGGAGTATTCAGTTTTTACGTTAGACCCGGGTTATATTAGAGACCCGGGTTCTTTTCGAGACCTGGGTTGTATTTATCTCAACACCCCCTAACCCCCGGGTTCTATTCGAGGCCCGGGTTGTAATCGAGGCCGGGGTTGTATTCGAGGAAATACGGTATACACGCTAAAAATGTGACAAAGTTTTGTTTAGATTAAAAACAGTGGATAAAACATTACTGGGCTTGTCTCCTGCGTCTAAACTCAACATTTATATGCCAAAAAAGGGTGAAACAAATTGAAATTGTACCCAAATACCGCATAGAATGAGAAACGAATTTGGTTGATGTACATGTAGCGTGGACATTCTTATTTTTTAATATGAAGACTATAAACCTGATTAGACACCTGTATTCACTTTCAACCACTTTAAGTTTACAAAAGGCGAGAGAGAGAGAGAAATGGGGTTTAACATCCACTCAACACAACTAGGTCATTTCGGGACTAACATGTGGTTTTATTTTATTTCAATTCACTTGCGCTTAGGGGTCTTTAGCAGTGGGAGGAAACCGGAGTGCCAAGAGTAAACCCACAAGGTCGAGAAGGCGCCCCTATCTCCATGCCACATACGTCACACCAGGGCTCGAAACCACAGCTGCAAGCCAGAGGTGGCCGGCCAGCTAGAGGTCGAAGTGCGGCACTCTAGACCATTAGGCCATCCCAACCCCCCTTACAAAAGGCATTTGACATTGTAATGATGAATAAATTTGTGAATGAATCAAGAAATGGGGTTTAACGTCCTACTATTATGCACCTAACCTTGCCTAATGGAAGACGGGCATACGTCATACAGTGTGCTATGAGGGAAATTTTGCCCTGACAGCGGCGCTACGGCCCACTCTTATATCGAATTCCATCTGCCAAGGGATCTTTTACGTACACTCCAATGTGTACACGGGACCTTGGTTTTTCTTACCATTCGAACGACTAGGCAGCTGTCCTTGTCAGGCCTTCTTTCTGCATTACTGACAAGGGGAAATCATGCTGTAAAATCGAGATGAACTTTCTCGACGAATGCAGGGATCGAACACCCAACTTCCAGGCTTGCGAACCAGTGCCTTATCCACTTAGCCACCGTGATCCCCGAATAAATTTGTAATATGCTTTATAATTTATTCTAGTAGTAGGTAGCATCTAGTGGTTTTATACACAAAACGTGAGCAAAAGAAAAATTGCTCTGAGCAATTTAATTAGATTTTCACATGTGCACCCCAGGAAAAGTAATACCCCTATTAAGATCAGCTATAAAGAGAGAGAGAGAGAGACCAGAGAGAGAGAGACAGACAGAGATGGGGTTTAACTCCACTCCAGGTCATTTCGGGACAAGCATGGTTTAATTTTATTTCAATAATTGGCTTGTGCGTAGGGGTCTTTAGCGGTGGGGGGAAACCGGACGACTCGGAGAAAACCCACAAGGTTGGACAGGCGACGCTACCTCTTGCCACGTACAACCAGGGATTCGAAACCACGCCAGTTGACTCAATGACAGACTTTATGATACAGCGTGCGCACGCGAACCATTTAGCCATCAGTCCTTCACGTTTAAAGACTCCTGCAAATTAACTACACGTAAGTCGCTCCCCTGAATATATTGAGATTAATAAACTACTTTCAGTTTTTGTTTACTTTTAAACTGCATATATTCAAGCTAGCAGGAGCTTTTTATGGCTCCCGCACAATTTTATAAAGGTGAATGACTGAGCCACCCAACCTCCCTATTAAAACTAGACATGTATTTTTTAAGTCGGAAACAATCACTGTATACATGTACATGTACATGTAGCTGTGTGGTACATGTATTGTATACCTTCATTTTATTTAAATATTTAAAAAATATTTGAGTGAATGACCTCTTCAACCATAAGTATATTAATTATTATTTAAAATACAGATGTGACGTAATCCTTTGATGTTGGCGTACCATTATGTCAAATAATGTACGGGCAACTTGCCAATAGTACATTATTTCAATATTACTACTGGCATGATGTTTTTCACTGTAAACGCCCGTGCGGAGTCTGTATTTTAAGAAGTTTAATGCTCTCGCGCTTAAGACATTGCGTAATATATTGAAACAACACTCGGCTATCGCCTCGTGCAGTATCAATATATTACTTAATGTCTCGCGCTCGACCATTAAACTACACGGAATCTCTTTAAAGCCCCAATAACACTCTTGTTGGAACTAAATAATTTGTCCCAATCTTTATTCTGGTCAACAAATTGTACTATTTTACAATACTACAATTAATAAATGACACAAATTTCATCCTAACCCACCTAATTTTAAAAATTGGATATATTCAACTACATGCCGTAACATGGTTTGAAAAGCCTTACATTTGTACAAAGCCTTACGTAAGCACTTTCAAATACAACTTGGATTTAAACATATTTTCGAGCCCTCTGGACAGGTAAGATAGGTTGTGATGGATAATTTACACAACAGGTAGGACACTTAAACATCTAGTAGTTAGAATAAGGCTAATTTATTTTTTCGGAACCTGTCAAGCCAGCAAGAGTGTTATTGTCCCTTTAAATGAAGATATTCAACATCTGTCTGAATATTATAAATATCTCTACAGTGTTAGTACACAGGTTAATATTTAAAGGAGACAGAGAGAGAGAGAGAGAGAGAGAGAGAGAGAGAGAGAGAGAGAGAGAGAGAGAGAGAGAAATGGGGTTTAACATCCACTCAACACAACTAGATCATTTCGGGACTAACATATGGTTTTAATTTTTTATTTCAATGATTCGCTCGCACGTGGGGGTCTTTAGCAGTGGGAGGAAACTGGAGTACAAAGCACGGCTTCCATTATACAATGTAGGTCCTTTTGTGTTGTGTCGCTCATACTGGTTCTAGCGAGGTAAGCAAGGTCTTATTTTCTTACTAAGAATTGACTGGGCGGTCGTTTTTTTCGACATAGATTCAATGGGACGTTACGACCTGAACATAAAGGCGAGTGTAATGAGACCTACGTTCAGAGCAGGACTAACCCCGTGCTGATAAGGAAGGTAATCGATAATTCTGTGCATGTACATGTAGCCTAAATCAATTTCAACTTCAGTGTAAGTATCAACAATGACTACTAATGCAGTAATACTATGGTACGTGTTCCAAAATCTTGGCCAATCAAACTGCTTATCGGCCATCACTCTGCTTACCCTGAGCAGAAAATGCTCATTATCGAACTTAGTCAAGGTATTGACATAATGACACTTCTGGGGCCTGTTTCACGAAATTTTAACTTAAGATAAAATCCAAATTTTAGAACATACTCAAATCTGATTGGCTAAGCGCTAAAATCAATCTAATACTATCCAATCGAATTACTAAAATCGGATTTTATCTTAGTTAAAAATTCGTGAAACATGGCCCAGATATCCAGTATTTAAGAGAACATTTTACCATTGGTACATATAATGCGTTTCAGTGCCATTTGTAACAAGTAACAATGCTGGACATATCCCACAAGTCATGTCAAACGCAGGCATCGATATTTCTGCGCACATTTGTTTTGAAAAAAAGTTTGCAGGCACATTTTAAAAAAAAAAAATAAAAAAAAAAAAATAAAAAATTATTTTTATAAATTATTTAATACTGTCATGTTAATCATGTAAAATAAAGGGATTTAATGAATTTGTTTGAAGCCGCACAATCATACTATATACCTGGCAATTGAATACTCTCCTCAAGTGTGTGCGCAGGCACACTCAACTTTTATAGAGCCCTGGTCAAACGGCAATACCATATTCTTATCTGGAGAGCAATAAATACTAATACTATCGGTGTAGACTAGAATAACCAAATGCTATACATGTACATGTAGATTGCTATTCGATTGAGACTTCTGCCATATTTCGCCAAACAAAACTGATTCAAAATAGTGTTACACTAGAAGAAAAAGTTTTATGGGTTGAATCTACAAATATTTTTTTTACGAATTCTTCAGTTTCTATCAACTTGAGTTCTGATATTTTCTGTTTTAGTAAATGGGTTTTCGCTTCGCTTGTAACTACACTTTCAGACGTAGCAATGGATAATCAAATATGCAACAGATAATGAGAGTGAACCGATGGCTACAGTGTCGTTCAGGTCATTGACAAGTTCTCCTAGCACCATGTTACCAGACAATATTCAATCATCAATAATTCATTGGTTTAAAATATTCAGGAAGACAAACACTGGGTAGATCAGATTAGTTTGTTTAAAGGGCCAATCCCAGATAACTTTTTGGGGAATAAAACTGCTTAATTTTGTGTTAAAATCATTTAAAACCCATTGTCTAAGGCCAATCACCTAACCCGATTTTTGTGATACGCTTGTAAATAACTTAAACCTGACAGTCTGCATCTGGAAATGGAGACCTTTGTATCATACAGTATCTGGATAAAACCAGACTTTTTTCTATAAAAATAATATGTACATCTAGGTAAAATTTACCTTTTGTTATCAAGTACAGTACATGGGTCATTCACTGTATAGACCTCTCAAGAAACATAAATCGATTATCAGGTCACCAAATGAAAAAAATGACCCGAAATTGTAAAAGGGTTACGTGTCCGGATAAGCAGTTTTGGCGTTCACTTCCAAATGACTCAATATTTTGGGTTGAAATTTTGAGACAAGGTACATGTATATACACCATTCCCCTAAATTTGGGCGTTTTATTTTTGAACCTCTGTATAATTCGGGATTGTCCCTTTAATTTGGAGTACATGTACATGTATATATAGGAGAGGGTGACGGCTATCCTAAGTTCAAATTGATTTTAGTTCAAATTGCCCTTAAAATAGGTTATAGCGAGAACTCACAGCTCTTTATCTAAATCTTACATAACGTATATATGTAAGTTTTTGTGAAATTTTTGTGAAACAGGACCTAGGAATACATGTATACACCTATAATGTTATGAAGTTAAAGATATTGTTGTGTCTACTTTTTTGTGATTCGGCTCAGATTAGTTTGACATCTTTCATACACACAACTGCTAAATAATAAACATATTTAATTTCATTCAATATGACAATAGAACATAAATAAATATTTCTAAATGTTTCTAAAAGCATACTCAGTGTTATCGACTAAAATCATGGATGTAGGAAATAAAATGTTTGGTTAATTAGGTTAGGGCCCATATGGATATTGTTGTGTCTACTGTCTACCTACATTTTACAAAATAATCGTCTGTACACCGGGGTATAAATCATAATCATACTCTCTGTCTGTCTGTCACAATCATCACTTATAGCCCACAGACTGTCACTGCCACTACTGACTGACTTATTATTATCACAAATTAGTCATATGAATATTTAAATACCAGACACAAATTGTTATTTCGTTTCTGTATATGTAATTCACTATATTTTTGAGTGCAAAATTTATACGAAACTAATACTTTACACAGGTTCCTTTAAAGATACTGGATTGTCCGGTCTCAACTTCATGTCATTTTGTTTCGTGATATTTAAGTTTTGATAATTGGCGGTATTTGGTTTGGTCGGAAAGATGCTGTGACATGGAATTTGTTACAAATGTAGTAGATTTCTTGGAGGCCAGATCAGCATGGACTTTTGGCCCAATAATGGTCCAAGTCGTACCCCTGTTCGAATATTGTATTCGTTCACATGATGTCCCCAGGTATACATCATTTAGTATTATAAGGCATATTAACTGTTTTGAATCCCTGGTTGTACGTGACAAGGAGTAGGGTCGCCTGTCCAACCTCGTGGGTTTTCTACGGGTCCTCCGGTTTCCTCCCACTACTAAAGCCCCCTACGCATAAGCAAATTATTGAAATAAAATTTAACCATATGTTAGTCCCGAAATAACCTAGTTTGTGTTGAGTGGACGTTAAACCCCATTTCTCTCTCCAAGACTTAATACAATAAATGCAGTTGAAGCAAGTAACCGCCCATTTAGCTCCATTATACAGCACAATGTACAATGTATACATTTAACCTATATTTCCAGTAATATCATCTTTATGGCCTTTTCTAATTTATTCACTATATAATAACCATTATTCCCACATCAATTTCAAGTATTACCTAATAGGTATATCTAATGTATATCACCAACAGTTATTTTAGTGTGTGTTACATGTGTATTTCATAGTTATATCTAATGTATATCACCTACAGTTATTTTAGTGTGTGTTACATGTGTATTTCATGTTATTTTAGTGTGTATTACATGTGTATTTCATGTTATTTTAGTGTGTATTACATGTGTATTTCATGTTATTTTTGTGTGTATTACATGTGTATTTCATGTTATTTTTGTGTGTATTACATGTGTATTTTTGTGTGTATTACATGTGTATTTCATGTTATTTTAGTGTGTATTACATGTGTATTCATATCCTCATTAAAATAAGCACCTTTGTAGTACACATATACTAAGTTAGTTAAGTCACAATTAAAGAGAAATTATTCAAAAGTTAAATCTGCATTATTGCCTCAATATTATTCATTAGTCATCTATTAACATGACAAATATACAAGATAAACCTGCCGACAAGACAGAAAATAGACATTGTAAAAAATAAACAATTATCAAATTAAGTGAATGGATCCAGCTGTAAGAGTCCACTGCCCTGTAGCCTGATGTGGTACAGACAGGCTTCACTAAAAGGATTTACAAAAAAGACGCAACAAAAAAAAGACTCAACTGAGCAGCACCAGGGATACGATAATAAACAATCAATGCACACATCTTGTCAAAACTACAAACAATAAAGTCGACACATACGTGGACTACTTGCACTAAATGGTAACCAATCAAATGCAAGTGATAATATTAATTATATTTGTGAAAAACATGAAATGTATTAGAATGTCTTCTGTTCAATGACAAACTGAAATAATAAGTAGGATGGTAAATGTCGCCACTCACTAACAAATACCAAGTTAATGACCTGCAAACTGCCCACTGCTGCCACTATAAATGACATGTTATATGAAACATTCTAATGAAGTCTGTGATAAAGAAGAAATAAACGATATTATAGAGTACTTACATGGGTATGTCACAAATCCTACTCTTTAACAGTTGCGCCAAATCCCTCCCATGACAATTGTGGGATAATTTGATTGAATATATATAAATGTAGGTACAATATTTTGATAATTCAATTGTTTATTTTTTGGGGGTATTAAAGGAGCTAAGTCCATAACTCAATATTATCCAATATCTTCAACAATGAAATCCCGAATTATTTGTCAATTCAAATTTCAAAATAACTTTGATGTTGTTATTTTACCGGGAAAATATACATTCATATTACATTATTATAAGCGTTGTGACCCATTTGTGTCAATTTCTACGTCTCAAATATCAGGGATTTAGCTTCTTTAACCCGTTAACTGTGTAGTTTTTAAAACGTTAACTGCCCCTTATTGTGTAATTAATTTGACGAAAAACATCATTGTTGGGCCATTTAATTCCTGAATACAAAAGATAGTCGCCTGAATCCATATTAAAACGAACGTTAAATAGAGTGGCCTTTCTTTAAAAAAAGATTTTCTCTTTCAGTCGTAATTTTATGTCCTGCACATGCTACGATCGTATGGTTGGGGAAAATACCTCCAAGACGTTATATTACGTCTTACGCACACTGCGTCACAGTTGTCCATGACGTAATATAACGTCATACGTAGTTAACGGGTTAATGATGTAGGTACACGTAGAATGTTGTTTGTTGTAAGTACATGTATGTGGACTCCCGAGTCTTTGATGATCGAAGAAGTGATACAGAATTAGTCTGTAAGTTGGACCATTAGCAGACAAATATTATTGATCAGTGTCTTCCTGACAGCTTCAATTTATTTTGGATACACTTACATTGTACAATGAATGAATGAAATGCGGTTTAATGTTATGCACTTAAAGGGACAATAACACTCTTGCTGGCTTGACAGGTCCATGTTAAGATGAAATTTGTATCATTTTTTAATTGAAATATCGTAAAATAGTACAAATTGTTGACCCGAATAAAGATTGTGACATATTATTCAGTTACAACAAGAGTGTTATTGGGGCTTTAACCAGAGCTAATGAATGAATGAAATGGGGTTTAACGTCCTACTGTTATGCACTTAACCAGAGCTAATTGAAGACGGGCTACGGCCTACTCTTATATCGAATTCGAATAGCCAAGGGATCTTTTACGTGCACTCCAATGTGTACACGGGACCTCGGTTTTTTGTCCCATCCGAACGACTAGGCAGCTGTCCTTGTCAGGCCCTCCTTCTGCATCACTGACAAGGGGGAATCACGTCAGCCTACATTGTACAAACAAGACCCATAACACACTGACATGTGTAGATGTACTACATTCAGGCCTGGAAATAATACTGTTTTAGATGTACCTGACAAAAATGTTAGACACTAATAAAATAGTACCTGACATTTTCAACTTTATGCCAGGACTTGTATTGAAATATTAATATCAAATAAAAAAGAAAAATCAGTGTCGGACAAAATGACAGGCACCAGAGGTTTAGTGCCTGACAAAACCTGAATCTGTGCCTGACATTGTCGGTGACAGGTGCCTTATTGACAGGTGCCTTATTTCCAGGCTTGACTACAATTTGGGGGGCTGGGTTGCGAAGGCGATGGGAAGCTTATACCACATTCCACATCAGACAACTGGTCAAAATATTATCGAAAAAAATTGACAATTTACGAATTATAACATTATAAGGTTTAAAAATAATAAGTAAAGTATGTGCAGGATAAATGTTCCACAAAAAAAAACGAAATAGAAACCCAGAAAAACAATCCGCGGACAAGACAAATCACCTGCATTTTAAGTTAATAAATAATTAAACGTACTGTAAAATCAAGAGATCTTTAAAAACATTCTTATTATTAGATTTGATTTTAAAGTAAAGGTGATTTACCAAAAACATTGCTTATAAATATGTTGACACAAGACTTTATTATTATGATTTTTGTCCACTGTCTGTTAAAGGGACGATGTCAATACCGCTCTTGCTGGCTTGACAGGTCCAGAAAAAAACTAGCCTTACGTGTTTACGTAAAACATTTCAAATCATGTAGTTGAATTTTGAATTTTTCTGAATTTTTAAATTCGATGTGTTAAGATGAAATTTGTATCATCAATTAATTTGATAATGATTTGGGCATATTATTCATTTATTTACACCATGTTCCAAGAGTGGTACTGGTATTGGGGCTTTAAAGGTAGGGATTTTGTACCCCCAACCAAGCACTATAATTTTAAATAGTATTAATATCATGGGTTTTGGGTACATGTATGTACTCTGAATGCGAATGTTAAATTAAGTCCTCTTTCCTAACCTCAAACTGAAGTGAAGTGAAGAAGAATGATGTAATGAAGTCGATGTTGTTATCAAAACTCCGTTTCAGTTACACAATATCTAAACAAACTTCAGTGCGTTGGCACACATCTTTATTTATAGTTATACTCATAGCTATGTTTTAATTTATAGTACGGTGGGAAAGTATATTAATTGATTCAAACTTATTGCTTTCATTCATTATTAAGCCTGTAGTAGATGGGTGTTAACCGTTGCCAGACGACTAAAAGTTCACACTTAAAACTCCGCTTAACCCGTTGCCTTAATACCAATCAAACAGTGAACTCTACTATTAGGCCTAAATAGAGGGAACAAGCCGCTCAAATGCAGTCGGGACGATCCCACTAGTCTGACAAGTTGAGTAGGCCCATGTGAACACTACACACACAGAATGAATCAGTCTATATAATAAACACAAGCCTATGGCTTTTATATTACTTGGTTGGAGAAAGGGAAAATATGTCTTACCGTTACAATAAGGTTTCGGTGTTCGTTTTGCGAGCAAGCGTCTTTGTTCGCTTTAGAAGATTTGGCTGTCTTTTTAGCTCGGCTTTCTCGCCACCTTTGGTGTAATGCTGGTAGTAAATTGTCCTGGCGATAGTGTTCTCCTAGTCCGTTATAATTATTGTTTTCGTATCCTCCGGCTCGACCGAAATGATGTCGACGGTAGTTTTCGATTCTTTTTCTCAGCCGATCTACAACATCCCGCCGTTTGGGGCAAAAAAAATCCCCCATGCTACTAACACCATGCACAACGATGCCCTAATCTCCCCCAATGTGAAGATTTTAATCACATCTACTAAGGAGTTTGCATCCAAACAGGGGACATAAGTCCCTCTACGGACAATGACATCTTTAAAAATAGACTGCCTTCGAAACAACACTTCCGCTCTTGTATATGTGAGGCTGTAAGGTCCCTATAACCTACTTTTTCAAGTCCACAGTATAATATAATCCCATAAACTTTAGCTGCTACTTAGCATCCGATATCGAAGAACTATCTTATCAATTTATATGTGGCTGTCTTTCCGTGTACGATGAATACAATGCAACACAGTCAGAGGACTAACATTTCACGGCACGCTTACTGATGCGGACGAGTCCATGTCGCTACAGGGGGTATGGCTAACAGTATTGATGTCTCGTTGTGCGCTCGAGATCCGATTTCTCGCACTGGGAACTCTTCTGCTAACGTAAACTTATGCACCGACTCGGGATTTGCGTGAAAAGGATCAAGCAAACGGTGTTCATAAGCCTCATAGCTTAAAAATACGTTCATCCCAATCACGGTTACATGATAAAATCGGCGTCCGCCTTCTTTCTAACAATTCAGCCACCCTATATTATAAAGTTAGTTGGCCTTAGGCCGATTGATAAGTAATATACAATGTCCCCGTTTAATAGGTCAACGTAGGTGTCATTGTTTGATTCAGATTGTCATTAAAATAAGTTTATAGTGGGATGTTTCGCTTGCTTACGACATTAACTACAACTACGCAAATACGTCATCGCGAGAGGGAGTCCACGTGCCAGCCAGGAAATAAAACATCAAAATTATGACGTAATACGGATATCGTGTATCATATTTTCCGGAATAGAGTCGTGGGCTACTTAAAAGTTATTATTCAAAATGATAGCGCATATTAATAACATCCTAAAAACCCACGAATCAAAAGTACGTTATGACAATTTGTTGATATATTTTGATTTTGATATTTTGTTCATTTCAAGACTCATTTTTAAATTCGCAGTAGGCCTACATTGCACTAATCCAGAATTTCTATAGGAAATAATGGTACTTGGTAGGAAATATTTGTGTTTAGTCCAGCTTGGGTATAAAGGATTTATTCAAATGTCTTTTGATTTAGTTGTGCCTACATTGTTTAAAAATCCCGGGAAAAGAGTGAAAATAATAATAAAAAAAAGAGCAATCCAGAAATTCGAGATATAAGGATATAATAATGGTATAATATTGGTCCAACTTGACTATAAAGAATTTATTCAAATGTCTTTTGATTAAGTTGTGCCTACATTGTTTAAACAACCCGGGAAATTAGTGGAAATATTTTAAAAAAGTGAATTTTATCAATTCTATTTATCCAGATTGTATGTGACTAAATTTTTTATTCAGTTATTGACCTATTTCAATTCACAATTTTTTTAATTTTTCTACAACCACGACGATCATACGCCAATTAAACAAAATGTTAGGTGGGTTGAGAGGGGCGGGGTATCCAATCTCACACCAAAAAATCAAAATCGGCATATGATATGAACAGATTTATAGCTCTTCTTTGAGCGGCATTTAGCACTTGACATAGGTAATAAACACAAACACATAATATGGAACACAATTACTATTGTAATTAAAGCGACGTTTCGTTGAGGATTCTCTCAACGTTTCCAGGCTAATAATGATGTTGTTTTCCTAAAAATTCACAGTGAAAGAAATGAGGGTTCTTAACCAAAGGGAAATAACTCTTGCACAAATAAATCGATTACGGATTTCAAGCGCAAGAAAACTAAACAGTAGTTTTGCATACTATTTCACTGAAGATGCACAAATAAATCGATTACGGATTTCAAGCCCAAGAAAACTAAACAGTAGTTTTGCATACTTAATTTCACTAAAGATAATTGTAATAAAATTACATATATAAATTCATCATTACTTTAGCGATGAATGAATGAATGAAATGGGGTTTAACGTCCTAATGTTATGCACCTAACATGCATGGGCTAATTGAAGACATACAGTGTGCTATGAGGGAAATTTTTTGCCCGGATCGAATTCCAACTGCCAAGGGATCTATTACGTCCACTCCAATGTGTACACGGGACCTCGGTTTTGTCGTACCATCCGAACGACTAGGCAGCTGTCCTTGTCAGGCCCTCCTTCTAATCACGCCGGCAAATCGAGATGAACTTTCTCGGCCAATGCAGGGATCGAACACCCTACCTCTAGGCTAGCGAACCAGCGCCTTATACACTTAGCCACCGTGAACCCCCTTTAGCGATGAACAGCAGATGAAAGTGAGTGAAAAATGTAGACTTGTTATGAATTGGTTGTTTAAAACAACAAAACAATTCTCTTGCACAACTGCATAATCCGACATCAGCCAAACTAGCATATATTAGCACACATTATTTATGTCGCCAGTAATTTGGGGGGGGGGGGGGTTATATTACTTTCTGTCGTGTACGTGAGAAAAAACAGGGAATTTTGTTTGACCGTACAGGGCCGACGGTAGCAATTTTTGATTGGGGGGGGGGGGTCTTCGATCACAAGTCCCTATAGGCGAGGGTCCAGAGGCCGCAATAACCTGAAGAAATGAGTACTTGCGGCCAAATTATTGGGGGGGGGGGGGCAAAGCACCCCTACTCCGTCGGGCCAGACGTAGATATTGAACTGAAAATTTTAAGGGAGAGAAAAAAAAACCTTTAAGCTTGTACATGATTGACGAGGCTTTGCAATCCCAAATAATTTTCAAGATTTGTACAAATGACCCAGTGGTTTGCGGCAATCTTTCTATGGAATGAGGTTTAACCTCCTATACTGTTCTGATCCTAAACTGGGTAAATCATTTTATTCGGGTTGTCTGAATGGGATTGGGGATCAGGCTATGTAAAACCCCTCTCCCTATCATTGCTGAACCTAAATACCGCGATTTTATCAAGGGCATAAATTTAGTCTTGTAATATTAACCACAATCTTGGGGGGGGGGGGGGGTTAAAACTATAATTTCGTTGTGTTTCAAAATACCACCGTAGTATTCATTTTTGTCATTTCAAAGAAGAAAGACGAACAGACTTTTAATATTTTAACGTTACAGGTATTTAACGTTACAGGTACATTAACGTTACAGGTATTTAAGATATTTAACGTTACAGGTATTTTAACGTTGCATGTATTTTAACGTTGCATGTATTTTAACGTTACAGGTATTTTAACGTTACAGGTATTTTAACGTTACAGGTATTTTAACGTTACAGGTATTTTAACGTTACAGGTACATTAACGTTACAGGTATTTTAACGTTGCATGTATTTTAACGTTACAGGTATTTTAACGTTACAGGTATTTTAACGTTACAGGTATTTTAACGTTACAGGTATTTTAACGTTACAGGTATTTTAACGTTACAGGTATTTTAACGTTACAGGTATTTTAACGTTACAGGTACATTAACGTGACAGGTATTTTAACGTTACGGGTATTTAATGTATTTAACGTTACGGGTATTTAACGTTACAGGTATTTAAAGTATTTAACGTTACAGGTATTTAAATGAATGAATGAAATGGGGTTTAACGTCCTACGCTTAAGCACCAAACCTGGGCTAATTGAAGACGGGCATACGCCGTACAGTGTGCTATGAGGGAATTTTTTGCCCGGGCAGCGGCGCTACGGCCTACTCTTATATCGAATTCCAACTGCCAAGGGATCTTTTACGTGCACTCCAATTTGTACACGGGACCTCGGTTTTTCGTCCCATCCGAACGACTAGGCAGCTGTCCTTGTCAGGCCCTCCTTCTGCATCACTGACAAGAGGAAATCACGCCGGAAAATCAAGATGAACTTTCTTGGCCAATGCAGGGATCGAACACTCAACCTCCAGGCTAGCGAACCAGCGCCTTATCCACTTAGCCACCGTGATCCCCCACAGGTATTTAATGTTACATGTATTTTAACGTTACAGGTATTTTAACGTTACAGGTATTTAAGGTATTTAACGTTACAGATATTTTAACGTTACAGGTATTTAAGGTATTAAACGTTACAGGTATTTAAGGTATTTAACGTTACAGGTATTTAACGTTACGGGTATTTTAACGTTACATGTATTTTAACGTTACATGCATTTTAACGTTACAGGTATTTAAGGTGTTTAACGTTACATGTATTTTAACGTTACAGGTATTTAAGGTGTTTAACGTTACATGTATTTTAACGTTACATGTATTTTAACGTTACAGGTATTTAAGGTATTTAACGTTACAGGTATTTAAGGTATTTAACGTTACAGGTATTTTAACGTGAGATATATTTACATCCCACTGTTGATGTTTTGTCTGTGAATGATTTACAACGACGTCTCAGTGTTTCCATGGTGATGTTTCGTCTGTGAATAATTATACAACGCCGTTTCAGTACCATGGCGATGTTTTGTTTGAATGATTATACAACGACGTCTCCGTGTTTCCATGGCGATGTTTTGTCTGTGAATGATTATACAACGCAGTCTCAGTGTTTCCATGCTCTCTACATATTGTAAGTAAACATATCAAGCAGAAATGAAATGGAGTTTAACGTCCTGCTGTTCTGTTCCGAATTGCCTAATAAAGACCGGCATACGCCATACAATGCATTATAATGGACAATATGGCCTTCTCCTATATCGAATTCTAACTGCCAAGGGATCTTTTACCTGCACGCCAATGTATACACGAGATCTCGGTTTTCGTCCCACCCGAACTAACAGGCAGGCAGCTGTCCTCGTGGCCAGCCCCCCCCCCCCTGTCCTGCATCACTGACAAGGGAAAACCCATAAACCCCATAAACTACAAGTACAACACCGACATTAAAAGGAAATATGAATAACAACTGGAAATGAAGTCGGCCATATGCCATTATACATGGGGCAAATTAAGTCGAAGTCCAACTGCCAATAGATCCTTAACGTGCAGGGGCGCTGGAACCCGGGTACCAGGGTATACAAATGGTACCCTGCCCTTTTCTGGGGTATACATGTATACCCATGCCCTAATGATGAAGGTGTCCAACCTTTGTACTAGTCTATTCAATTTTTAAATGATATATATGTAATTGCTCTCATTCTCATGTATTTTAAAGGGTTTTATTTTAGAATTTGGAATTCTAGAGGCGCTCTAAACAGCGTTTTCCGAATTGATAATTTCAAAATTTTCTAGAGAGATCAACGCTCCCCTTATTTTTATCTTTTGGTACCCTGGCCCCCGCACCATTACGGCGCCCCTGCCAATGTGTACACGAGACCTGTTTTTTTTTCGTCTCACCCGAACGACTATACACTAACCCTTGCTAGTCTCTCTCAGTTCTGCACCCTCTAACTTTCGGGCAATGTGATTTTTCGGGCTTGTACTGAATTGACTATGGATTTTTTAAAAAAAACATTTTATCTGGAGCCGATCTACTTTGTGCGACTTTCTTCGTGCATCGATTATTATCTGTGAATGCAGTTCCAACAGACTGCCATTTCGGTTGCAAAACGATTAGAAACTTTGGAGTTACTGCTACTCGCGACGATTGATTGATTGTTTGGGATTAAGGTCAGCCACATAGGTAGGCAATATTCGAAAGAGAGTGTGGGAGAGAGAGAGAGAGAGAGAGAGAGAGATGGGATTTAACGTCCACTCAACAAAACTAGGTCATTTCGAAACTAACATATGGTTCAATTTTATTTTAATAATTCGCTTGCGCGTAGGGTTCTTTAGCAGTGGGTGGAAACCGGAGGACCCGGAGAAAACCCACGAGGTTGGACAGGCGACCCTAATCCTTGCCACGTACAACCGGGGATTCGAAACCATGCCATTTGACTCAATGACAGGCGTTATGATACAGTACGCACGTGTAAACCATTCGGCCATCCGACCCCCGAGTTTAATAACTATATTATATCAAGTTTCATGTGGAAATATGCATTATGCCATTTTTTATATTTTCTAGTTATATTGCTAAATGTGGTTGTATAAAGTGTTAATAAAATCGGCCCAAAGACACTGCCTTGTGGAACACCGAATAAAACACATGGGAAATACGCGGGAAATATGGTAATACACAAAAACATAACACACAAACTGCCTAATACCAATTTATATGTGAATATAAAGCCGTTAGCTTTTGAACTTACCGCAGAACAACACCGGTTTACCCTAAGATGAAGCATGTGTTTCGGCACGAGGAAGCATACCCTGTCTCGTGCACAGCATTCATCACGTTCCTCGGTGCCGTTATATTGTACTACTATATTTTTATTTACTAGTTTTACATTTACTCGATTATTATTGACAATATTATACAAAATGTCGGCCTTCAGTCTGTGAGTGTTGCGTGACGATATTGATAAAACTTTTCCCATTATATTGTGTCTAAAGACAAGGCTAGACATGGTTCGTGCCTTTAACCGTGTCAAATAATGGACGCCATCTGAGGAATACTGCTTGTCGTGATGGCCTAATGGAAATGCTTTTCCTGCTTTCATCTAACGTTAATCAACATCAGCGTAGAACTGTTAATTTTCTGATTAGTTCTGTAAGCACCACATTCCACTAATGTTGCTATATATGTGTTCTTCTTGATTTGATAATATCAGTGACTTTTCCTAATTTCCTATACTTTACTCGAGAATAGACGTCGGTTCCTTAAAGACCCAATAACACTCTTGTTGTAACTGAATAATATGCCCTAATCATTATTCGGGTCAACAATTTGTACTATTTTACAATATTCCAATTAATAAATGATACAAATTTCATCTTAACACACCTAATTTTAAAAATTGGAAAATTCAACTACATGGTTAGAAAAGCTTTACGTAACAACGACAGACATTTTAACAATCAAATTAAAGCGAAATATAGGCCTATTCGTTTTAAAACTGGTAGTGTATAAGACCCCATGCAGGGTCAATCACTCCACAATATCAAATATTCGGTCGGACAAGCATTTTATAATTGATGTGACTCGTTATTTTGGAATGAAATTGTGTTTGTTGTTGTATTTCGACATTTGTATACTAAAATTAAAGTATTTTGTAACTTGAAATCAATTTTGTAATATCAGATATGTAAAACTTCGGGCCCACCCGAAAATGGTATTAGCCCCCCCCCCCCCGCCAATATTTCGCCAACAATAATAATTGACATTATCTGTATCAGTTTCATACTTATTTGACAACATCATCTTCGCTCTACTCGGGGAAGGGGGATGGGATGGCCTAGTGGTCTAGAGTGCAGCGCTTCGACCTCTAGCTGGCCGCCCACTTCTGGCTTGCGGCTGTGGTTTCGAGCCCTGGTGTGAGCGTATGTGACATGGAGATAGGGGCGCGTTCTCAACCTCGGGGGTTTACGTGCAAGCGAATTATTGAAATAAAATTGCACCATATGTTAGTCCCGAAATGACCTAGTTGCGTTGAGTGGAAGTTAAACCCCATTTCTCTCTCTGTCGCTCTACTCGGGCAATGCCTGTTACATAGGCCAGCCACATCCTCATCCCCCTCTCCCGTAAAACAAAATCCTTATCCCCCCCCAAAATGTATGACCAGGTGGCCGTTTCACGAAATTTTATTTAAGTAATTTGATTGGATAGTATTAGATTGATTTTAGTGGTAAAATTTGAGTATATCTACTAAAATTTGGATTTTATCTTTAGTTAAGATTTCGAAAAAAAGGGCACTGGCTATGAAAATAAGGCGAACAATTTTGAGTAAATTCTTAACTTAAGTCAAAGGATGCTTTGTGAACTCGAGGCCCGGATGGGACGAAAAACATTGGCGTGCACGTAAAATATCCCTTATTTGGCAGTTGAAATTCTATATATATATATATATATATAGAGAGAGAAATGGGGTTTAACGTCCACTCAACACAACCAGGTCATTTCGGGACTAACATATGTTTTTTTAAATTTTATTTCACTAATTCGCTTGCGCGTAGGTGTCTTTAGCCGTGGGAGGAAACCGGAGTGCCCGGAGGAAACCCATGAGGTTGAGAAGGCGCCCCTATTTCCATGCCACATACGCTCACCCCATGCAGGACTCGAAACCACAGCCGCAAGCCAGAGGTGACCGGCCAGCTAGAGGTCAAGGCGCGACACGCAAGACCACTAGGCCATCCCAACCCCCAAAATTCGATATAAGAGTAGACCGTAGCTTTCCTGTCCGGGTAAAATTTCCCTTATGGCATACCGTATGGCCTAGGCCCGTCTTCATTAGTAACAAACTTGTTACCTTAAACTGTGTGGATTAAGACGGAAGACAGCAGTAGTGGAACCATTTCTACGTCTTCATTAGCCCAGTTGGAGCAAGACAGTTGGAAGTTAAACCCCATTTCATTCAGTTTTCATTTTATAATGTATATAAGCCCCGGCTTGTTTTCAGATCCTTCATAATATACAGTTTCTTTGTAACTTAAAGAGGTCCCGAGTGTACACTGCGTTTGGCGTGCATTATTGCAAAAGACAAAGCAACTATAAAAATTGAAACTGGAACCGCGATACATATACATGTATATATGTAAGTATACAAATTAAATTACAGAAACGTTTTTTTAAAACAATTAAAATCCAAGGAAGCGTCGGCGAGTGAATCATTGCCATGATTTAGAATAGAGGCAAGAAGCAGGAAAAAGGCTACCAGTTGTATTGAATTTAGGAAAGGAGATTGGGAAGAATATCGATCATGAGCATGTCAAATAGTCGTCGTTCTGATTTCTACGTTCTACCATTAATGGCTGCTATCGGGGGAAGATTGTGACAAGTTAATCGCTAGTTCCCTTGTAAAATGATTGGTAAGAAGCTATTCGAGACGACAGAACGAGGTTTAACTTTCACTTCTCTTCTTTATGGGCCATTCCAAAGAATTGATTTCTTTTTTTTGTGTGTATTTGTAGACAGTATATATATATCGGATATATTTTATATACATACTTGGTGTTCTTTCTCCGATTGATAAATAGTCCTTAAAAACCCGACTCAATGGGAGAGAGAGAGAGACAGAGAGAGAGAGAGAGAGAGAGAGAGAGAGAAATGGATTTAACGTCCACTCAACACAACTAGGTCATCTTGGGACTAACATATGGTTTAATTTTATTTCACTAATTCGCTTGCGCGTATGGGTAATTTAGCAGTGGGGGAAAACCAGAGTGCCCGTAGGAAACCCACGAGGTTGAGAAGGCGACCCTATCTACATGCCACATACGCTCACACCAGGGCTCGAAACATAGTATTAAAAAAAAACATTGTCACCCAATCCCCTTACTTCTCGCAGTGTTCCGTTTGGTTAGAGCTAATCCCCACTACTCACTGCTGGAAAGAGGGAAAATTCTTGTTCTAGATTATGATTAGTCAATAGTCCGATTAACTACCAATCGCTAACAGGATATCAAATTGGACCAAATGTGTTCACATAACGCTACATCATGGCTCACGATTTTATTATGCCCAATTAGCCATTGCACAGTAAAACTAATTGCGTGACAAACGAAGCTATCAGACTTACACCGTTTTTAATACCTTAAATCACTGTCCAAAGTTTTAGGGAAGACCCTAGATTAAACGAAGGACTGGCATGTCGCTGTACTTTAAAGTGATAGATATGACAAAAGTTCGAGTAGCAGAAGCTAATCCAGCAAGGGCCAGAGAGGATTTCTCGGGCCATTGCTTCAGGAACATGACCCATCCCACGCACCTAATTAAAGTGTAGAAGGCGACCAATCATTTCTAAATATAAATTGTAACATTTCTTTTTTTCTTCGTTTCAGTCAATGTCCATGATATGGTCATAGATCAAACGGACTTCCTCGATAAATTTTGTTAATTTTCGGTGTGTTTGTAATTTTGTGAGACCAGAAGTTAGGGTAGGTTACGCTCCGTTCAGACTATCCTTACGGGAGAGGCCTACTTCTGGGTAAATCAATAATTACACACACCAAGCTTGAAATAGTACTTTATTTTTATTTTTTTAAATTTTTTTTTGGGGGGGGGGGCGGGTCTTTATGATTTGCTTGTAATGCTTTAAGATATTATATTGACTTGCCATCTGAACGGAAACAAAATGTTTTTATTTAATTATTTTTTTAAGCATGTCGAATTACGTACGTCAAGTTGGTACCCACCCATATTACATTTTACGAATAAACTCGTTACATACATTCCAATTATAATAGAGATCTTTACTGCGCTTGAACCGAAGGGATGGGATGGCCTGGTAGTCTAGAGTGCCGCGCTTCCACCTCTAACTGACCGGTCACCTCTGGCTTGCGGCTTTGGTTTCGAGTCTTGGTGTGAGCGTATGTGGCATGGAGATAGGGGCGCCTTCTCAACCTCGTGGGTTTCCTCCCACTGCTAAAGACCCCTACGCGCAAGCGAATTATTGAAAAAAAACCCAAACATATGTTAGTCCCGAAATTACCTAGTTTGTGTCGAGTGGACGTTAAACCCCAATTATCTCCCCCCCCCCTCTCTCTCTCTCTCTCTTGAACCGAAACAAAGGTTTGAAGAATCGGAAAGAGACGCACATAAAGGAAAGCAGCTATCGTTACTCACGAAGGTTGATATAAATCTCAAACAAGCTCTCGCCAACGATCGATAAGAATATCTGTGTATTGGAGTAAACAACAAAGTCAATATCTTGTTTGTTAAAGCCCCAATAACACTCTTGTTGTAACTGAATAATATGCTCCAAACTTTATTCTGGTCAACAATTTGTACTATTTTACAATATTTCAATTAAAAAATGATACAAATTTCATCTTAACACACCTAATTTTAAAAATTGGAAAAATTCAACTACATGCCGTAACATGGTTTGAAAAGCCTTACGTAAGCACTTTCAAATGCAACTTGGATTTAAACATATTTTCGTACCCTCTGGACAAGTAAGATAGGTTGTAAAGGATAATTTACACAACAGGTAAGACACTTAAACATCTTGTAGTTAGAATAAGGCTAAAAAAAATTCTGGACCTGTCAAGCCAGCAAGAGTGTTATTGTCCCTTTAAAAGAAAAATACCAACAAAAATGATTTTAGGGGCTACCTCCCTACAGTTTATTGTCGATCCGCTGTCGACAGTGGGACAATGCCAACTTTTATCGATAATCAAACGAATATTGCATAACCTTTAACCTGGAGAAGTCTACTTTTTTTAAAAAACAATATTTTATTCAGATATTGAAAGGGATTGGGGAACAGACGCAGTCTATATATGACGTCTACTCTTGATTTCTAATCTATAGTCTGTATCAAAGTTGTACACATACGCTAACGCCCTCTGGTGTAATAATGATGATAATTCATTATATTTTTCTGGTCATTTTTATTTCAAGATTTTAACTTCAAGACTTTTTGAAACGTAGAAAATATTTTCATAAGAGTTCAAATTCCAGATTTTTTTTTAGATACTTCCAGAAACAAATGAATTGATTTCTTTTTCGTGTAAAATTACGAAATTATTTTTAATTTTAATATTTCATGATATATAAAATTTACCGATAAAACGCGGAAAATGAAACATAAAGTCAATGTGTTGTTTAAAATGTTGATTTTAAGCATGGAATGTTGACATAAGAATGTAGAAACAAGAATCATTAGTTTAGAATGTTGCGTTCGTGTCTAAAATGTTCAAACTTGAATGTTGAAACAAGAATCATGAATATTGACCCGTTTGGTCTTCCATAGATATATTACGGTGGCTGATATGGACATGCAAAATAATATAATTTTTTTTTTTTTAATTTTCACCAAAGTCAATTTTAATTTTCACCCAAGTCAATTCTAATTTTCACCCAAGTCAATTTTAATTTTAATTTTCACCCAAGTCAATTTTAATTTTCACCCTAGTCAATTATAATTTCCACCAGGAATTTTAATATAATTTGTTTTCCCTTCTGGCATAGGCCTACTACATTTAGTAGCCCAGTCGGAGTAGGACGTTAAACCCTCCAAGCTGGTTTTGGGGAGATTGGCAGCCATTTTGGAATTCGTTCGAAACTTTGCTCAATCTCACTCTGTAATATATAAACCAGTGGATCATTTTTGTGTTTTATAAATTTAAATTTTTTTTTTTTATTTAACTCATCACAAATGTCACCTGTCATAATTTAGAGGAAGTTGAAATACATGTTTAATATGTCTGTCGTCTATTATTGTCATTATTCATGTACTTACAGTAAATTGTGTATCACCCTTGCTTTTTTAAATATCTGACATGTCAATATGCAGTCAATAATAACTGTAATAATGTTTTATAAACTAGGGGTTATTACCTTCTCTCGAGAAGAATTCAAATCATAATGTCAAATAAGATTGAAATGCTGACCCAAATATCTGTCTTCCGGATGCTGTTTTCATCTAAAAAAAAATGTTTAGCTAAAGAAGTTGACTTCAAGAGGCCAATAAATATATATTTTTTTAAAAATTATTATCCAAAATATGTACTGGGGACCTCAGTTTATCGTCCCATCCGAATAACTAGACAACTGTCCTTGACAACACAGAGCTAGCGTCTTATTCACTTAGCCACCGTGGACCTCTATTTCAAAAATAAATAATGCAAAATGAATAGGCCTATATTGAAAGTTTTGAGCGAAGTTATCAATGGGTGTAGTTTTGACAAGATATGTGCATTGATCGTAAACACCGTACTGGTCATTCAAGTCTTAGCCTCGCTTAACATGGCCGAACCGTTCTGTATACTTAAAATCTGAACTATCCGATGACGGAGAGTTGATTATGGTCTTGTCATGTTAATAAATGTCTAATTAAACATGCATTATGACGTCACATTAATAATGATGTCATTGTATTAAATATGCATTATGCAAGAGATAAATTTGCATATTATAGGTCTTTCTTTAGGCCAATCTCGTTCCAAGAGTCAGCCGCGGGGCCTCTGGAGCCATATACCGGTCATTTTCTCCAATCTTTTCCACACGTAAGCTCGACCCATTTTGACCTCTGATTGGTCCAAATATCTCGAAAACTAGAAGTCGGATAGTCGTTTCCTTTGTTGTAAAATGATCCTTGAGTCAAAGTCAACTCGCTGAAATAAAAATTGCATCCTAAACGCAGAAATTTAAGTTTTTGTAAAGGTCTATTTTTCTACGCCTCGCTATATTTTTAAGTGATAAGGTCATCCAGGCACGTAAAATAAATACATGTCACGCGATTCGTCACTTTCGGGAAAATGGCTACCCCTAGTCACCAGAGAAATTTCTTCGGCATTTTTTCTGGCTTCGAGATTGTCTTCAGGCCTGAAATGTTATTGTAATTAGTAATTAGACATTTATTAATTTATCCAAACCATAATCAACTCTCGATACTGACTTCGATACTTAGTTTAAACAATATTTTATTCGTTAGAAAAGGATTGAACAACAGGCAAAGCCCATATAAGTTCTTTCCCATGGATACAGAATATAATAAAGGATAAATATAAACATATACATAAAAATAAGATTAAGTATACTTCGATACTGACTGGATTAGATTCCTATATTATTCTGCCTAACGCTCAATGAATGAATGAAATGGGGTTTAACGTCCTACGCTTAAGCACCGTACCTGGGCTAATTGAAGACGGGCATACGCCACAGTGTGCAATGAGGGAAATTTTGCCCGGGCAGCGGCGCTACGGCCTACTCTTATATCGAATTCCAACTGCCAAGGGATCTTTTACGTGCACTCCAATTTGTACACGGGACCTCGGTTTTTCGTCCCATCCGAACGACTAGGCAGCTGTCCTTGTCAGGCCCTCCTTCTGCATCACTGACAAGGGGAAATCACGCCGGAAAATCGAGATGAACTTTCTCGGCCAATGCAGGGATCGAACACTCAACCTCCAGGCTAGCGAACCAGTGCCTTATCCACTTAGCCACCGTGATCCCAACGCTCAATGATAATTTTAATTTAAAATTTGGATAATCAAGACTATGCTTTTTATCGTACTGACTTTAGCAATGATGATCGAGGCTGGGCGGTAATTTCAATCGCTTACATTTCGGCTCATAGTGGATCAATTTGACTGAAATTTTCAACAAATTACCTTTTTAAACTATTATAGTGACAACTGCCAACTCTTTATAATGTCTAATTAATAATTTCTATAACATTTAAGGCCCCCCCAAAAAAGGCCTACAATAGGCATATTTAGCTCTTGCATAATGCCGCAGCCTGTTAAAGCTAAAGAAACAGTTGTTGTAAAACGTACCATACCGCCTGTAAATTTACATGTGTGTTTTCACCATGTATGAACATGGTTACATTGGATGAGATTTAGTTTGGACAGACTAACGTTTGATTTATTGGTATAGTGAGAAGTTCGGTATGAATTATATTAAATCATGAATCAGCCATCCCATCACATCAATCCTCCAACATTTGTTGCTTTCTCTATAACCAATGATAGGCACGCATTTCATTTTCATATGACAGCTTTTCTTCGGCTACCATCAACCGGGGATCACGGTGGCTAAGTGGATAAGGCGCTGGTTCGCTAGCCATGAGGTCGGGTGTTCGATCCCTGCATTGGCCGAGAAAGTTCATCTCGATTTTTCGGCGTGATTTCCCCTTGTCAGTGATGCAGAAGGAGGGCCGGACAAGGACAGCTGCCTAGTCGTTCGGGTGGGACAAAAAACCGTACACGTAAAAGAACCCTTGGCAGTTGGAATTCAGTTGCTGCCCGGGCAAAATTACCCTCATAGCACACTGTATGGCGTATGCCCGTCCTTAAGCGTATACGGTTGTATGTAGCTAACCCTAACCCTAGGGTCGCCTGTCCAACCTGTTTCCTTCGGGAACCCCGCTTTTCTCCCACTGCTAAAGACCCCTACGAATTATTGAAATAAATGATAACAATGTGTTGGTCCCGAAATTACCTTGTTTGTGTTGAGTGGATGTTAAACCCTATCTATCTCTCTCTCCCTCTCTCTCTTTCTTTCTCCATGCCATTATACCATAGTATGGATGGCAGCGCAAGTGGAGAGGTTAGAGTAACAGGATATTGGAATAATATTTCCTGAGAAAAACCAAGATTACATCGAAGTGTCACTTGCCAGGAATGACCCCTTTATAGCTGACAATGTGCCTATAGTTGTTCGTGTGGAACAAACAGCCGAACTAGTGTACACATTAATATGCACGTCAAAGAACCCCTGACAATGAAAAGTCGGTGGAAACGCCCCTGTCCGCATAAAATATTACTCATCTATGTATGGTTTAATGGTCGAGAGCGAGACATTAAGTAATATTTTGTTTCAATATATTACGCGATGTCATAAGCTCGAGACCAGTAAACCACTTAAAATACAGACACTATCCCGCACGTGGTTTTCAATGAAATACGTCACGCGAGTCCAATATTTCATCTATGCCCGTACATTATTGGAAATAATGGTACTCCCAATCATAGAAATATATAAATAGTCTATTTATATATTTATATGCTCCCAACATCAAAGGATGACGTCAAATCTGTATTTTAAATATAAATAAACAAGCCAGCAGTGAGGCTGATGGCCCCCGCCCGAAATACCAAAATAAATAGATTACACATATTAATTTATCGCACGTTTACTTTTTTCAAATGTATCGAGCAATGAAACTGATTATCAACTATACACTAAGTTTCATCACTCTCTATCAGATAGAATCAAAGTTATCTTTTCCTAAGGCATCGACCAATGGAATTGCTTAGCTCTGCTTAGCTTTAACTTGAAATGTTAATCATTGAACTCAGTCAAGACCTAATGAACATCTAAAAGCAGAGTTGTTATGTTCCAAAGTCTTGACCAATCAAATGGCCAAGGTTAGAGCCTAAGCATAAAGTTCTTATCATCGAACTTAGTCAATGTAATGACGTAATGGGCCTTTACTGGGAATTTCATCAGTCTCACTTAATTATAACCAAAGTTATCGTGTCCCAAAACATCTACCAATCAAATGGCTTATCTCTGCTTCCCCTAAGCAGGAATTCTCATCTTCGAGCTCCACCAAGGCATTGACCTAATAAACGCCTACACCAAGTTTGAACATTTTTAGCTCAATTAGAAGGAGAGTTTTTGTGTCCCACAAAATGTGACGGACAGACAGACGGACGAACCCATTTTAATAGTCCCATGGTTTCTTCGAAAGGCGGTGAAAAAATAGTGTCTTGCAGCATGGTAGAGAATAAGCCAAAGCATAAATAATTTATTAATGATGTTTCTAATTTATTTATTCCCCAACTCACGAACTCTTGCTGGCTTGACAGGTCCAGAATAAAAATAGCCATTTTCTTACTACTAGATGTTTAAGTATACCTGTTGTGTAAATTATCCATTACAACCTATCTTACTTGTCCAGAGGGTTCGAAAATATGTTTAAATCCAAGTTGCATTTGAAAGTGTTTACGTAAAGCTTTTCAAACCATGTAGTTGAATATTTCCAATTTGTTAAATTCGATGTGTTAAAAGATAAAATTTGTATCATCAATTAATTGGAATATTGTAAAATAGTAGGCTACAATTTGTTGACCAGAAAAATGATTGGGGCATATTATTCAGTTACAACAAGAGTTGGGGCTTTAAAGATCATTATTTTGGGAAGCAAATTTATATAAGCCTTTGGCTTGTTTCGGTATCCCGTGAATAAAATATTGATTAAAAAAAAAATGATTTTGTGATTTAACATAGTTCCTTGAAGACAACATAAAAAAAATATGTAGCTGTATGCACCTCTTAGATTTCTCAATGTCAAATTGTCAAAAAATAAACCCACACAAATGAATATTGCTGTCAATTGCGGGAGAAAGAAATGTACGTGATTGCACTGCTACTATAGTTACTGTTTTAAAGGACCTAAGTCCGTAACTCAAAATCCTCCAAAATGTTCGACATCGAAAACATGAATTATTGGTCAATTTAAATCAACATTGATCATGTAAACTTACCGGCGGGAAAAGATGAGCTTCTGATATCCGATATTTAAAATAAAGTAATTTTTCTAACATTGGTAGGCCTACACGAGTCGTGTACCATAATGCGCTTCAGCCCTAGCTGTATTGAGAGACTCGAGAGACGAGGCTAAACACATTGCACTGTATCACACGGACTGGAATAACAAGGCGCTAAAAATATGCACTGGATTGAGACTGAATGGCTTATTTCGCCGAGCATAACTGATTTGAAATTGGAGTAAAAACGGAAACCAGTTAATGTAAATCATATACATTCATATTACAGTATTATATGCGATGCGACCAACTTTTGTCAATTTCTAGTTCCCAAATGTTAGCGATTTAGCCCCTTTAAGTTTTTGTCTGTAAATGACGCCATGATGTGATTTTGTAACATATCAATAGCAATTTTGTAGAATTGCGCAACATGTCAATTATTCCATCTATGATCTGTACATGCAGCCTACATGTATTTTATGCTTATTGCCTGTGGGTAACTATATTATGTAGATTTACCATACTGTTATAGAGAAATCGATCAGAACAAAACAACTATCTTCACGGAGCATAAAAACTTGTTTACGTTATTGGGACGACGAAACTATACATTATTGGAGATATTATGATTGATAAGAAATTCGACAGCTCCTCTTTGACATTCATAGACTGCCAGGCAACGTAACATGCGCCCACCTATTGGGAACTTTTTGTATATACTTTTGTATTATTTTCGTGACTTGTTTATATATTGAAACTACTTTATTTACATATATAAATTATTATATCATATTTTTATTTTTATTTTTTTTATTTTTTTTTTTTTTAGATTGATTTTTCTTCTATTGTAATTATGTTCTTTATGTTCCTTATCTGTTGTGCAATAATCACCAAATTTATTCTATGTACCTATGTTGGCTATAGCAAGTGATTTGCTTTGCCTTGTAATAAAGTAAAGAAGAAATAAGCTTTTGAAATTATAACAATCTAGAACTCCCTTTGAGTATCTTTGTGAAGTCAAACTTTTGCCAACTGACGAAACTTTACACGAAGAATCATAACAGGTTTCAGTCTGTTTACAGCAATCGGTCAAAATCGATAATTATTACCTTTGTTCCAGGACAAGGTAATCCTGATAACTTCATCTATATAAAAAACCATTAACCTACAGCAACAAAGTACACAGGAAAGGTATATTTATTTTCACATGAATCTTAAATAAAAACAAAAACAAATTATTATTGTTTTGAATCAAGCGGTAATACATTTTACAGATTAAAGGGATATTACTACCAGATATTGTGGAAACCAAAATTTACGTTGTGAGGTGCCAATTGTAACACAGTGATATCATTTGAATTAGGTGCATAGAACTTAAAGGGACAATAGCACTTTAAGGTTATTTAGGTTCATAGAACTTAATGAACTCTGCTAGTTTTGACAATATGGCTTGACGTTCACCTCTTCTTAACCTCGTTGGTTTCCTCCTGGCACTCCGGTTTTCCCCCACTGCTATAGACCCCTACGCGCAAGCGAATTATTGAAATAAAATTAAAACCATATGTGAGTCCCGAAATGACCTAGTTGTGTTGAGTGGACGTTAAACCCAATTTCTCTCTTTCTTCCTATATAAACTGCTGTCATCTAATTTATTCAATATGTTATGTGTTCGAGATCCAAACGACCTCAAGGGATTATGCCGTGACGAGATAAAAGAGACAATTGCAGATATGACCATGTGTGCAAAGGGTATATATTGGGGAGTTCCCTGGCAGTTAAGAAGCGAGGAGCCGGGGGAGAAGAAAGGCTTGGACAAGTGTATATATGGACTCACCTGAGTCCAGTCGCTGCCTTGGCAGAGGGACAGAATAGTAGATGTAATGTTGTTATATTGTTTCGGTCGTAGACTAGTTCCTGTAGATTAGTTCATGTTGAATGTTTGTAACCGAAGCTGTTTTAGATACCTGATATAAATAAAACCTATATTTACAAAACTGATATCTCTGTTATCACAACAATAGTGTTACACAATGCTCAACTAAAAGCACCTGGTACCGACACCATTCTCGCAGACGACGTGCTAATTCGGTAAATTCCTGGTTATGGGTAGTCGAGAGAACATTACGAACTCTTTTGCGTTTTATGTTTAAGGTTGGTCTGTAGGACGTACTTAAATTTGTACCCAATAATGTAGGCATTGCATTGATTTTATTCAAACGCTGTCAGTTAATTAATTTTTTCGTCGATAACTACTGAGGAGATCGGCATATCATTATTATGTTAAATGTACTGTAGAGCATTAATTCTTAAGTGAAATATCTCAATATTCAGGTAATTCTTGATGGGGGGGGCTTCCATTATAGGTTCTTACAGGCGAGGGTCAAGGGGCCGCAATAACCTTGAGAAAAGAGAACTTGCGGCAAAATTATTGAGGGGATGGGGACTTTTCCGCCGGGCCTGAAATTTCGAAAACCACAATGACCCTTAAATTTGCAGTTTATCATTGGGCAAGGATAGGGTTTGACTCGGGTTTTCTTTTTTCAGTTTAAAAATTCCAAATGATATGAGAGAGAGAGAGAGAGAGAGAGGGAGAGAGAGAGAGAGAAAGAGAGATGGGGTTTAACGTCGTCGTCCACTCGACGCGAACTAGGTCATTTCGGGACAAACATATGGTTTAATCTTTCCTTTCAATAATTCGCTTGCACGTAGGGGTCTTTAGCAGTAGGAGGAAACCGGGGGACCCGGAGAAAACCCACGAGGTTGGACTAAACGATATGACCCTTACGTACCAATACCTCTTTCTTATATGCAGGGGCCGCGGGGGGGGGGGTACTGACAATAACTCACGCAATGTGGCCGCCCCTACTTAGCCATACCCACCCCCCCCCCCCCCACCCCACCCCTCACCCCACCCCCAACCTTTTTTCGCTTTTTTGAGCTTTTGGCGACATTTTTTTTTAACTATTAAAAATTATTGCCGGGTATAAAGCCCCCTTAGCCCCCCCCCCCCCCCCCCCCGGCTCCGCGGCCCCTGCTTATACGAGTGCACAGTTTCAATTGCAAAATTACTACATGAATACCGCACTGATTAAATGAACGGCGTGGAGACTTCTCTTTAACAATCTATTTAAGAGACAAGTGTGACGGTTGAGTCCACAAGATTAAAGTATTGATCACATAGTGTGGCGAAGTCAGTGGTTTGTCGGCGGGGAGATATCGAGGGAACACAGTCTGCTTGTCTGTTCAATATAGCGCTTTCTATTCACTTTACTTGGTCTTGTATTCGATTCAAACTGGATTCCCGTGTGTCAGAAGACCAATTTATCATACTCATAATTAAAGAAGTCAAATCACGACTCTTACAACGGAAAATGAAATAAGAGTCTAACAGAACCCATTTCCTGTTCAATCCAACTAATGATGAGGATGTCGCCATTTTGGCTTGGACACATTCAGACAATTTTACCAATCCTATTGTGAAATAAAACAATTTTTAGACACGCATAGCGCGATCATGACTCCTTTTTTTTTTATAAAATAACTATAAAATATATGATTGGCTTAAAAATGAAGCTTATTAAAGCCCCAATACCACTCTTGTTGTAACTGAATAATATATTCCAATCTTTATTCTGGTCAACAAATTGTACTATTTTACAATATTTCAATTAATAAATGATACAAATTTCATCTTAACACACCTAATTTTAAAAATTGGAAAAATTCAACTATATGCCGTAACACGGCACCCGATTCAACTGATGTTAGCCGCTTCAAGAGGACTTGGGTTAGTGGTGTTAGCCGCTTCAAGAGGACCTATATTATTAATTTATCATATATATTATTAATTTGGCTTATTGAAGCGGCTAACATTAACACATGGTATTCTCTATGGAGAAACATTGACCAATCAAAATCATTATGTGGGTTTTTCACGCACGACCAGACGGTCCGGTTTTTGTTGTCGGTCACGTAGCCTACTGTTCCGTACGGCCGTTGAGCCTGAGGCCTGGTGGGGGTGGGTGCGATTAGATAACAAACCTCATCTCTCTACCCTCCGTGTTTCAGTAGGCCCATATGATATATCAATGTTTTAAGATAGCTAGGGTGCGACGTGTGTGGATGTTGCCAGTAGGCCTATGACTACGGGGTTAATTTCACTCCTCGCCTGTTCCCCAGTCATGCTCCCAAACACAAGCACCGACTATAAGGATCCGCCTTTTTAAGTACGATCGATCTGAAATTCGGCATGCCTTTTCTTTGAACAAATGCGCATCGACTGACGGATTTTTAAAATGACGTCATGGCCAGTTCCTGGTTCATGTTGTACGCTCGGGCTTGTTCTTCAGATATTGCGACCTAAAATAATTACCGAATGGTTCCGAATCGCCAAAAATGGCGCTTGGGGGAATGCGTTAGGTAGGACGTAGGTAGGACCGTTGACATCTTTTAATAAATAATCCTAGACATACTCTAGTTAGTTGGAACTTTGGTAACCGTGGATCTTATTCCATGTAAGTAGGGGGTTTGCAGAGAACAAAATTATAAAAAGTGCTATGATCGAGCCACGTTCGTTAGACTCTTGAAAAGTCAATGAATGAATAAATGAATGGTCTCAGTCTGTCTGTGTGTGCCTTTTTTGCACTGAAAAGTAGGCTAGGCCTAAATGAAGTGAAATGTGGTTTAACGTCCCACTGTTCTGCTGCTAAAGTGTGCTATGACATTATATAATATATGAGGGTAATTTTGCCCGGGATGCGGAGCTACGCCCTACTCTTATTAAAAATTATAGCCTAGTCTTACTCTTATATCAAATTGAAACTGCCAGTTGCGGGATCTTTTACGTGCACGGCGCACGCCAAATCCAATTTCACGAATGTGAACACAGGACCTTGTTTTTTTTGTCCCATCTGAACGACTAGACAGAGCGAGCCAGCGTCAAATCAACAGTGACATACATATAGCCACATGATCCCCCCTGAAGAGTTGGTACTTTATAATAAGTGCCTTTATATTATTAGGCCTAAAATATTATCATTTTTGGAAAAGCTTAAATTTAAATTAGTTCAAGATGCCTCCCTTCATTCTAAGTGCAAGAGGTCTGCACCAGGGGGTTGGGATGGCCTAGTGGTCTAGAGTGCCGCCCTTCGACCTCTAGCTTACCGTCCACCTCTGGCTTGTGGCTGTTGTTTCGAGCCCTGGTGTGAGCGTATGTGGGTTTCCTCCGGGCACTCAGGTTTCCTCCAACTGCTAAAGACCCCTACGCGAAAGAGAATTATTGAAATAAAATTAAACCATGTTTTAGTCCCGAAATGACCTAGTTGTGTTGAGTGGACGTTAAACCCCATTTCTCTCTCTCTCTCACGTCTGCACCACGCACGCAAGTAATAATATCAAATTATGTGATTGGACATGTCATAAACATTCTTTAGTTCTAAGAACTTAACTTCTAATAATTATTTCCAAATATTAATCTACTAGAAATTGTTATTACAGGTACTTAGTTAAGCGGCGCAGAGAAGGCTTGTATTATAATAAGTGTGGCCCAGGGATGGGGGGGAGGGTCATTGGAGTAGCGTTCGTGACAAATATATAGTCGTCAGAGTCTCAAGCGGCCAAAGGCAAACCGCTAGCTATCACACTCCTTTTTGTGTTAACGAACTAAGCTCATATATGTTTTTTTTATTTTTATTTTTAAACATACAATATTTTTGAGCGACAGAAAGAATGCCTGAATTTCAATCAATTACTTTCTATTCTATGATATTGATATTCCATAAACAGAAACACTACAGGATATGCATTCGTGGGGCCCGGCCTGTAATCAATTGAAAGAAGTAGCTACCAAAAAAAAAGCAAAACGGTTTTTCATAATGTATTTTATTTTTTCATAATATTCTCTTTTAGATAACAAAATTACCAGTATCAAGTAAATATGGAGTTGATTCGGTTGTGAGCCATGACCTCATCAGCCAAATGCCATATATTTCTATTTGGAGAAGGTAACCCAAAGAAATTCCAAAGCATACCTTTCAAACCTATATACTGACTGCTGCGCGTGAGGTATATATATTTTATTTTTATAACTATAAACTTGTTACACACACTGTCTTCTTAAGTTAATAGTGTCAAAGTTTATTTAGGTCCTCTGTTTCTGGGTGGATAGCTGAGGTAGTTCATTGAGCGATGAATCGCTTACTTGGAGGTTCGCTGGCAAGGCACGGCATCTACGAGGTCCTCACTGTACACATTGGTATGTATGGTAACTTAAACTTTAAAGAACCCTTGACACTTAGAATTCGAAATAAGAGTAGGCAGTAGCCCCATAGTCAGAGCAAAATTTTCGTACAGCGCTCTTAATACGCCTAGATGAAGCAGGAAAGTAGGATGGCAAACACACTTCATTTCATCTTCGTGTTTTGGTGGTTTTGGATATGTAAATATATTTTTATTAATAAGCGGCATTGGTTTTTCATTTTTTAGTAGATGAAGTCAACATGACAAATAAATCCCTGAGTATACAACTCTAAAGTGCACAAGAACATAATTAATGTGTTGTATAGTAAGTAAATTTTGTTATACCCACTATCTTTGCAGTGTTTCTTTCCGTAAATATATATAAACATCAACGCATAAGTTTTATGTAAAACTAGCCAATCCAATCTAGCCTGAATTTTCCTATTTTCTCTTTGAAGAGACCCAGACCCATGTTATCATGGTTATCAGTCTATGTATAAAAGTGGTTTTATTATTTGCGTCCACAATATTCATGTGGACGTATATTGTTGTCTCCCATGCCTGTTTGTACATCTTTTCACATTTTGATTGTGGACACTCTACAACAAGTCACCATTTGCATCCGATTTTGACAAAACTTGAAATATAGGGTTGTATCCCCCAAACCTTGACTCCTTTAGATATTGGCTGGTAGCGGACCATAACTGAATGGATAATAACTCCTTGTTGTTTGAAAAATCATGGTTTTAGCTTGTGGACACGCTAAAGGCCCGTTCTCATGGTGCGACTTGTAGTAACTACTTGTAGTATCTATATGCAGTATATACATGCAGTATCTACATGTAGTATCTAAGACCCCTGCGCAAGCGAATTATTGAAAAAAAATTAAAGCACATGCTAGTCCCGATATCACCTAGTGTGTGTCGAGTGGATGTTACACCTCTCTCTCTCTCTCACACACAAAACTTGAAAGTTGCCATTTGCATATTTAAGATCCAAGTTTATACTTTTATGTTTTGTAAGTTGAACATATGGAGTGGTTTGAAAATATATCCTGAGCTAAGGAAATAAACATTGATTGTTTTATTTTGTAGAATTACAAATGATGACCCACAAATCGCTACCATCACAGGTACAGTATTGTTATACACTTGCATCAGCTACAAGTTTATTAGAAACTAGAAATATAATTTCTTGATAACATGACATGCGTAGCAGACACTGCAATAATCTACAAACGTTTATAAAATTATATATGTAAACTGTATCGACGACTGTAATGGAAGACATGATCTTGGTATTGATATAAAAAGAAATATTTATTGTTCAGTAGCCCATATTAGAGTGGCAGAGTCTATTCACGAGACTGTGTTTACATGTTAAAACCTACGCTTTAGATCATAAGGTATGTCATCGAATCATGTGTTGTTATTTTCGATTCTGGCATTGTGGACGACAAAAAGTGGGGTCAAGTTTCCTACCACTGTTTTGGATGCTTTTTATACATCCACATCCAGAGCTGTTTGTGAAGTCTCTGCAGGTCACAATTTTCATCCGATTGCAACGAAATATGAAATATATGTTGATCATTCTAAGATCTCAGTTCCTTTAGTTATTGGTGTGTATTAGATCGTAACTTCATGGATTATGGCCCCTGATTGTACGAAAAATCATGTTTTTAGACTGTTGTCACTATTTATCCAATATTTATCCAATTTTCTTTAAACTTGAAATGTATGTTTATGACCCACAGATCTTGGTCACAATTTTTATCTGATTTAAAAAACTGTTTGACTATATCACCGTTTCACTTTAATGATGGTTGAGTTTGAATTTCATGAAAATTGGACCAAAAATACGGGCCAAAATGGTCGCCCCTTGTATGCAAATAGTGTAAAAAAAATATGGTATATCAAGGTTGTGAATCCTCTAGAGATCACAATTTTGAACCGATTTTGATGAAACTTTACATTTTTTTAGCTTGTCTAATTGACCAATCAAAACGCAAGATTTACCCGTAAGCATCTTACAATAATGATCAGCTTTATGATTTTAGGTGTAGAAAGCATCCTTGTAGATGAAACCTTAAAAACAGCACAGTTACAAACAAAGGTAAAATATTTTTATACTGTCCCTTACTTACTTGTGTTAACTGGGGGTGCTGTCGAAATGGTAATTCATATGGGGAATGGGGGCTGTCCATATAGACAATATTTATTGGTCAGTAGTGTACATACAGCATACAATCTGTGGCTGGATGCCCAAATTTACAGAATCATTCCATTAGATTGTGGACCCGGTAGAAGTCACAACTTACATTCCATTTTAAAAAATGTTTTAATATAACACCTTTACACATCAATGAAGGTTGAGTTCGAATTTCATAAAGATATGACCAAAAATGTCAGACTAAATGGCCGCTCCTTATTTGATTTTGAGGAAACTTAAAATATGTTTATATCTCAAAAATCTTGGTTTGTGTAGATATTCATGCATATCGGACTGTAAATTCCTGGATAATGGCCCCTGATTGTAAAAAAATCACTTCTTTTTTTTTTTAGCTTGTTCTCTGCCCACCTCTTGCAAAATATGGGCCTATCTTGCATGGCAACTGCTTGTTGTAGAGATTAATGATTGCTTTATGATTTTAGGTGTAGAAAGCATCCTTGTAGACGAAACCTTAGATATAAACATCACAGTTACAAAGGTAAAATATTCTTATACGGTCCCTTCCTTACTTGTGTTAACCAGGGCTGCTATAAGAATGGAATTTATATGAGGGTGGGGCTGTTCATATGGCCAATATGTATTGGTCAGTAGTGTACATATAGCCCCTTCATTTCCTATTCTGAAAGTTTGTCTCATAAATGTATATGAAAGAGAAGAAGTGATGTTTATATTTCCGAATAATTTTTGAATTTAATAGAAGCTACAGTTTTAAAATTATTTTGTTCATAATTGATGACATCCATTTGGATAATGAAAGGGTTATCCCTATTGAATTTCCCTGTTCTCTGTATATCTTATATATTTATATATGCATACCAAATACTGATAGTTGTGGAAGACAGTGTTTTAAGGTGGTTTGGGGCGGGGGTTTGTAAGACATTGAGGCATGTCAATGTTTTTTGCCGTTATAGTGTTTCCCCCATGCTTATTAGACCTACCTCACAAACTATGTCAAGTTATTAAAGTACAAAACAAAATGATTGAAATATATCAAATCTTAAAATTATATTTTGCAGAATATGAAGTAGAGAAAATAATGAAAAGGAGGAGGAGGAAAATATGAGTTCTATCTAACTGAGGGGGAAGGGTTTTCCTCCATCTGCAGACTCTTTAAAAAGGAAGAACACCTCAATCACAATCTTTTAAATATTTCTAGACATTAAAAATAAATTATTAAAAGAAATGGAGTGTTAGTATTTTGTATCATTGAACCTAAAAATAGCAAAATGTGTGAATGTTGAACATTTTCCATTAAAAGTGGAGGGGGTGAAATCAGAGCAATTGTAAAGGTGACCTATCGAAGCGGTTTCGAGTAAAATAAATCACAATTTTCTGGGTAAAACCTCTTTGAGGAGGGGTAAGTAGGCAAAAAATAGTCAGCATGAACACCGGGTATATTTTCAAAAAATCAGATCAAATTGGATAAGAAACCTGTTAGATGTACACGTTAAATATGTGATTGAAGAGATGGGTTTTAGCAGCAAAACATACCGCTCTCTTGGATCACACATTAAATATCTAAAGAAAAGGATTGGTTTTGTCTGTAAGAGTGGCTCTGTTAGAGCTTAAATTTTGCCCGAACAGCGACACTATATAATGGTCTACTCTTATTTCGTATGCCAACTGTCAAGGGTTCTTTAACGTGCATGTTAATATGTACACAGAACCTCGTTTTTGTCCCATCCTAACGATTATATGTTGTCCCTTAGTATGCCTGATGTCCCGCACCACTGACGAGGAAGAACAACGACTCAAATTTCTGCTCTTATTATGCTCTGTTAGATTTATATTGGCAAATAGCTCTTTTCAACAGGTGTATTTTAAAATTATCTGGAGCAAGGGATGGGTTTCACAGGGGAAGGTCGGTCTTGCTAGTAGAAGCAATAAATATCGGGAGTAAGGGATGATTTTATAGAGGAAAGTCACTCTTTTCAACAGAAGCATTAAATATCCTGAGTAAGGGATATATTTTACAGGAAAAAAATCATCCTTTTCAACAGAAGCATTAAATGTCCTGAGTAAGGCATGGTTTCATAGGAGAAAGTTGCTCTTTTTAACAGAAGCATTTAATATCGGAAACAAGGAATGGGTTATATCGGGGAAATTCGCCCTTTTCAACAGAATCATTCAATATCTGGAGTAAGGGATGGGGTTTTATAGGGGGAAGTCGCTCTTGTCAGCATTAAACATCCCGAGTAAGGGATGGGTTTCATAGGGGGGAAAGTGGCTCAGAAGTATTAAATATCTGAAATAAGGCATGAGTTTTATTGGGAAAGGTCGCTCTTGTCAGTAAAAGCATTCAATACCCGGAGTAAGGGATGGGTTTTATAGGAGAAAGTAGCTGTTGTCACTTGTCAGCAGAAGCATTCAATATCTGCCGTAAGGGATGGGTTTTATAGGGCAAAGTCGCTTTCAGCAAGAGCATTAACTATCTACAGTAGCTTGCTCTTTTGAACAGAAGCATTAAATATCTGGAGTCAGGGATATGGATGGGTTTCATAAGATGGATGTTTTAAATATCTGGAGTAAGGTATGCATTTCATTTTCATGGGGAATGTCACTCTTTTAAATAGGAGCATCAAGTATCGGGAAGCAACAGTTGATTTTATAGGAGACGGTACCTCTTGTCCACACGGAATAGGTTTTACTAGGGAAAGTCGCTTTTTTTAACAGAAGCATTAAATATTCGGAGTAAGGGATGGATTTTTACAGGAGAAGGTCTCTCTTTTCAACAGAAGAATTGGATAAGGGATGGATTTTATAGGGGAAAAGTCGCTACTGTCAGCATAAGCATTCCATATCTAGAGTAAGGGATGGGTTGTATAGAAGAAAGTCTGTCTTTTCAGCAGATACATTAAATATCTGGAGTAAGAGAAGGTTTTTTTAGGGGAAAGTCGGCCTTTTCAATAGGAGCATCAAATCGGGAAGCAGGCGTGGTTTTTTTTTAGGGGAAGGTACCTCTAGTCAGCAAGGGATGGGTTTTACAGGGTAGTTAGTCGCTCTATTCAACAGAAGCATTGCATATCCGGAGTGAGGGATGTGTTTTATAGGGGAAAGTCGCTCTTTTCAACAGAGGCATTGAATATCCAGAGTAAGGGATGGATTTTATAGGGGGAAAGTCGCTACTGTTTTATAGGGGAAGGTACCTCTTGTCAGCAAGGAATGGGATTTACAGGGGAATTAGTCGCTCTATTCAACAGAAGCATTGCATATCCAGGGTAAGGGATGTGTTTTATAGGGAAAAGTCGCTCTTTTCAACAGAAGCATTGCATATCCAGAGTAAGGGATGGATTTTATGGGGAAAAGTCGCTCTATTCAACAGAAGTATTGGATAAGGGATGGATTTTATAGGGGGAAAGACGCTACTGTCAGCAGAAGCATTCAATATCTGGAGTAAGGGATGCGTTGTATAGGGGAAAGTCGCTGTTTTCAGCAGAAGCATTAAATATCTGGAGTAAGAGATGGGTTTTATAGGGGGAATTCGCTCTTTTCAACAGAAGCATTGAATATCCGGGATAAGGGATGGATTTATAGGGGGAAAGTCGCTACTGTCAGCAGAAGCATTCAATATCTGGAGTAAGGGATGTTCACGTACCCGACCGTCAGCTCACCGCCCTTATGGGCTGGGTTATGGGCTTTTCCAGAGGGTAACAAAATGGAAAAAGTTATTAAGGATATTCAAGTGAAAACGTCTGTAGATCCGGTACTGACCTACCCTAAATTCCAGTTTTGCCGGGTACTTTTACTGAAATTAGAACCCCTAGGTCGATCGTTCCCATTTTCGATGGACACCTTCCCACAGATCCCTACCGGGAACCCTCAAAAGTTTATTCACCTACTACCTATAGGGACTGAGTTATATGGGTTTTTTCCCAGGTGGAACTAAAAAATCGACTTTTCCCCTTTTCGCCCTGTTTTTTTTAAGCGAGCCCATAGCCAGCTTTTAAATTTTTTGGGGGGCTACAGAATTTTTTGGAGGGGCTGAGCTAAGAACACACATAAGAAATAATTATTGTTAGCAAAATATTCGGGGGGGGGGGCCAAATTTGATTTTTGGGGCGGCCTAGCCCCCCCCCCCCGTGGCTACGGACCCGGTTTTAAGTTGGATTATCGATACGCCCGATCCAGCAAAATGTACAGACCCTGTTTCAGAGCGAAATTCCCATGAATCGATGACCATTACCCTTCAAGATGACCACGCCCGACCCATTCCAGAGGAGTGATTGACACAATTATTAGAGCAGATACTTCAACCAATCTTTAGGTGCTTAAGCGTAGGACGTTAAACCCCATTTCATTCATTTAACCAATCTCCCCCTCGCCCAGCAAAATGTACAGACCCTGTTTCAGAGCGAAATTCGGCCCATGAATCGATGACCATGAACCTTCAAGATGACCTACTGAGGTCATGCAGGAGAAGAGGTCATGTCCATAGGTCAAAGTTTAGTAGGCGGGGCTCGCTAGCGGCAAAAATCAAAAGTAATTCCGGGGCCCACAGCGGATCAAGATGAAGACTTTTGATTGACGATTTTCAAAAATGAAAAACAGATATTGTGTCGGTCTATCAGGTCACCGAGTTCTGATCCGATCTGACGACCTTGACGAACGCCCCCAATCTGGGTCCAGAGGGACCCACACGGTCAGCCCGGATCTGTACCCACGACTTTATTAAATAAGCCCTTAGGTGGCAAAAACCGAATTACTTCCGGCGGCCCTACCAGGTCAAGGTCACGACTTTTGGTGGGCGATTTTAAAAAAATGAAGTACAAATGTGGGGTCGATCTATCGGGTCACCAAATTCCGATGTGGTCGGGGACCAAACGTGGCTTCCCGAACCTCTGCACCAAAAGTCACTTTTTAAGTTTAGGTCTGAGCTACGTTTGCGGCCTTATATCTCGACCCCTATTGGCACGAATCTAGATGTTTTGGGCGGAATCGATAGCCCGGACAACGCACTCTGTCGTATTAAAACTTGGGGCCCCATTCTCTCAAATCGGGCACGTGGCAGGGTGGCAAACATGGTTTCCCAAAACGAGGGGCCATGTTTGCGGCCATATATCTCGGCCCCTATGAGTTCGAATCCAGATGTTATGGGCGGAATTGATAGCGCAGACAACTCCCTCCGTCGTATTAAAAGTTAGAACCCCTCTCTCCCAAATCGGGCACGTGGCAGAGTGACAATCATGGCTTCTCGAATTTATGCACCCAAAACTCAAATTTTCTCTCAGAGGCTCAATTTTTGGACGATTTTTCTGAAAATTTAATTCGAACTGTGCATTACCCACGCGCAGGTTGTATCAAATTTTCAGAAAAATTGTCCAAAAATGGAATATTGTTTCGAATTTTAACCCACTTCCGGTGAACGCAGAAAAAATCCGAGATCCTGGCGTGACGTGCATGGGTCGATTTGGGGGGGGGGGGGGTAACCGCAAGGACATCAACTTCCGGTTTGGTCAAATTCCCAAAGGGAGTTTAACTATATCGGGGAGGTCAGACTAGGTCATGACCTTGACCCACCAGGACGTCCCGGTCTACGGGCTTGTGGCTCGTGAACTTGACCTTGACCCCTCTGCCAAATCTCTGAAAGGTACCTAAAGTTTTGGGAATTGTCGAAAGGTCATTGATATGTTCATCCAAGGTCATGACCCTTTCCATGCCACGTGGGCATTAAAGGTCAAAGTTAAGGTCAAATTTTAATGCCCATAAATGTTTTTGTCCCACTTTCGGTGGCCGCAGAAAAATTTCGAGGGCACCACATGACGCGCAAGGGTCGATTTAGGGGGGGGGGGGGGGGGGCCGCAAGTACATCAACTTTCGGAAACGTCAAACGATTGATGGACTTTGTCACGAAACGATCAGGGGAAGGGGGCATGTTTGCGTCCCTATATCTCGGCCTCTATGGGTTCGAATCTAGATGTTTTGGTTCGAGATCGATAGCCCGGACAATTCCCTCTGTCGTTTTCAAAGTTGGGGCCCCTCTCTTTAAAATCGGGCACGTGACAGGGTGTCAAACATGGCTTCCCAAAACGAGGGCCCCTATGGGTTCGATCCCAGATGTCTTGAGCGGGATCGATAGCCTATGTAACTCCCTCCATCGTATTAAAATTTGGGGCTCCTGAAAGTTTAATACAATCTTCGGACCACCCACGCGAAGGTTGTATTAAAGTTTCAGACCAATCGTACGAAAATTAAGCCGCATCCGAGTTTTGGCGGCCCGAGGATGTGTAAAAAAATCGGATTTTGTCCAAGCGGCTCAATTTTTTACAACCTGCGCGTGGGTGAAAATGTAATACAACCTGCGCGTGGGTGATGCGCAGGTTGTATTAATTTTTCAGACGAATGGAGTAATAATTCAGCCGCTGAGACCCGATTTTGTGTTCAGGGGCTCAATTTTTTTAGATCGTCTTAATTAATACAGCCTGCGCGGGGGTGATGCGCAGGTTGTATTACATTTTTCAGACGAATCGTAAAAAAATTGAGCCGCTGAGACAAAATCCACATGGACGACCCGGTCAAATGCCTTATTGGTCGTGACCATGACCTCTCTGCGGAATTTCTGGACGGTCCCTAAAGTTTTGGTAATTTTTCGACCTCAAGGTCAAATATCAGATCAACGGTCAAGGTCTCACATAAAAGGTCATTGATGTGTCCATCAAAGGTCATGACCCTTTTCATGCCACGTGGCCCTTAAAGGTCAAGGTCAAACGTCACTTCATGGGGCCGTATCGCCTACTTTCGGTCTCCGGACGTCCATTTTGATATGACCCAGCGACTTGTCGGGGTGGATATAAGCCTCGAAACCCGCCCGGGCACCCTTCGAGGCGTTTACAGACGGGGGTGCGCGTACCTCGGTGAAAGTTCGGTGAGATTAAAGGTGATTTGTTTTCTATGTCAGCCAGGATCATGACCTTGACCAATCGGGACTGCCCGGTCAAAGTCATTGTGGGTCGTGACCATGACCTCGACCTTGACCTCTCTGCAGAATTTCCTGACGGTACCTAAAGTTTTTGGGATTTTTCGACCTCAAGGTCAAATGTCAGATCAAAGGTCAAGATCTTATATGAAAGGTCATTGATGTGTCCATCCCAGTTCATGACCTTTGACATGCCACGTGGCCCTGGGATCGAAACATAGGCCCCGGAACACGCGTGTATGTAGTTCTTTGGATGACCTTGACCCTTTCATATGACCTTGACCTTTTGATGTCAAGCGGGTCACGACGGTAAGTCGACAGGTCAAGACCCGAGGGTTCTATCTTTATTAGTGTGGCCTCCAGGGGGCAAAAACCGCATAACTTCCGGCGCCCCTAGCGGGTCAAGTTCGCGACTTTTGACTGGCGATTATAAAAAATGAAGAACTAATGGAGGTACGTTCTACCTGGCCACGCACTTTTGGGCCGATAGGAAGACCTTTAGGGAGAAAAAATCACGCAGAAAGTCAATTTGATGGTGAAAAATGACTGTGGTCAAAGGGGGGGTAACTCTTTCGTCCCTAGTGCATTCTGACGACCTTGAGGTCGTGGCCTTTTAAGCTAAATCGACCCCTGGGAGTCGCGTGGTGACCTTGGTTTGACCCTCAGAGGTCAAGGTCAAGGTCAAATCAATTTCGTGATGCCATCTGACCCATTTCCGGTGGTCGCAGAGAAATATCAAGGGTACCACGCGACTCCCAGGGGATGATTTAGGGTGGTAGCCGCGAGGAAATGTTCCGCAAAAGAGCTGATAATTTTTTTTAAAAATGATAGCTTAAAAATGCACATGTGCCCCCACCTGAACCTCAAGCGACCGGAAATTCCGGATTTTTACACCGGGTCCTCGGTCGGGGCATCGGTATGAATCACCACACCAATTTTCAGACCTCTACCACTTCCGGTGTGGATTTCCAAAAAAATCCTACACCCCTGCAACTGCTTTTTCTGGGTTAAATCTCCGGACATACACCCTAGAATCGGACATTGCGAATCAGGAAATGGCCTCAGAATTCATTTCCTGTCAGGCGAAGTGGGCCTTCGAGGCCTTTTAGTGAAAAAAACGCGATTTCACCCACTTTCGGTCCCTGGGAGTGAAATCCGAGGGTAAAAAACGTTTATCCGGGGGTGATATATTTTAAGAATACCCAACCTCGGAACACTCCCGAGGGTGCATCTGGGTGTTTACAGGTGAAAATTGGTGTTTTGGGGTAAAAATATTTTGACTGAACGGAACGAGGAGCCATGTTTGCTACCCTATATCTATGGGTAGGATCTGTAAGGTTTAGGGCGGGATCGATAGCGTGGGCCATAAGGACCATTGTATCAAACGATGAGACCTAACCCTTCAAAATAGGACACGTGGCAGTGTCACAAACATGGATTCTCGAATCGTCGGAATTCTTTTAGACCCACAGCTCCGCCCCTATGGGAAGTGAACCTTAGATTTTTTGGGGGCGACAGGGTCATAACGAAAGGGAAGTTTTGACGTTGGTATTAAAGATGAGACCTAACCCTTGGATATCGGGCCGTGGCAGTGTCGCAAACATGGCTTCTCCAATCCTCGGAATTATTTCGAGTCCACAGCTCCGCCCCTATGGGAAGTGAACCTTAGATATTTTGGGGGCGGCAGGGCCATAACGAAAGGAAAGTTTTGACGTTCGAATTTTTTTGAAAAAAAGAAAAAAAAAATTCCGGGGGGTGCATGCATGCCCCTTTAATTATTTTTGGGCCGGACATCCCCCGGAGGCCAAAATGTCAAAATCCGAAATAATTTTGTTTTTAGTGCGCATGCGCCAAAAATATTGCCCTCGACCAGGGCAACGTTTTGGACCTCTTAGGGTTTTCGAAGTCGAGAGACTATGCCTTCGGCCACGGTGATCGAGAGGAAATCCGGTTATCGTTGCTAAAAAACTCGATCTAACCCTAACCCTAATTAGGGGCATAGTGAGGTTGCCACGAAAAAATATATATTTGGCGTAAAACATGGGTCATCCGCGCACACGGAAGCTTTAAACTCAAATGAAATTCAATAACCCCTTTTCAAGAGTAATAAATAATTATTTAAGTTATGAATTATTAACGTGGGCAATTTGAACATCAATAATTTAATAGGGGCATGCTAGGGGCATGCGACAATGACGTGAAGCCGATGAGGCTAATTTTTGCCGTAAATGTGAACAGAAATTAAAAAAACGATTTTCGTAAAATCTGAAGGTCTTGGTGACCACGGAAAAATCATTTCTCAGAGTTGTCCTTCAATTAAATTTGATTGGTCAATGTTTCTCCATAGAGAATACCGTGTGTTAATGTTAGCCGCTTCAATAAGCCAAATTAATAATATATATGATAAATTAATAATATAGGTCCTCTTGAAGCGGCTAACACCACTAACCCAAGTCCTCTTGAAGCGGCTAACATCAGTTGAATCGGGTGAACACGGTATGAAAAGCTTTACGTAAACACTTTCAAATGCAACTTGGATTTAAACATATTTTCGTACCCTCTGGATAAGTAATATAGGATGTAATGGATAATTTACACAACAAGTAGGACACTTAAACAATTAGTAGTTAAAATAAGGCTAAGTTTTTTTTCTGGACCATGTCAAGCCAGCAAGAGTGTTATTGTCCCTTTAAATAGCTTCCATTTTACGTCTTCACGAAAAGTTCTTGGCGTCAGTTTGTATTATACCTTATTATGGATGGCTCTTTTATTTCTTTTTTTTTATAAAATAACTATAAAAAATATGATTGGCTTAAAAATGAAGCTTATTAAATAGCTTCCATTTTTTTTTCGTCTTCACGAAAATGTCTTGGCGTCAGTTTGTATTATTCCTTTTTATGGACGGAAAATTAAAACCGAAATCTGTCACATTCCGTGGTCATTTCTCCAAAAGTATCAGTTAAAGGAGCTAAATATAATAATAATGTAATATGAATGTATATAAAATGATTTACATTCAAATCGTTTCCTTTTTACTCATATTTCTAATCTATTATGTTCGGCGAATGGTAATCGCTAACGTCTTGTTATTCCAGTCTGCACCAATAGTATTTATTGCGCATGTTCTCCAGATAAGACTATGACGTCACCGTTTTTCATGACTATGCCTACTCCTAGCCTCGTTCTTCGAGTGCCTTGTTACAAATGGCACTGAGACACATTATGGTACATGATACGTGTACCATTAATGGTAAAATGTTTATTTTGTGATAAACATTATAAATATAGATATAAGGAGCCCATCTTTTATAGCTAAGATCACAACATCAATGTTTATTTAAAGCAGGGGCGTGCTCAGACGTCGGGCCCCTTCGGGGCCCGCCGCTGAGGAGGGGGTCTGGGGTGGGTTCTCCCCCCAGAAAATTTTGAAATTTGACAACCGGGAGACGCATTTTTAGACCACTTCTGAGCCTGAATTCAGGTCTGATCATTACAATTAAATTAGGAGAATTTTCACTATTTTATGATAAATATTGTCTTAGTGCCCTCAAAGGCGCCCGCTTCATGACTGAAGCGCATTATGGTACACGATTCGTGTACCAACGTTAAACAAATTATTTTATCTTAAATATCGGATATCAGAAGCTCATCTTTTCCCGGTAAGTTTACATCATCAATGTTGATTTCAATTAACCAATAATTCATGTTTTCGATGTCAAAGACTTTGGAGGATTTTGAGTTACGGACCTGGGTCCTTTTAAATTGATCAATAATTCGTGTTTGATTGTAAATCTTAGCGGATTATCACTGTCAAGATTGGTCCCATTATTTCTGTTACATCTTTTTTGTAAATCATTTTAGTGATAAGCCTCTGAGCCATAACAGGCCCGGAACTGTACAGCGCAGTGGACGCTTACGGCTGGCCCCCGGATCCATTCACTTGATTTGATAATTGTTTATTTTTTCCGATGTCTATTTTCTGTCTTGTCCGCAGATTTATCTTGTAGGCTTTTGTTTTGCGTGTAGTGCGATCCTCCTGTATTTACTATTGAAAGAATTTAAAGATTGGCGGGGCGGTGTTGTTGTTTTTAAAAAATAACTCCACGTGAGCATTTATTATTGAAAATTGTACTATGTGGCCTCAGGTTCTTTAACTGACACTGACTATACGTTCTAGTGGTCTAAAGTGCAGCGCTTCGACCTCTAGCTGGCCGGCCACCTCTGGCTTCCGCCTGTGGTTTCGAGCCCTGGGTGTGAGCGTATGTGGCATGGAGATAGGGCGCCTTCTCAACCTCGTGGGTTTCCTCTGGGCACTACGCCGTCCTCAAACTGCTAAAGACCCTTACGCGCAAGCAGTTTATACCACATGTTAGTCCCGAAATGACCTAGCTGTTTTGGGTGGACGTTAAACCCTATTTCTCTCTCTCTCTCAGAGGCGGATCCAGGGGGGGGGGGCTAGGTGCGCCCCCTACCCCCCCCCCCCCCCCCCCCCCCGCCCTAAATCCCTAAATAACAGTATAAAAAAATAGATATGCGCCACAAATCACCACTGATACCCCGATTTTTAAAAAAAAAATTCTCAGGGGACCCCCAGGGATCCGCCTCTACAGTCTCTCTCTCTCTCTCTCTCTCTCTCTCTCTCTCTCTTATTGTCATCAATTGAGTTCAGTCCCTACCCTGAAAAAAGACTAGTCCATGTTGTACATTTGATCAATTTGATTGGTTGAATTATTTGACCTTTATAAGCAAGATGGCAGCCTCCATTAGATCGTGTTTTCACATCAACAAGAGATATTTATCAGTTTTTAGTCAACATTATCGACAGCGGTCTTCTCTAGTGCCGATATACAGACTTTCTAGTCATTTATGGGCTAGACCAGTAGTTATAGGTATGGCATGGTCGATATATTATATCAAATTTAAAACAGACGTAGAGAGTGAACAATGCTGTTAACCTTCGAGAAAAAACGAAAGTAGAGATTTGATTTAGGGACGAGAGAGAGAGAAATCGGGTTTAACGTCCACTCGACACAAACTAGGTCATTTCGGGACTAACATTGTTTTAATTTTATTTCAATAATTTGCTTGCGCATTGGGGTCTTTAGCAGTGGGAGGAAACCGGAGTGCCCAGCTGGCCATCCCAACCCCCCATGATTTAGGGACGAAATTTATTGTAGAGTAAGATTGTTGTTAAAAAATGAAATTTAAAAAAAGTCAAATTTAAACATTTAAACCCTCTATACAATTATTATATTGACATCAAGTTATATTATTTCTTATACATGGCATGTAGATTTTTGACAACCTACGCCTACAGAAGTACAGACTGTAGACAGTACAGTTCTACTACTTCTAACTCTCAGTGAGAGAGAGAAATAGGACTAACGTATGGTTTTCAATTTTTATTTCAATAAATCACTTGCTCGTAGAGGTCTTTAGCAGTGGGAGGAAACTGGAGTGCTCGAAGGAAACCCACAAGATTGAGAAGGCGCCCCTATCTCCATGTCACATACGATCACACTACTAACTAGGGCTCAAAACCACAGCCGCAAGCCAGAGGTGGCCAGCCAGCTTGAGGCTGAAGCGTGCTGGCACTCTAGAACACTAGGCCATCCCAACCCGCCTCTAACACTCAGTACGGAGATCATGAAAGTTAGACCAAACATGGTTATTATTGTTTCGTTTTTTTGTTGAAAATTACTACGGTAAATAATTTGGTGTAGCAGTCGTTATCTTGTGCCACGATATTCGGGTTGAGTTAGGGTTCAGGTTGAGTTATGTTTAAGAATTTGGGTTCACATAGCGCTTAACTAGGTTGATAAAAAATTAGTTCGCGATATTTCCTAGTTTTATTAAAAATACATATAATGCAAAGGTAATTTAACTGTTTTCTGGTGCTGGTGGCGATCGTGGTCTTCCTTAGATGGTGCTTATAATGTTCTGGTATTTGTGTTTCTGAAAAAACAAAGAATAAATTTGGGGCTCTCGGGGGAGAGGCACATTAGTGTGTTTCCTACTAAGAATTGGGTTAGGGTTATAGATGCTATCATGGTGGGTTGATAAGCCCCCCATCTGATATCATTCTGAACATGTTATCTCAGAGACAGTCAGTTGACATGTTTTCATATGACGTGGTCTATACGTCGCAGGTCATGAGGTCAACACACTAACAATAACAATCATGGCTTCACTTTTCCTTGTATTTCTTTTGTAATATCCATGGGAGAATTTGAAAAATCAGGCTCTTTCCATAACCTGTCGGTAATACAGCTATACACATTCGCTACATTCATAACAAGCATGTAATCCCTCCACTTGTTTTTCCTTTAAATTTAAGTTTGTAACTCCTAACTCCTAATTTATAGCGTCCCGAAACTCTTCGCTCATTGGCGCTGACATCTTTGAACTTTTTTGTGCTTCGGTCAGGTCTATTTCAGATATACACTAATCAATTATGTTAATGTTTTTAGCGTGCGGATGGACTAATAGTTAATTTATTTCAGTTCTAAACAAAAATTTTAATCTTTATGGCAATTTTAACAAGGGGGGTTGGATGGCCGAATGGTTAGCATATGCATGCTTCATCATAATGCATGTCATTGAGTGATCTGGCGTGGGTTCGATTCCCTGTTTGTACTTGAGTAGGGTCTCCTGTCTAACCTTGTGGGTTTTCTCTGGGTCCTCAGGTTTCCTCCCACTGCTAAAGACCCCCTACTCGCAAGTGAATTATTGAAATAAAATTAAACCATATGTTAGTCCCAAAATGACCTAGTTTGTGCATTTGTTTTGAGTGGAAATTAAAGCCCATTTCTCTCTTTACTCTTATAACTACACCATATACTAACTACTAAAGTTAACAAATTTTTGTACCTTTGCATGTTTTTTAAAAACTGTTATATTTTGTCGTTTCAGAAAAGAGAAATGAGCGTAGTTTTGCTCAGACAAGACGTGATTTTAGTATATCGTGTAGATTAAGTAATATTAATAATGAACAAGCTGCTGAAGAACCAGAAGAAGAATATCATTCTATTATTAAAGATGATGAAAGACCAAAAGGTGATTACCTCATATTTATTATTTTGTATGAATGTAATGGGGTTTAACTTCCTACTATTATGACAAGGGCAGCTGCCTAGTCGTTCGGATGTGACGAAAAACTGAGGTCCTGTGTATACATTGGGCTAATGGAAGACGGGCTTACGCCATACAGTGTTCTATTAGGGCAATTTTTGCCCGGGCATCGGTGCTACAGCCTACTCTTATATCGAATTCCAACTGCCAAGGAATCTTTTACGTGCACTCCATCCAAACGACTAGGCAGCTGTCCTTGTCAGGCCCTCCTTATTATTTGCACAAAGTTCTAATGCAGTGAGGGGATCACGCGGCTAGGTGGGTAAGGCGCTGGCTCGCTAGCTTTTGAGCTTGAAATAAGTACGATCATACTATGGACCACGAAGTTATCATGTTGTTGTATGAAATTCAAAAATCTAATTCACCATGTACGCAGAATGTTCAAAGAAGATGCGTGCCTGTTTTCATGTTGATCAGATTAGAATTGATCGAGCTTTAGGTTTTTTTGAAGAGCTGCGCCGTCACCCCAAGAAGAAGGAGCAGTTAGCTACCGGTTCCTGGTCAAAAAAATGGAGACACAGCTAGGTCATTTTCAGGACTAACATATTGTTCAATTTTATTTCAATAATTCGCTTGCACGTAGGGGTCTTTAGCAGTGGCGGAAAGGGGACAGACAAGGTTGGACAGACAATCATTATTTTTTGTAGAGTTTTCTCCGATTGTGATGATTTAAGAATTATGACAATTTCTGATGATTACATAGAGTTATTGTCCATGACTAATGCCATAGAGAGTTAAAAAAAATAATCCTATTTTGTCAGTATATAGATTTTGCTTTTTAGTTACTTAAAAGATTGAAAAGGCAACAACCATTATGGACTTCCCAGACAGCTGAGCTGCTGTGGTTTGATGGCTGAATGGTTAGCTTGCGCTCGCTGTATCATAAAGTCTGTCATTGAGTCAACTGGCGTGGTTTCGATTCCCCGGTTGTAAATGACAAGTGGTAGGGTCGTCTGTCCAACCTCGTGGGTTTTCTCCGGGTTTTCCGATTTCCTCCCACTTCTAAAGACCCCTATGCGCAAGCGAATTATTGAAATAAAATTGAACGATATGTAAGTCCCGAAATCACCTAGTTTCTGTCGAGTGGACGTTAAACCCCATTTCTTTCTTTTTCTCTCTCTCTCTCAGCTGAGCTGCTGTGGGTGTATCTTGTATTCCTTAATTAAACTGACTGGATTGCTCAACTGATTATATGTATAGAGAAGGGGGTTGGAATGGCCTAGTGGTCTGGAGTGCTGCGCATCGACCTCTAGCTGGCCGGTCACCTCTGGCTTGCGGCTGTGGTTTCAAGCCCTGGTGTGTTATGTGGCATGGAGATAGGAGATAGTTTGTGTTGAGTGAACGTTAAATCCCATTTCTCTCTATGTATAGATTCGATCCCTGCATTGGCCGAGAAAGTTCATCTCGATTTTCCGGCGTGATTTCCCCTTGTCAGTGATGCAGAAAGAGGGCCTGACAAGGACAGCTGCCTATTCGTTTGGATGGGACGAAAAACCGAGGTCCCGTGTACAAATTGGAGTGCACGTAAAAGATCCCTTGGCAGTTGGAATTTGATATAAGAGTAGGCCGTAGCGCCGCTGCCCGGGCAAAATTTCCCTCATTGCACACTGTGGCGTATGCCCGTCTTCAATTAGCCCAGGTACGGTGCTTAAGCGTAGGACGTTTAACCCCATTTCATTCATTCATTCTCTCTATGTATAGAGATAAAAACCATCGAAATTCATGGTTCCATCCATTATTTGAAGAATTATTGCCCTCGATATCAAAACCCTGTAAATACTTGGACCAAATTTAATCCCACATCAATTTATTGCACAGAGTTACGGTAATGCATTGACATGGAAACCTTGTCATTGCACTGTGGATCTTAGTTTCTAACACTTTTCTCTCAGGCCTGGAAATAACTGTTTTTGATGTACCTGACAAAATGTCAGGCACTAATAATAATCGCATCATTTTACAAGGGTAGCAAATTAGGCCTGAGGCCTGTTTCCAATTTGGCCCTTGGCATAGATCGTGCGAATGATTTCGATCATTACTGCAGGAAGAAACCGAAGAACTCGGGGGGAAACCTGCCTGATCGGACGGGAGACCGAATATCCCTCTCACTTACTAATGAAATAGTAACTAACATTTTCAACTTAGTGCTGGAGATGTATTATTAATATCAATAAAAAAGACAAATCAGTGCTGGACAAAATGACAGGCACCAGAGGTTTTGTGTCTGACAAAGTCTGAATTAGTGCCTGACATAATAGTGACATTGTCTTTGACAGGTGCCTTATTTCCAGGCTTGCTCCGTGAATGCTTTTATTACCTCTAGTTAGGAATCTTACTAATATATTTATTGTCAACCTTCGAATGTTATCGTGGCACTAGGACGACCTATCTGTTGGTGGTCATTTGTTTTGTTGTATGGCAAGCTATGTTTCTATAAGCTGTCCGTTGTTGAACACTAAATCAGTTATATTTCAATATTGGATTTATTGGAGAACTGAAGATAGATTGATGTCCTATTGGCAAACTGAAAGAAGATATCAATCTGAAATAAATAGCTTCTTTGTATCGTTTTAGGGGGGGGGGGCCTAGTTGTCTAGACTGCCGCGCTTCGCCCTCTAGCTGGCCAGCCACCTCTGGCTTGCAGTTGTGGTTTCGAGCCTTTGTGTGAACGTTTGTGACATGGAGATAGATGCGCCTTCACTATTTTACAATATTCCAATTAATTGGTCATACAATTTAAAAAAAATGGAAAAAATGATTTAAAAAGCCTAACATAAACCTTATCAAATGTGACTTGGATTTAAAAAAAATTTCAAACCCTTTGGACAAGTAAAATAGGATGTAATGCCATTACTTAAACATCTAGTACTTAGAATAAGGCTATTATTTTTTTTCTGGAGCTGTCAAGCCAGTAAGGTGTTATTGTCCCTTTAAACCTTCTGAGTTATTTCCCATGCTTTACATAACATAATTTTTTTGTCATGTCTACATTTTAACATGGACTTTAATTCTGAGCTGATTCTTTAAAATTTGTATGAGTAGGTTGCATCGGAGGACTGCTGGTGGGTGTATCTTTTGTTGCCTGGCAGTGCATGATTAGTTTAATGTGTTAGTGTTGAAACATAAAAACAGTTTTAATCTCAACATTATCTTATTATTAGATCTTAAACTTTTCATGAAGACGAATTGATAGTCCAGAAAATAAAATGAAATGGTGTTTAACGTCCTACTGTTCTTCTGCACCTAACCTGGGCTAATTGAAGACTGGCATACGCCAGTTTGTTATGAGGGAAATTTTTGCCCGGGCAGGGGCGCTACGGCCTGCTCTTATATCAAATTCCAATTGCCAAGGGATCTTTTACGTGCACATCAATGTGTACAGAGGACTTCGTTTTTTCATCCCATCCGAAAGACGAGGCAGCTGTCTTTGTCAGACCCTCCGTTCTGCATCAGTGCAGGAAACAAATCAACATGTAAAATCGAATGAAATTGACCATTTCATATTTGGCTCAAAATTTTGTCCCTTTTTTTTCTTTCTTTCTTCTCCGTGATTTTAATTACTGAACATTTTATAATTGGCTCAAAGTGTGTTGGTCATTTTCATCTTCTCGAAATATTGTCTCTTTTTTTTCATATTTCTTTTGTACTACATAATTTTAATTACATGTTTTTCCGTTGGCTCAAAGAGAGTTGGTCATTTTCATCTTCTCAAAATTTTGTCCCCTTTTTTTTCATATATAATTTTATTTACATGTTTTTCTGTACTGGTTGACAATTCTATTGTCTTGATTCCATTATTCATGGTTTTAATTGCCGGTACTCCGACTGAATTCGGTCTCATGATTCCCAACATTCACGAAACCTGAAAAATTTTGGAGAAAGAAATTTCTCTGGTGACACTGGGTAGCCATTTTCCCGGAAGGGACGAATCACACGACTGTCACGTGACATGTATTAATTTTACGTTCGTGGATGACCGAATCACTTAAAAATATACACACGCGTAGATTACTTGAATTTGTACATTTAGGATCCAATTTTGTTACGTCAGCGAGTTGACTTTGACTCAAGAATCATATCACAATTAATGAAACGACGATCCGTCCTCTAGTTTTCGAGAAATTGACCCCCAAAATATTGACCAATCAGAGGTAAGAATGGGCGGGGCTTAGGTCTGAACAAATTTGGATAAAATGGCCCCACGCAGCTGACTCTGGGAACAAGATTGGATTCACAAGTTTCTCTGTGTTGTTTTATCTAGATAAATCCTCTAGGTAACCGGTCTCCTCTGGCTTGCGGCTGTGGTTTCAGGCCCTGGTGTGAGCGTATGTGGCATGGAGATAGGGGCGCCTTCTCAACCTCGTGGGTTTCCCCTCACTGCTAAGGACACCTACGTGCAAGCAAATTATTGAAATAAAATTAAAACCATATGTTAGTCCCAAAATGACCTAGTTGTGTTGAGTGGAGGTTAAACCCCATTTCTCTCTCTCTCTCTCTCTCTTTTATCTAAATGAATCAGATAGTTTGAAAGATGAGATTAATTGAATCATTCTCCTCCATAAAACTTTGCGGCATATTTGTGAAAACATTCTCCACGATTCGAGTGGACACGTGTGTAACCAAATGGCTGTTGAAAGCGTAATCATTAGATTTAATGGACTTTAGAAATGTTATTTCTGTATCGAAAGTCACAAATTGCGTCACTTATTGATTTAACATCAAATTATCTGGCAACTTGTGAAAATATTTTTAATCGTTATTTTATCCATTTAAGATAGTTAATTAAGAGATGTAACACCCCTTGAAACTTCTTTCAAATATTACAAGAAAATGGTGAGAGTTTTTAAAAGGGGTGGATATTATTTTTGTTATTTTGATGAGGTATTTTTCGCAGTGTTATTCCAACACTTACCAATGGAATAAACATTTATCTAGCATGGGCTGAGTTTCCAACAAAAAAAAAACCCCTTCGGCACTGATTAGATACTGATGAATTGCCGCCGAAATTGACACATTGGAATGAAGAAATGGTGATATTTATTGCTACGGAGTATAACTTCATTTGATCTGTCAATACCATTCTCTTGAGAATCAAATTTATTATATTTGGCGTTGCGTTAAAATTGATATATCCATTACACCCAAGTAGCATGTGTTACACCAAAATGTTTTTGTTGGGGATAAAACTATTAAGTATTTCATTTTAAGAGATTTTCAAATTTTGCCTTTGGAAACATCTTTGTGCCGCTTTGTGTCACTTTGTGTGAAAATGTGGGCCGTTTTAATTTTCTTAATGATGCTATCCTGTTGTAGAAGTTCTTAGCACTTCTTCAATTCTTCAATTGATGAGCACGAGGAATATAAAGCCAATGGTAAATTACCTTGGATAGAAATGAATTGAATCAATAGTCCTGTACCCAAGAGGATTAAATTTGATTGCCTCCATTTTTTCTCTCCGCATGTTTCTTTTATGTGTTTTTCAAGCAATATTCAATTTTCTTTGCTTGCATTTCTCAATGGGGGGCTTTTTATTTAATGTTTTTATTTCTTTCTGATTTCATTGATAGTCCTGACATTCTCTGATGAAGATTTTATACAATTTAAAAGGATAAAGTGGCCCTTTTAGCAAATCTAAATTTCGAAACCTGTGTTAAAAGCAGTCAAGAATTGTACAATAACTGGTGTAATTTGATCTACTTTTTTATTCCGTAAAATAAACATTGTAATGGTGGAATTTCAACAAAAACTTGCTTGTGTCCAAAAACTAATGGATCTAAAAAAAACACCATGCATTTTACCTTATTGAACTGAATAAATCACCCACAAATGTTTTAAGAGGCTTAGGCTTAGGGAAATTTGGCGGATTCATAAAACAATTATTATCCCGCGCCGAACGAAGTTAGGGAGGCATATTGGAACGGGGTTAACGTTTGTCCGTCCAATTTCGTTTCCGGAGCATATCTCATAAACCATTAAAGATATCTTTGTGAAACTTTGCACACACATAAACCTATTACGGTACATGTAGTTGTGCCTTTTGCTATTTAGGAATTTCCTGGATTTATATTTTTGGAAACAAATTTGTTTCTGGGTCATATCTCATAAATCTTTCAAGATATCTTCTGGGCACTTATTTTGAATTTCTCAGATTTGATCATTTTATGTGTTTCCAAGATAACACATTTGACTGTTCAAGATACCTTTAAAATAATTTAACATTCATCAACCCATCATTTTATTTTCTGAAATTTAGCCTTCCGTCCTGATTTTCTTTCTGGAGCATATTTTATTATCTGTTCAAGAAATCTTTTTGAAACTTTTTACAAAAATTAACCTATTATATTATATAGTATTTTAATATCTGATTTATAAATTTATTGTTTAACATACAGTAGCTGATTGAGGTAGGAAACGGTTGCTGTGCAAATCTTGCAGCTTACAGGGAGTAGCGACCCTTGCCTTGCCGAACTACTATGATCAGAGTATGAAATTCTGTGAATAATATTCCATGTGTCCGAATATGAGATTTGTCTAAAGATTTAGACTCTGGCCACAACTAACTGATGGTGCAACCTCGAAATGCTCTGCTAGGGCAAAACTTTTAGGACCAGTAAAACCGTTTGCAAAAACTGATACATTTTTGTATTGATTACCAATAGCATAAACAAGTTATTTTTCCTTATTTTTTTCCAAACATGTGCACGGGCGCGGGATGTTGGTGACTAGTCATCTTGTGTTTATTTGCTTTGATACGATTGAGAGTTATATTGGACATGTTCAAATTAGATTATGGACAAAATCTGAAACAAATCTGCCAATTTCATATCGGAGATGCAGACAATTTAATGCGGAGAGAAAAAATGGAGGCAATCAAATTTAAGTTTCATTACGATTCGTACACATTATAACCGTCAGTGGTTTTTAAGACGTTTTTTGGACCCTCGTGGGGATGAACGTCAATTTGTCTTCTTCAGTTAATTTTATGACTTCTGCTTAAATCTTTGGAATCAAAAATTTAGTTGTATATAGTTTGGCCCGGAATAAATTAAAATAATAATGCTTTTTTTTTTACATAAACCCAAAAGGGTTTAATAGTTTCTCTGGGTTATATTACTGATTGTTTTCAAATCCATTCACTTAATTTGAATTGTTCGTTTGTTTTTGATTTCTGCATATTGTGTCTTGTTCGTAGATTTCATTTTCTTAGTCCATCTTTATTAGCCCAGTGAATGCAGGACAGTCGTCAGTAGGACATGAAACCCCATTTCATATTCTTGGCAAGAGTCAGTGGGCTATTTATTTCTGAATTTCCGAACACATGAATTGTCTCTTCATTGTAAAATCAGGTTTGTTTTTTTTTAACTGCCTCTTGTAAAGCCCAATAGTTGCAGGACAGTCGTCAGTAGGACATGAAACCCCTATATATTGGGCTATATATTTCTGAATTTCCGAACACATGAATTGTCTCTTCCTTGTGAAATTAGGTTTTTTTTTTTTTAACTGCCTCTTGTAAAGAAATCAGTTGCAGGACAGTCGTCAGTAGGACATGAAACCCCTATATATTGGGCTATATATTTCTGAATTTCCGAACACATGAATTGTCTCTTCATTGTGAAATCAGGTTTGTTTTTTTTTAACTGCCTCTTCTAAAGAAATCAGTTTCATTAACTAGATGTCAATCATGTAGTTAATTTACCTTTCCAAATGAAGAGTTGCAGGAGAAGAAGGGTCAGTATTGATTGGTTGGCTAAGAGGATGAATTAGAAGTTTAATTGCCAGAAGTTGATGCAACATTGATTTGATTTCGTTTTAAGATGGAAGCTTTCATTTCTCTACGGTTTCTTGATTGAATTTTCAATATGAGGCAATAGTTTCTTGCCGTTCATTTCATCAAACTTGGTTTTTTTTATGAATATTTGTTCGATCTAAAAGGAATTCTGATAGAAGCTGTCAAGGGTGTATGTCACTGAATATTTTTACATCCTGCACGGAGATAAAATGAATCTGTATCTTCTTTCTATTTTAATTTTAAGAAATTTAAAAAATGGGTTAGGATTTTTTCGTGTTACTTTTAAAACTAGACACATGTTTACGATATAGATTATTAAAAAAAAAACAATCACTTTTTTACTTCTTTATTGGGATTTACATGAAAACATAAATAAAATGAAATGAAAATGGGTTAAGATTTTTTTGTGTTACTTTTAAAACTAGACATATGTTTACGATATAAAACTATTAAAAAAATCAACCACTTTTTTACTTCTTCATTGTGATGTACGTGAAAACATAAATAAAATGAAATGAAATGGGGTTTAACGTCCGACTGTTTTGCACCTAACCTGGGCTAATTGAAGACGGGCATACACCATACAGTGTGCTATGAGGAAAATTTTGCCCGGTCAGCGGCGCTACAGCCTTCTGTACCAATGTTACATCAATGTTGATTTAAATTGGCCAATAATTCATGTTTTGGATGTCGAAGATTTTGGAGGATTTTGAGTTACGGACTTAGGTCCTTTAATATCTTAAACACTGTCAATATTCTGACTTTTTTACACAACAAAAGATGTTTAGTTCCAGTAGCTGACAATTACATGGACTTTGGTTACTTTGGTTACTTCTTCTCTTCTACGCCTGTTGGTTTTCTCCGGGTCCTCCGGTTTCCTCCCAATGCTAAAGACTCTACGTGCAAGCGAATTATTGAAAATGTTAGTTCCGAAGTCCTGAAATGACCTTGTTTGTGTCGAGTGGACGTTAAACCCCATCTCTTTCTCTCTCTCTCTCCCTCTCTCTCTCTCTCTCTCACTTACATGTCATATAAGATCGTTATATTTTTGATGTGGCACCAAATAGATCTAGATTCTTGAAAGATAACAAAAAGGTTAGTCCGAGATATATAGAGAATCTCCTACGAGTGTTTTTTGATATTTTTTGGTATCAAAAAACACGAGTTGGTGATTTTATTTATCACCGAATCCTTTCTTACATGCACAAATAAATAAATATAATTCTTTCCTAAAGATTTCACTTTTACCGATCCTATTTACATTATAGCGTAGTGATACATCATTTTTTGACAGCAGTTTAGCTATTGTATAGCCCTGTATACTGACCAAGTTTTTTCCTTCAAGGTCAATTTAATAAAAGCAGTTTCTTATTTTTTTTAAAAAAGTCACTCTTTACTTAAACTAAGTGGTTTCTTTAAAATAAAAGAAGGTAGTTCCTTTTTGATTGACCAATCGAATTTATGTAAAGTGATCTCACCACACTGTAGATATCACATTTAACACACAAGCGATATCTACTGTCAAATGTATTATTGGGTGATAAAATCCACTAACATTGATGGCAGATAGATATTGGTAACATATCAATTGCTGGCCATAAAATACTTATATCATATTTATATCATATTTCTCGATGTGTATTGGTAAATTAAGTGTAAGCTAAAGATTCGTATCTCATGATAAGTAATTAAAGAATACGACCAGCGTCTGCGGGGGACTGTAAAAAAGGTAAATTTAATGGGCTAAGGGTTAAAACTACTTGGTGGGTTGGATGGCTGAATGGTTAGCGGGCACGCACTGTCCTCCAGTTTCCTCCCACTGCTAAAGACCCCTACGCGCCAGCTAATTATTGAAATAAAATTAAACCATATTTTAGTCCCGAAATGACCTAGTTTGTGTCGAGTGGGTGGACGTTTAACCCAATTTCTCTCTCTCTCCCTCTCTCTCTCTCTCTCTCTCTTAAAGACCCCTACGCGCAAGTGAATTAAACCGTATTTAACCATAGAATTAAACCATATGTTAGTCCTGAAACAACCTAGTTTGTATGAAGTGGAGGTTTTAAACCCTCTCTCTCTCTCTATCTCTCTCTCTCTCTATCTCTCTCTCCCCCTCTCTCTCTCTCTCTCTCTTGAAACTACTTATACAACCTCATCTACATTTATACCCAAAGGTTACTTTAAACATTTGTTTAATTCTAGATCAATCACGGAAAAACATTTCCCTCCTCCCAGTGATTAAATGCAATCCCACGAGATCATTAAGCACCAAAAATGGTCGAGGATGAACATTTAATATATTCTTAAGAGTAAAGAACTTTAACATTATTAACACAAACACCGTTCGGCCATTAAGTAGAAACGCGAAAAACTTGTTTGGCGTGGAGAGAATCAGATTGTCATTCAAATGGATCAATGATGGCTTGACAATGGAGCCTCGAGTCCAGATTACTTATTTCGCGGATAAATAGACGCTTGCTCTAAAGAGTCTAAAGCCAGCACAAATCAATTCTAGGGAGGCGCTGATTGGATTATGTTTCTAAATTGCACGGACTCTATGAGCAATTACGCTGATTAGTGGCGCTAGTTTAGAATCTTTTGCTACAATTGGGATGTGTGTGTGTTTACTTGCGAACGGCTAAAACAAAATTCTTCCCAATTTTATTTTACAGACATCATTGTAAGTCATGAAGGAAGGCAATTTCATTTAAATATTCCACAAATTTTTCTTGAAATGACCCACCAGACAACTTCTTATTTTGGTTCAAAGTCAAGAGAATTTCTCCATTGATTGTGATCAAAGACAAACATAATAATGGGCTTCGTCAATATTTTGTTTCATTTCTTTCGTCCTAAAAATTAAGACGAAAATTTAATAAGAAGATAATTATTTCATTTCATGGAAACTGTTCGACGGATCCTGTCAGATTTGTATTCGATAGAGGACATGCTAGTCACCAAATGTTAATCATTATCTTTTGATTTCTTCTTTATGTGAAAAACATGAGAAATAAATGAATTACTGGTTGGATGGAATAACTAAAGCATCTCCGACTGGATGAGAAAGCAGACAAATTTGTTTAAAGAATCTCTTTTTGTCTCTCCCTGAAAAAATGACACTTTTTTTCTTTTCTTCTTTACAGTGAAAGTGTAGCACATTTTGACTTCTCAATTTTACAGTGAGTCAACTTGCATGGTTTCTACACCCGGTTGTACGTGGCAAGGTGTAGGGTTGCCTGTCCAACCTTGTGGGTTTTTCCTGGGTCCTCCGATTTTCTCCCACTGCTAAAGACTCCTACGTGCAAGCGATTTATTGAAATAAAATTAAACCATATGTTAGTCCCGACATGACCTAGTTTGTGTTGAGTGGATGTTAAACCCCATTTCTCTCCCATCTTTATTAGCCCAGTTTGGAGCAAAAATGTAGGATGTTAAACCCTATTTCGTAGTTTTAAGATTGGATAAGCCTATAAATATACACATTTTCCAGTGAAATCAACACAATATCAGAAGATGTGAAATCCATGTTCAAACTGTCACTACTCTGGTTTCCTCCCACTGCTAAATACCCCTACCTACGCACAAGCGAATTATTGAAATTAAATTAAACTATATGTTAGTCCCAAAATGACCTAATTGTGTTGAGTGGACGTTAAGCCCCATTCCCATTTCTCTCTCTCTCTAGATAGAAGTAGGGTCACCTGTCCGACCTCATGGATTTTCCCCGGGTCCTTCGGTTTCCTCCCACTGTTAAAGACCCCCATGCACAAGCGAATTATTGAAATAAAATTAACCATATGTTAGTACCAAAATGACCTAATTTTTGTTGAATGGACGTTAAACCCTCATTTCTTTCCCGTCTTTATTAGCCCAGTTTGGAGCAAAACAGTAGGAGGTTAAACCCTATTTCATTTCTCTCCCTCTCTCTCTATTTCTCTCTCTCTTTCCCTCTCTCTCTCTAGATAGAAGTTGAGTAAGAGAAATATTTAGTCCTGTTTTCAAAAGTCATCAAAACAATAAAATGATATTCTCTATAAAATCACGACCGAGCACAGATTCCGATATCTCCTAAAATTACAAACGTAAAACCTTGATTGTTTTTTTACTAGCTTCTACCAGCCATTACACCGTCATAAAACAAATATCGTACGACTAAGATAATAATAAAAAAAAGTGACCAAGGCCTGTTCGTCTGTATGTTACAGGCATGCTCATCATTAACGTTAATGTTTGATTGAGTCAGTCGGAGAAAGATTCCATGTCCCCGCGGACCGCAATCAGTTGATTATCCTCCAAATGGAAGAATTATGAATAAGGCATACAATATTAGCAGAAGATAGGACCGTTAATCAAATTCACCGAGAAAAACCATAATCATAATTCGTCATCATTCCAGGAATTCTCCATAGACCAGCGAAACTGACACCGAGATGAAATTCTAGAAGGTAATTTTGTCTTATCAGTATCATATTTGGTAGAAGACAGAAAAGAATCAAAGATGTTGAACGGAATTGATTGTGGAACGGCCACGGACAGAATCCAATAAGTTATTCGTGGCTTATGCAAGGATCTTGTTGTCGTGAACATGAACAGAGCGCGAGATTTATAGCTCATATCTATTGAAATATGGGAGAGGGTTTATTTCTATCAGCCAAAGTGCATTCAAGAGAAAAACAATTTAATCAAACCTGGCAGGATATTTTCTCTCTGATATTTATTGCATTTTTCTGCCAGTACATGCAGAATTTCTGATCAGATTCATTCCGCGGCCCGAGTTATTCTCTAAATTTAGATTAATAAATTTCCTGTTTGGCTAGCTAAATGTCATTTTTCTACCAACATAAAATTTTTACTTGTTTAAAAAGGCTAAATTATGGTTTTGATGACAGTTAACTATCATTTGATATTAAATAACAACCGATTTCATCATGTGTCCGACATTAAGCACATAATATCACAATCTCCTCACAGTTTCCAACATGTATTGGAGGATTTAACGACTAGTTCTAATCTTCGTCAAGTGTGTACTAAAAGGGTCTGATGATTTGTTTGCAATATTTATGACATTTTATTCACCGCACATCAGCCAAAAAGATTTTATGTTTTCGAGATGTATCCTAGGTAACAGAAGATTATAAATCTGTTAAACACAAACACCGGTTTTTATTATTAACATTTGATTATTCATTCTTTTTTGCTGTTTTATTTTTCGGCGCGGTTTCCCCTTGTCAGTGATGCCGACAGAGGGTCTGACAAGGACAGCTGTCTAGTCGTTCAGATGGGACGAATAACCGAGGTCCTGTGTACACATTGTCCTGCACGTAAAAGATCCCTTGGCAGTTGGAATTCAGTTGCTGCCCGGACAAAAATTGCCCTCATAGCACACTGTACGGCGTATGCCTGTCTTCAATTAGCCCAGGTTAGGTGCAGAAGCTTTGGATGTTAAAATCCTATTTCATTCATTCATTCCTTATTGTTATTTTAATTTTCTATGGTGGTATATTGTAGTCACTATCGTATGTTGTCTGTTCAATTTTTTCTTCTGCAAACACTTGACAACCTTGTGGGTTTTTCTCTGGGTCCTCCTGCCTTTGGTTTCCTCCCACTGCGAAAGACCCCCATGCACAAGGGAATTATTAAATTAGAATTGAACCATATGTTAGTCTCAAAACGACCTTGTTTGTATCGAGTTGACGTTGAACCCCATCTCTCTCTCTCTCTCTCTCTCTCTCTCTCTAAATGTCCAGAATCTTGATAATGGGGTTATGTTGCTTTTTATAGTTTGTGAGTATTGTACAGGTATGGTATAATAAACTTACATTGTCCTGTTTAAGATGAGAGAGAGAGAGAGAGAGAGAGAGAGAGAGAGAGACCTGGAGAAAACCCACCAGTTTGTACAGGCGACCCGACCCTACTCCTTGTCTTGTACAACGGAGAATTAGAAACCACGCCAGTTGACTCAATGACAGACTTTATGATAAAGCGCACACTTGCTAACCATTCAGCCATCCAACCCCCCCCCCCCCCGGGGGTCTAAGGTAAGTGATGATACACTCAACATAATTTGTATGCTAGATTTAATAAATTAAACTTATATAAACTTATATTTTACAGGCTCATCTGATGCCCATGAATTTCAAGCTGAAACACGACAATTACTCGATATTGTAGCGAAATCTTTATACTCAGAAAAAGAGGTAAACGGACTTGTATAAATTTGTTTATTGTAGAATGTAATATAAATAATAATAAAAAACACAATTTATTTCTCTTTACAACATAATTCAATAGATTATAACAAAAAAAATCAATAGATGTACTGAAATAGAACCCGGATCTACGTGACGAGGAGTAGGGTCACCTGTCCAAACCCGTGGGTTTATTATTGTATATAAAACTGAGTTTAAGTATGTAGATTGATTGTAAATTAAGGGGGGTGGCTCCAATTCAATGAGAAAATATTGGATAAATTTGACATTTATTTTAATTACTTGTTTCTACTACAGCTTATGGCATTCAAATATAGATAATTATGTTCCTTAGTGTTTTAGCTTTATTAGGATATACAACAATCTATATTTTATCAAGCAGTAATTTTTTACGCTTTTCCTCAACAGCATGGGGTGGCCATCCTAGATTATGGGAAATGGGCGTGGTCCAGGTTCCGATATGCAAATTTTTCAAAAACTTGTGTGATAACGATAAAGTCCTGAAAAGGACCCTGCAAGGATGGATGGGTGACACTAACCCCTGTTAGGACCATACTACTTGACTCATTGAAAGACCCTCTGAACTTAAGTTAACATGTTAAATAATTCGACCACCAATATGATTTCTATTCCTGTTCTGCAATCCAGTTTCTGTGAATAAATATTGTTTAGAAAAAAAACCCATGATTCTTCATCGGAGTTGATCATGTTATAAACTACTTCTCCTTCTCCATATTTTCATATTAAATTTCTTTAATTAAAGGTTTTTATTCGAGAGTTAATCTCTAATGCCAGCGATGCCCTTATATATAAACTACTTCTCTTTCTCCATGTTTTCATATTAAATTTCTTTAATTAAAGGTTTTTATTCGAGAGTTAATCTCTAATGCCAGCGATGCCCTTATATATAAACTACTTCTCTTTCTCAATGTTTTCATATTAAATTTCTTTAATTAAAGGTTTTTATTCGAGAGTTAATCTCTAACGCCAGCGATGCCCTGGAGAAGTTACGTTATTTAGAATTAACCGGGGCAGATGTTTTAAGCAGTGACATACCGTTAGAAATTCACATTAAAACAGACGATTCCAAGAAAACATTCACAGTTCAGGTTAGTGCAGAAAATATTTGCTTTAAAGCCCCAATACCACTCTTGTTGTAACTGAATAATATGTTCCAATCTTTATTCTGGTTAACAATTTGTACTATTTTACAATATTTCATTTAAAAAATGATACAAATTTCATCTTAACACACCTAATTTTAAAAATTGGAAAAATTGAACTACATGCCGTAACATGGTTTGAAAAGCCTTACGTAAGCACTTTCAAATGCAACTTGGATTTAAACATATTTTCGAGCCCTCTAGACCAGTTAGATAGGTTGTGTAATGGATAATTTACACAACAGGAAGGCCACTTAAACATCTTGTAGTTAGAATAAGGCTATTTTTTTTTCTGGACCTGTCAAGCCAGCAAAAGTGTTATTGTCCCTTTAATTATTGTCAATGGTGATCGCTAATTGTCAGTTTTCCCTCGTTAATTATATCGAGTGATGCATTGTTAATGTCACAATTTCTACCTAATAAAATCACTTAAATATAAATCCAATCGTTTTTTTTGGGCCTGAGCAGCTGTAGTTAGATGAACACTTCTCGGCCAGTGATTTATCTTTATATATTTTCTATCAGTTCAGAAAGATAAATCGTATAGTCCTTGAGTTACGCGGAAAATCTCCAGCTAAAAATAACCGTCTCATCAAGGCCACCTGGTGAAAATAGATAGACTCTATTAATACAGGCAGAAATACAGCACCACACATTAGGCCTTAACAACCATTTCAGAATGAATGAAATGGGGTTTAACGTCCCACGCTTCTGCACCTAACCTGGCCTAATTGAAGACGGGCATACGTCATACAGTGTGCTTTAAGGGAAATTTTTGCCCAGGCAGCAACTGAATTCCAACTGCCAAGGGGTCTTTTACTTGCACGCCAATGTGTTCACAGGACTGTCGCAATTCTCCTTTGAGTTTTTTCTAATTAAGCGTTTTAAGGGGGGTGGCTCCAATTCAATGAGAAAATATTGAATAAATTTGACATTTATTTTAATTACTTGTTTCTACTACTGCTTATGACATTCAAATATAGATAATTATGTACCTTGGTGTTTTAGCTTTACTAGGAAATATAACAATCTATATTTTATCAAGCAGGGTTTTTTTTACGCTTTTCCTCAACGGCATGGGGTGGCCATCCTGGATTATGGGGAATGGGCGTGGTCCAGGTTCCGAAATGCAAATTTTTAAAAAACCTGTGTGATAACGATAAAGTCCTGAAAATTTCAGAGCATTAGCTTTAATAGTTCATAGTGCAATTTAAAAAACAAAAATTTTCTCATTGAATTGGAGCCACCCCCCTTAAAGATGTTTTAATTCTAATTGAGTTATATAAGTTAATGTTTTATCGATATATAATTTAATTTTAATTGAGTTATATATAGCCTGTTTTTAAATGTATGCTCCATTGATATTGTCAATTGGTATTTTTAAAATATTTGCCCAGTTTTTAACATGTTTATATCAATCCCATATTTTGTTATATAACCATTTTGTCATATTATCCTGTATTGTACTGTAAATAATGTATATAGTATGTAGTGAGTAGGAGGAACGCAGGGAAGATTAGTGTTCTTCACTAAATGTGTTGTCCTCGATTAATAAAGTTATTATTATTATTATTATTAATGTTTTATCGATGTTATCTGTTGGTTACAGGATACTGGTCTTGGATTAACAAAACCAGAACTTATAGAAAACCTCGGAACTATAGCCAAGTCAGGCTCAAAGGTATTCATACATTTTTAACATTGTAAAACAAAAATAAATATGGTTAGAGTGCCCAAGTTTAGATTTGTCATAGATTCCATTAAGTAGCTAGGTTTTAGAACGTTAAATACCGTGTAATTCCACATGGCGCCCGTGGGGTTTAATATGATTTTGGTACGATATGGTACCAAATGGTTGATTTGTATAAGAGTCAAGGTTTTGACTATTCTGCCTTGGAAATTTGAAGTAGGAGGCGACTGGTATGTGTATCTCTTTGGTTTTAACATTATTGAAATGACAGAAATATATGTTTTTAATTTTAAAAATATTTTTTACAATTTATATACTTTGTATTGTTGAATTCGTCCACTAGTACAATAAGGAGATGGCTTGATTTACTATTTTAAATTATTGAACGGACACATTGGGTTTAAATAGTCTTATTTAAAGGGGCACAACTCTACATATGAATGTCAGTATTGTTTGCAAACATGTAACTGTGTATAAATCTGTATTATTATTAACCTTTTAATCGTGACTTTTTAAAAAATGATAACTACCCTCTATCGTGTAATTAATAACATGTTTTAGCTGACCCCTAGTTTATTATAATCAGGGGGGGGGTGCTCTAGCTGGCCGGCCACCTCTGTCTTGCGGCTGTTGTTTCGACCCCTGGTGTGAGCATATGTGGCATGGAGAAAGGGGCGCCTTCTCAATCTCGTGGGTTTCCTCCGGGCACTCCGGTTTCTTCCCACTGCTAATGACCCCTACTCGCAAGCGAATTATTGAAATAAAATTAAACCATATGTTAGCCCCGAAATGACCTAGTTGTGATGAGTGGACATTAAACCCCATTTCTCTCTCTCTGTATTATTATTAACCGTTTAGTGTGAATTTTTTAAAACATTAACAACCTCCTATTGTCAAAATTAATACTGTATTTTAGCTGACCCCCTATTTTATTATAATCTCAATTATTTTTTTTTATTATTAATTTGAAGGCTTTCGTAGAACAACTGAAAGATAATTCAACAGGCAATGTATCAAGTACTTTGATTGGACAATTTGGTGTTGGGTTTTATTCAGCGTTTATGGTGGGTGATAAAGTGGAAGTATTTACACAGAGTTATAAACCTGAGGAACCAGCGTACAGATGGACATCAGATGGGTAAGTTATACAAATATTGCCGGGGGGGGGGGGGGGGTGGAAGGCCGAATGGTTAGCACCTGCGTGCTGTATCATAAAGCCTGTCATTGAGTCAACTGGCGTGGTTTCGAATCCCTGTTGTACTTGACATAGAGTAGGGTCGTCTGTCCAATGTTGTGGGTTTTTTTCCGGGTCCTCCGGTTTCCTCCAACTGCTAAAGACCCCTATGCGCAAGCAAATTATTGAAATAAAATTAAAGCATATGTTAGTCCCAAAATGACCTTTGTTTGTGTAGAGTGGACATTAAACTCCATTTATCTCTCTCGATACTGAAAGCACGTGAACTAAGTGAGTATTGTTTCATTACATCAATACCTTGACTAGGTAGAGAGAGAGAGAGAGAGAGAGAGAGAGAGGGGATCACGGTGGCTAAGTGGATAAGGCGCTGGTTCGCTAGCCTGGAGGTCGAGTGTTCGATCCCTGCATTGGCAGAGAAAGTTCATCTCGATTTTCCGGCTTGATTTCCCCTTGTCAGTGATGCAGAAGGAGGGCCTGACAAGGACAGCTGCCTAGTCGTTCGGATGGGACGAAAAACCGAGGTCCCGTGTACAAATTGGAGTGCACGTAAAAGATCCCTTGGCAGTTGGAATTCGATATAAGAGTAGGCCGTAGCGCCGCTGCCCGGGCAAAATTTCCCTCATAGCACACTGTATGGCGTATGCCCGTCTTCAATTGGCCCAGGTTAGGTGCTTAAGCGTAGGACGTTAAACCCCATTTCATTCATTGACTAGGTAGAGATAAGCAGTATGATTTCTGGATGCTATACAAAAACATAAAAGTGCAATAAATCAATTGATGCTATCTATTCTTTTTTGGGGGGGGGGGATTAAGGCGGGAAACATCAGTCTCACTGTTGGCTTGTTTTTAATAAACTCACATATCGTAGAGTTTTTCGCGAACTGACGAATCTGATATATACTTAAGTATTGGGGATTGTGTATTGTGAAATTTATATTCTTTGTGGTCATCAAATACCAATATTTATTTATGATGTATTATTTCATACATATACGTCCGGACACTGGACGTCATTTAAATAAATATTATTATTTTATGGCCGCAGAGTTAACAACAGAGGATAAATGTCTAATATATTTGTCAGTGATCAGTGATTGCGTGTGAATATGTTTAATAGATCAGGGATTGCGTGTGATTATGTTTGTCAGTTATCAGTGATTGCGTGTGATTATGTTTGTCAGTGATTGTGTGTGAATATATTTTCTAGATCAGGGACGTATGAAATCAGTGAAGCGGAAGGTGTTAAAAGAGGGACGAAGATCGTGGTACATCTGAAAGGAGATTGTTATGACTATTCAAAAGAAGATATCATTCAAGGTATGAAATATCTATTGTTATATACAAGCCTGGAAATAAGGCACCTGTCACTGAGAGAGAGAGAGAAATGGGGTTTAACGTCCACTCAACACAACTAGGTCATTTTGGGACTAACACATGGTTTAGTTTTAGCAGTGAGAGGAAACCGGAGTGCCCTGAGGAAACCCACGAGGTTGAGAAGGCGCCCCTATCTCCATGACACATATGCTCACACCAGGGCTCGAAACCACAGCCACAAGCCAGAGGTGGCCGGCCAGCTAGAGGTCGAAGCACGGCACTCTAGACCATTAAGCCATCCCAACCCCCCACCTGTCACTGACAATGCCAGGCACAGATTCAGGCTTTGTCAGACACAAAACCTCTGGTGCCTGTCATTTTGTCAGGTTCGTCGAAAGCCGTTATTTCCAGGCCTGGTTATATACAGAACGTTACTAATGGTCTAGGGGGGTTGGATGGCCGAATGGTTAACACGTACGGGCTATATCATGAAGCCTCTCATAGAGTCAACTGGCGTGGTTTCGAATCCCCGGTTGTACGTGGCAAGGAGTAGGATCGCTTGTGGGTTTTGTCCGTGTCATCCGGTTTCCACCTACTGCTAATGACCCAGGGGGGGGGGGGATGGCTGAATGGTTAGCGTGGCACGCTTTATCAGAAAGTCTGTCATTGAGTCAACTGGCGTGGTTTCGAATCCCTGGTTGTACGTGGCAAGGAGTAGGATCGCTTGTCCAACTTCGTGGGTTTTGTCAGGGTTAGCCCTATTTCCACCTACTGCTAATGACCCCTACGCGCAAGCAAATTATTGAAATGAAATTAAACTATATGTTAGTCCCGACATTACCTAGTTTGTGTCGAGTGGAAGTTAAACCCCATTTAATGGCCATTTGCTCAAATTTTCAGCTCAAAATTTTGAACCCTTTTGAAATGATCACCTAAACATTTTATAGGGGTTACTTAACTCTTTTAGAGTGCTCGCTTTCTTTTCATTCTGGAGTAACCTGATAAACGCAACTATTTGATGACTTGTGTAAAATTTGCCTAGAGGTAATTAAATGGTGCAGTAACCTGGCAACCTTTTTTTCTCTCTGGAAAACAACAAAAAAAAAAGGCTCCAACCCCTACAGACAACTGGATGCTGGGGACAAGAATAAAGTATTCTAAGAACAATCTGTACAGACTTATCTAGTTTATTCCTTATATATTTGTCATCTTTCCTTTTAGGAATTGTAAGGGGGTGGTGGATGGCTGAATGGTTAGCTGCGCACTCTGTATCATAAAGTCTCTCATTGAGTCAACTGGCATGGGTTTGAATCCCCGGTTGTACGTGACATGGAGAAGGGTCGCCTGTTCAAACTCGTGGGTTTTGTCTGGGTCCTCCGATTTCCACCTACTGCTAAAGACCCCTACGCTCAAGCGAATTATTGAAATGAAATAAAATCATATGTTAGTTCTGAAATGACCTAGTTTGTGTTGAGTGGACTTTAAACCCCATCTCTCTCTCTCTTATATATTTGTGATTATTCTTTTTAGGAATTGTAAAGAAATACAGTAATTTTGTTGGTGTTCCCATCTTTTTAAATGGTAGAAGAGCGAATATTATACAGGTAAAAATTAAACCTATGTTGGGTTGGACTTGTAGATTTCTATATTTTTGGGGGGTTGGGATAGGCTAGTGGTCCAGAGTGCCACGCTTCGACCTGTAGCTTGCCTGTACACCTCTGGTTTGCGGCTGTGGTTTCGAGTCCTGGTGTGAGCGTATGTGGGTTTCCTCCGGGCACCGGGTTTCTTCCCACTGCTAAAGACCCCTATGTGCAAGCGTATTTATGAAATAAAAAATTAAACCATATATTAGTCCCAAATTAAACCATGTGTTGAGTGGACGTTAAACCCCATTTATCTCTCTCTCTCTATATTTCTTTAAGATAGAGAATAGCAAAACCTCCCTTATCAAGTTTAATTTTGAGACATTTGTGGTCTTTTAGCTGGAGTCAAAAGTTAGCTTCAAGCTGGGAGCAAGAAAGAAGTCAGGCACTCTAATACAAATAATTATTTTATTTGTTTTTTTATTCTATATCATTGGCCTGCCCAACATAGCAATCTGAGGACACTTTTACTTAGGAGGGTTGATTTTCCACGGAAACGGAATTTGAATCTCGCTCGGAAAAGCCGGTATTTGCTGAAATTAAATAAAATTTTTAATCAATTTTGTATTTATCCAAGTATTTCATCTTTTTATTCTGTGACTACATGCAAATACAAGCAAATATCATTGTATACAGCCATTGTATACAGCCATTGAATAACCCTAGCTGTATTCAATGGCTTGAACAGGGACTACTTTTCCAGAATGACGTCAATTCCAAAACGACGTCAAACTGTAATGACGTCGCAACTAGGCAACCACAATTTTTGTAAAAAAAAAAAGAAAAAAGGACTGAACTTATGATAGCTTGTGGAATACTTGCGCAGGAATACACTCTCTGGAACCATTGAATAACCCGAGCGGTATTCAATAGGCATTGAGTTCTATTAGTAAATGCAGGAGGACTGCACTACACGCAAAACAAAAAATATACAAGATAAACCTGCGGACAAGACAGAAAATAGACATTGAAAAAACTAAACAATTATCAAATCAAGTGAATGGATCCGGGGGCCAGCCGTAAGCGTCCACTGCGCTGTACAGTCCCGGGCCTGTCTTGGTACAGGCTTCACTAAAATAATTTACATAAAGGACGTAACAAAAAAATGCGACCGATCTTGTAAGTGGTCGTCTCTTCAATGGTGATAGTCAGCCAATCGACATCAGTTGTTAGAACGTCAAATAATTTTAACAATAAGGACGATAATCCGGACAGAAACTCGGAAAACGCTAAAAAAATAACTATTTATTCATAACAATCTAAAATATTGAACGATATCGCGTGGTTTTGTTACTATGTTAGTATCTAATATAGTCTACTTTCATTTCATCATTTTTGAATCATAAATTTACTCAAATCTAAAACCTGTCTTCCATTTATCCCTAATAATACCATTACTGATCTGTAGTAGAATTTCATACTCGAATGTTTTTTATTATCTGTCATTTTTATACACCCACATGTCGTCGTATTTTGTCGTCATCCCGGGCCGTCCATCGGTTTCGGCATCCATAATTGCTTGTGGACACTCTAGGGGATAAAGTTAATATACGATTGTGTATCTTGTGGACGCTCTAGAGACCAAAGTTAATATTCGATTGACTTTAAATTTATACACAGTGTTGAAGGTCATGAGACGAACAAGTATATTGATTTTCAATGAATTTTGATAACTTAACAACTAAATCGAGGAATATTAATGTTTCGTATACTAAACGTTAGCACGGAGGAAAACTTTATCAAAGTCAAACAATTTCTAATGATTTTCTGATTATTACATAATGAGTTGTTTCTTTTAATTAGATTTTAGTGTATTATAAATGTTTCATAACAGAAAAAAGTGAAAATATGCAATTACTCTTGTTGACTGCCCGGACGATTTACACATAATATTACACATAATGGATATTACACATAATAAATATTACACATAAAAAATATTACACATAAAAAATATTTAGATATGTGCAACCCATTTCAGTTAGATTTTGTACACAAGGAGCAGACCATTTACTGATTACACTATTTTGCTTGAATACACTATTTTGCCTATAACGTTTTTAGGACTTTGAATTCTGTCTTATGGTTTGGATTTTTCATACTTAGTTTTTATTTTATTTCAATGAAGACCATTATTAAATTATATAATATAGAATTGAGTTTATAAATTGGTTATACACTAGGGATCTGGTATCCTTTAACTTGGTTGTTTTGCTTTTTAATTAATATAACAGCCTTTAATTTCAAAACATCCTTTTTTAATTGATAATAACCCTTTAAATTTCAAAAATGGTTTAATTAGTACTATGGCTTAATTTAATGGTACATCATTTATTTTCTCAGAGAGGGGTTTAGAAATGGATGACCTGTTTAATTATCTAAAGCCTTTAATTACAAGCTGAGCAGAAATTAAATGGTGTACCATTAAAATAAGCCATAGTACTAATTAAACCATTTTTGAAATTTAAAGGGTTATTATCAATTAAAAAAGGATGTTTTGAAATTAAAGGCTGTTATATTAATTAAAAAGCAAAACAACCAAGTTAAAGGATACCAGATCCCTAGTGATAATTGTAGCTATTATTAAACTTTTAACAGGCTTTATGGATGAATGAACCTAAAGATATTACAGATGACATGCATGAAGAATTTTATCGTTTTGTCGCCAATGCCTATGATAAACCGAGATATCACATGCATTATAAAACTGATGCACCGTTAAATATACGAGCTCTGTTTTATGTTCCAGAATACAAACCTAGTAAGTATCGGTAAATCATCTTAAAATCTAGCTAATCGCGCCTTCATTTTTATACGCCCATATTGAAATGTGGTCGTATATTGCCGTCGCCCCCTCCAGTCTGTCCGGCGTCCACAATTGCTTGTGTTTAAGTTCATGAAACAAAGAAGCCTATTGATTTTTTAGCAATTTCCGATAATAACTGTGAGAGTTATGGCCCTTGATCACTTCAAAAATTCTTGTGGATGCTCTAGTAGTGTATTATAAATGTTTCATTACTGAAACTGTAAAATATGCGACAACTCCTGTTATTTTTTGTCTTACTCAACTATATTTAATAACCAGTAAACTCTTGTCCACATCTCTGTATTATCCCGCACTGAATTAAATAAGGGAACTTTATAAATAGGGTCTTCTGTTCTGCCTTGAACGAGGCTAATGAAATCGGGCATATGCCATACAGTGTGCTATGAGGGAAATTATGCCCGGACGGCAACACTACGGCCTACTCTTTATATCAAATTTCAACTGTCAAGGGATCTTTTACGTGCACAGTGCACACCAATGTGTACATGAGACCTTGGTTTATCGACCCATACGATTGACTAGGCAGCTGTACTTGTCAGACCTTCTATGCTGTATCACGGACAAGGGGAAACCACGCCAGAAAATCTGGATAAACTTTCTGGGCCAATTTCAGGCATCTAACAAACGACCTGGTAGCGAAACAGCGTCTTATCCACTTAGCCACCGTGATCCCCAAATAGGGACTCCATCTAGATATTGTTTCGAGAGCATATCTGATAAAAATGTTAAAGATATGTTTATGAAAGTTGATATACTATAACAGTGAGCACTGTGTTTGTATTGACTCTCTTATTCGCAGCCGGAGGTGTTTGATGGCCGAATGGTTAGCGTGCGCGCGCTGTATCATAAAGCCTGTCATTGGGTCAACTGGTGTGGTTTCATAGCCCCGGTTGTACGTGGCAAGGAATAGGGTCGCCTGTCCAGCCCCGTGGGTTTTCAACCCCCACTGCCTGTTTCCCCCCCACTGCTAAAGACCCCTACACGCAAGCGAATTATTGAAATAAAATTAAACAATGTCTTAGTCCTGAAATGACCTAGTTGTGTTGAGTGGACGTTAAACCCCTTTTCTCTCTCTCTCTTTCAGCCATGTTTGATTTGAGTCGTGAATTAGACAGTTCTGTTACATTATACAGTAGAAAAGTTATGATCACTCCAAATGCAAACACAATTTTACCAAAATGGTTACGTTTTGTCAAAGGTAAGATATTTTTAAAACTGAAAGTAGAAGATAATCCTTGAGTGGCATTTAGCGATTGAGCACATTAAAACACAACACAATTTTTATGGAAATAACAATCACTGTTTCTATACATATAGCACGACGTATCGACGAGTATCTTCTTGTCGTTATCAAGCACAAATGATAATTAGTAAACTAAAAGGCAATATATATATATATGTTACGAAAAAGGGTGAAGCCATTAAAAACCCATGGTGTTAAATACAGGGTGATTGGTTCAATTAGTAACTTAACATCCCTAACTCATAAATAACTAATCAGGCTCCAAGTTCACAAAGCATTCTCAGATTTTAGTTGAGAATTTACTCAACTTTCATTCACTGTTCATGAGAAATATCTTTGTTCTAGCAACACAAAACTTTTGCACATAGTATCTTATTGGTGTATTTAATATATTAAAACAACAAACGTTTAATAAAGGGCTATACTTTTGTTAAAATAAGGCGAACAATTTTGAGTAAATTCTCAACTTAAGTCTGAGAATGCTTTGTGAACTCGGGGCCTGATAACCTTATGGGTGTTAACATATAATCACAACACACAGAAGGTATATAAAACACTGTTTGTTTTTTCCATATAAATTGTGTTGTGTTTTATTTGAAAGAAGAAGAATTGTTACCAAAGTAACCATTTAATTTTTTAATGAATTACAAATGTTTGAATGATATTGATATATTTCTTGGAAAGAATTAATGTTTAAAGGCCCAATACCACTCTTGTTGTAACTGAATAATATGTTCCAATCTTTATTCTGGTCAACAAATTGTACTATTTCACAGTATCCATATTAATTGATGATACAAATTTATCTTAACAAACCGAATTTAAAAAAATTGAACTACATGGTTTGAAAAGCTTTACGTAAGCCTTTTCAATTGTAACTTAGATTTAAGAATATTTTCGAACCCTCTGGACAAGTAAAATAGGGTGAAATGGATAATTAACACAACAGGTAGGACACTTAAAAATCTAGTACGTGTAGTTAGAATAAGGCTATTATTTATTTTCTGGACCTGTCAAGCCAGCAAGAGTGTTATTGTCCCTTTAAGAATTAACACAATCTGTTTACAAAAGTCAACAGATAAAGGAAAAAACAGGTCCCGACCGGCATATACGGCCGAAATGGAAGCCTTGGTTTAATGGTCGAGACATTAAGTAATGTATTGTAAGACCAAGAGGACCGTGAGATCCCAGTGTTTTTACAATATATTACGCAATGTCTTAAAGGACCTAGAAATGGACACAAATGGGTAGCAACGCATATAATAATGTAATATGAATGTGTATACCTGATTTGCATTCAATTGTTTCGGTTTTTACTCTAATTTAAAAAAAAATTATGTTCGGCAAAATACACTAGGTATCCCAATCGATGTGTGATTGCTGGCGTCTGGTTATTCCAGTCCACACAGGAAGTATAATGTTTGGCCATGCACCACGTGTCCGGGATATGAACAGGTGCATTGACTTGTTGGATATTTTAGCCGTGTTCTCCCAGTGCCTTATTACAATTGATGCTGATAGACGCACTTTTGTATATTTCTTTCCCGTTAAGTTAACATCATCGATGTTGATTTAAATAGACCAATAATTTGTTTTTTCATTGTCAAAGATTTTGAAGGATTGTGAGTTACGGAATTGGGTCCTTTAAGCTCAAGACCTTAAAATTCAGACACTCCATATGTGCGTTGGCAGTGAAATACAAAAAAATATAAAGTGAGAGGAATCCCAAACAACTAGAATAACATAAACTTAGATGCGAGTCATAATAAACTTAATACAGTGACACCAGTAGTAGTAGGAGTGTTTAAAAATAAAGTCATGGGTATCACAAAACAGATAGTTTAAAGATGGTTTTGTTTTACAGTGAAATACGTCACACGAGTCTAATATTAATTAGACAAGGTACGATTGGCAATTTATTTGAAATAATTGTACGCCAACATGAAAGGGTGACATAACATGATGGCAGTAAAAGATTTCTGCTATAGGTACTGTGACAGGTGCCAAGATTGGCACTAAAAGACTTCTGCTATAGGTACTATGATAGGTGCCAAGATTGGCAGTAAAAGATTTCTGCTATAGGTACTGTGACAGGTGCCAAGATTGGCACTAAAAGATTTCTGGTAGAGGTACTATGATAGGTGCCAAGATTGGCACTAAAAGATTTCTGCTATAGGTACTGTGATAAGTGACAAGATTGGCAGTAAAAGATTTCTGCTATAGGTACTGTAACAGGTGCCAAGATCGGCACTAAAAGACTTCTGCTATAGGTACTGTGATAAGTGACAGGATTGGCAGTAAAAGACTTCTGCTATAGGTACTGTGATAGGTGCCAAGATTGGCACTAAAAGACTTCTGCTACAGGAACTGTGCCAGGATGGCAGTAAAAGACTTCTGGTAGAGGTACTGTGTCCAGGTGCCAGGATCGGCACTAAAAGACTTCTGGTTCAGGTACTGTGATAGGTGCCAAGATTGGCAGTAAAAGACTTCTGCTATAGGTACTGTGCCAGGTGCCAAGATTGGCAGTAAAAGATTTCTGCTATAGGTACTGTGACAGGATTGGCAGTGAAAGATTTCTGGTAGAGGTACTGTGACAGGATCGGCAGTAAATGACTTCTGCTATAGGTACTATGATAGGTGCCAGGATTGGCACTAAAAGATTTCTGATAGAGGTACTGTGACAGGATCGGCAGTAAATGACTTCTGCTATAGGTACTATGATAGGTGCCAAGATTGGCAGTAAAAGACTCCTGCTATGGGTACTGTGACAGGTGCCAAGATTGGCAGTAAAAGACTCCTGCTAGAGGTACTGTGATAAGTGCCAAGATCGGCAGTAAAAGACTCCTGCTATGGGTTCTGTGATAAGTGCCAAGATTGGCAGTAAAAGACTTCTGCTATAGGTACTGTGATAGGTGCCAAGATTGGCAGTAAAGATTGGCACTAAAAGATTTCTGCTATAGGTACTGTGACAGGATCGGCACTAAAAGATTTCTGCTATAGGTACTGTGACAGGATCGGCAGTTATAGAGGTACTGTGTCCAGGTACTGTGATAAGATATTTGATGATATTTTGTTATTGTAGGTGTGGTAGATAGTGAAGACATACCATTAAATCTGAGTAGAGAATTATTACAAGACAGTTCTTTGATCAGGTTATTGTTCATTTTCATATCTTGCTTCACGCTAAAATATAAAATATAAAAACAGTAAAAAGACTTTTTATTACTTTAAGGGATCACGGAGGCTAAGTGGATAAGGCGCTGGTTCTCTAGCCTTGAGGCCGGGTGTTCGATCCCTGCATTGACCGAGAAAGTTCCTCATCTCGATTTTCTGGTGTGATTTCCCCTTGTCAGTGATGCAAAAAAAGGGCCTAACAAGGACAGCTGCCTAGTTGATCGGATGGGATAAAAAAATGAGGTCTCGTATACACATTGGAGTGCACGTAAAAGATCGCTTGGCAGTTGGAATTCGATATAAGAGTAGGCCGTAGCGCCGCTACCCAGGCAAAATTTCCCTCATAGCACACTGTATGGTGTATGCCCGTCTTCATTAACCCAGGTTAGGTGCATAACAGTAGGACGTTAAAACCCCTTTCATTTCATGTCATTTGTTTATATTTCAGGAAATTAAGACTAGTATTAACGAACCGAATTATCAAGTTTTTTATTGATCAAGCTAAGAAAGACAATGAGAAATATATGAAGTTTTATGAAGATTATGGCTTATTTTTTAGAGAAGGAATTGTTTCAACTACAGAACAAGATCAAAGGGTAACTGATTCTTCTTACATAAAATTTTCTACGGGGCTCCTAAAGTTTCCTCCCACTGCTAAAGACCCCCCACGCGCAAGCGAATTATTGAAATAAATTTAAAAAACATATTTTAGTTCCGAAATGACCTAGTTTGTGTCCAGTCGAGTTAAACCTCTCTCTCTCTCTCTCCCTCTCTCTCTCTCTCTCTCTCTCTCTCACTCTCTTTCTATTGCTCTCTCTCTCTCAGAAGCAAATATCCCTGCTTTAATATTGCTGCAAACTTATAAAGCAGTTGTTGAAACGATGCGAGAACAACACAAGAACCTTGAGGTCATCATTAGAAAATAAACTGTTAACTCCATCTGTGAAATTAGAACTAGGAAAACATTGTTGACAAGTAAATATTCCTTTCCAGGAAGAAATATCGAAGTTGTTGCGTTTTGAATCATCTAATTTAGCTGAAGGAGAGAGAACCAGTTTACAAGAATATGCCAGTAGAATGAAAGCTGGTGCTAGAAATATTTACTTCTTATCAGCACCAAGGTAACATATATACTTGTCATTCGGCAAACCTCGACAGATTCCGGTACTCTCCGTAACCCTACATCTAGACTTAGCTGTATGACAGTAAGTGATATGTACCTACGACCATACATTTGCGATGTGGCTAGTCGACTACCGATTTACTTTAACAGGAAAACGTGCAGCTTTTACAAAAAAAGTCCCAAAATGGCAGCCAATCTTTTAGTTTGTTGATATAATCTCCATGGGGGCAGCCATTTTTTATCTGGGTCCTTTAAAATAGTTCCAAATTGGCGAAATTCGTCATACATCCGAGTCTAGATGTAGGGTACCGGAATCTGTCGAGATTTGCCGAGTGATACACTTGTATACATTGTGAATTGAAATAAACAATAGGAGTTACATCCCTTTAACAGTGGAAAATATGAGATTGACCAAGTTTTTGAAGTGAAAGATAATGTCACTACAGTCCTGCCATGTTCCTATTAGACCAAAGGGAGGAGGGGGGCATTGTCACCCGAGTGGGGGCAAATTCTGAGTGGACTTTTCTAGAGGCATTTTTCGTCAGGAATCCGAATCTGGTAGGTAATAAGCCAGACGAGGGGGCGTTTCCGAGATAATCGAGGTCAAAGGTCACGGAAGGCCAAATAACGAAAGAAACGTATATAATTCAAAATCTTTCCAGAATAGGGCCGAAAATCATTTATGACAACAATGAGACAATTATAAAACAGTAATATAATAAAAACATTTATCTGGAATTTTCGTACCATACTAAGAACCGTATTTTGACATTGAATACCCCCCCCCCTTCATTATCATTATCATAGTAATTGATTTTAATAGCACACAACTTTGTTCGCTATTTAAGGTAAGTAAATATGAATGTGCCATAATATTACTTACATAGTTGAAGAGGGTAATAAACAAGCTTTTCGCTGATATGTAACATTATATCTGGAATTTCGTACTAAGAACCGTATTTTGGCATTGAATACCCTCCCCCTTCATTATCATAGTAATAGAGCTTAATACCACCAAACTTTGATCGCTTTTTAACTTTAAGGTAAGTAAATATGAATGTGCCATAAAATTATTTACATATTTGAAGAGAACAACCAACAAGCTTATCTGTGATATGTAACAATATCTCTGGAATTTCGTTCTAAGATCCGTATTTTGGCATTGAATACCCCCCCCCCCCCCCTTCATTACCATTATCATAGTAATTGAGTTTAATACCACACAACTTTGATCGCTATTTAAGGTAAGTAAAAATGAATGTGCCATAACGTTACTTACATTGTTGAAGAGGGTAATAAACAAGCTTTACTGTGATATGTAACATTATATCTGGAATTGCGTACTAAGAACCGTATTTTGGCATTGAATACCCCTCCCCTTCATTATCATAGTAATAGAGCTTAATACCACCAAACTTTGATCGCTTTTAAAGGTAAGTAAATAAGAATGTGCCATAAAATTATTTACATATTTGAGGAGAACAACCAACCAGCTTTTCTGTGATATGTAACAATATCTCTGGAATTTCGTTCTAAGACCCGTATTTTGGCATTGAATACCCCCCTCCCCTCTTTATTATCATAGTAATAGATTTTAGTACCACCCAACATTGATCGTTTTGTAAGGTAAGTAAATCTTAATGTGCCAGCAAATTATTTACATATTTGAAGAGAACAATCATCAAGCATTTCGCTGATATGTAACATAATATCTGGAATTTCGTTCCAAGACCCGTATTTTGGCATTGAATACCCCCCCCCCCTTTATTATCATAGTAATAAAGTTTAATACCACCAAACTTTGATTGCTTTTTAAGGTAAGTAAATCTTAATGTGCTAGAAAATTATTTACATATTTGAAGAGGACAATTAACAAGCCTTTTGCTGATATGTAACATTATATCTGGAATTTCGTACTAAGACCCGTATTTTGGCATTGAATACCCCCCCCCTTCATTATCATAGTAATAGAGCTTAATACCACTAAACCTTTATTGCTTTTTAAGGTAATCAAATATGAAGGTGCCATAAGATTATTTACATATTTGAAAAGGGTAATACATAAGCTTTTCTGTGATATGTAACATCATATCTGGAATTTCGTAATAAGACCCGTATTTTGGCATTGAATACCCCCCCCCCCCTTCATTATCATAGTAATAGAGCTTAATACCACCAAACCTTGATTGCTTTTTAAGGTAATTAAATATGAAGGTGCCATAAGATTATTTACATATTTGATAAGGGTAATAAATAAGCTTTTCTGTGATATGTAACATTATATCTGGAATTTCGTACGAAGACCTGTATTTTGGCATTGAATACCCCCCCCCCTTCATTATCATAGTAATAGAGTTTAATATCACACAACGTTGATCGCTATTTAAGGTAAGTAAATATGAATGTGCCATAATATTACTGACATATTTGAAGAGGGTAATAAACAAGCTTTTCTATGATATGTAACATTATATCTGGAATTTCGTACAAAGAACCGTATTTTGGAATTGAATACCCCCCCCCCCCTTCATTATCATAGTAATAGAGCTTAATACAACCAAATTTTGATCGCTTTTTAAGGTAAGTAAATATGAATGTGCCATAAATTGGTTTTACATATTTTAAGAGAACAAACAAAAAGCTTTTCAGTGATATGTAACAATATATCTGGAATTTCGTACTAAGACCCGTATTTTGGCATTGAATACCCCCTCCCCCTTCATTATCATAGTAATAGAGCTTAATACCACGGGTATGCAGGTGTCGTCGCAGCTAATTGTTATTATTATACATGTATTACTGTATTATAATTATCTCATTGCTGTTATCAATGATTTCCAGCCCTATTCTGAACAGATTTTGAATTATCTACGTTTCTTTCGTTATTTGACCTTCCGTGACCTTTGACCTCGATTATCTCGGAAACGCCCCCTCACCTGGCTTATTACCTACCAGATTCGGATTCCTGGTGAAAAATGCCTCTAGAAAAGTTAACTCAGATTTTGCCCCCACTCGGGTGACAATGCCCCCCCTTCTCCCTCTGGTCTATATGTATAGGAGTAATATATATATTGCCTGTCCAGCCTTGTGGGTTTTCTCCAGATCCTCCGGTTTCCTCCAACTGCTGAAGACCTGTACGCACAAGCAAATTATTGGAAGAAAATGACCTAGTTTGTGTCGAGTGGGCATTAAACTCCATTTCTCTCTCTCTCTCTCTCTCTCTCTCTCTCTCCTGTCCAACCTACTGGGTTTTCTCCGGTTTCCTCCCATTGCTGAAGACCCCTACACGCAAGCGAATACTTGCAATGAAATTAAAACATATGTTAGTCCCCAAATAACCTAGTTTGTGGACATTAAACCCCATTTCTCTCTCTCTCTCTCTCTCTCTGTCTCTCTCTCTCTCTGTCTGTCTCTCTCTCTCTCTGTTTATCTCTTGAAATATTCACATTGTAATAAAACCGTCTTGGTTATTATTTATATTGTTAGTCGTCACCTGGCAGAAACATCACCTTATTTTGAAGCGTTAAAGAAGAAAGATGTAGAAGTTCTATTTTTGTACGAGGCATATGATGAGTTAGTTTTGATGAATCTCGGACAGTTTGATAAGAAGAATATGAGGTCTGTAGAAAATGAACTGGCAGATGACAAAGATGATACTAATGCAGTAGATTCGAGTGGTATGTTCGTTGATTATCTTTTATTTATCAGAAACTCAGCTAGTTTTCTTTTTCTTTCTTGGGGAGTGGGGTTGGATGGCTGAATGGTTAACGTGCGCGCTGTATCATAAAGCATGTCATTGAGTCAACTGGCCTGTCCAACCTCGTGTGTTTTCTCCGGTTACCTCCCACTGCTAAAGATCCCTACGCACAAACGAATTATTGAAATAAAATTAAACCATATGTTAGTCTGGAAATGACATAGTTGGTGTCGAGTGGACAAAACCCCATTTCTCTCTCTCTCTCTTTTTCTTTGAACATTACACTCATATAAGGCATGGGGGAGGGGTGGCCGGATGCTTAGCAGTTCGTATTGTATCCACTTGATTTGCTAATTGTTTATTTTTTGTAATGTCTGTTTTCTGTCTTGTCCGCAGGTTTATTTTGTATATTTTTGTTTTGCGTGTAGTGCAGTCCTTCACTTACTATAAGATCTGTCCTTGAGTCATCTTGCGTGGTTGCAATTCCCCGGTTGTACGTGTAATTATCACTAGGGATCTGGTATCCTTTAACTTGGTTCTTTTGCTCTTTAATTAATATAATAGCCTTTAATTTCAAACGTCCTTTGATAATTGATAATAACCCTTTAGATTTCAAAAATAGTTTAATTAGTACTATGGCTTAATTTAATGGTACACCATTTAATTTCTGCTCAGCTAGTAATTAAAGGCTTTAGATAATTGAATGGGTCATCTATTTCTAAACCCCTCTATGAGAAATTAAATGGTGTACCATTAAATTAAGCTATGGACTAACAATCAATGGGTGTTGATAAGTGCACATTATCCAAATGAATACTTTTAATATGAGAATTGTTAATGTCTTTGACGGGAGGTCACTGAGTTCCTATCCAGGCAACTTAATCAGTATTATGGTAAAATGTTTAGCAAACATCTCTTTGTATTATTGGTGTAAAATTTAAAGAAATTGTTTTTGATTTTTATTTAGATAAAGAAAGTTTAGTACAGACTGAAGCCGATAGTCTCACTGACTGGCTACTAACGGTTTTAACTAATAAAGTTAATAAAATAAAGGTACATTTTTTTTCCTAGTATTATGTAGCCATGTTTGGTGAAATTCTTTATGTCAGCACTTCATAGATGTTTCACAGATCATATATTAAACAGGAATCATGCATTGAAAACACAGAAATCTATTCTTAAACCCGATTCAGGATTCTAACCCAGGGAATGTTTCTCTGTTGCTTCTCAATCTTGTGGGTTTCCTCCGGGCACTCCGGTTTTCTCCCACTGCTAAAGACCCCTTCGCGCAAGCGAATTATTGAAATAAAAATTGAAAACCATACGTTAGTCCCAAAATGCCATAGTTTGTGTTGAGTGGACGTTAAACCCAATTTCTCTCTCTCTCTCTGTTTCTCTGTTGATTGTGGGGGATCACGTGGCTAAGATGGTAGGGCGCTGGCTCGCTAGCCTGGAGGTCGAGTGTTCGATCCCTGCATTGGCCGAGAAAGTTTATCTCAATTTTATGTCGTGGTTTCCCCTTGTCAGTGATGCAAGACGGAGGGCCTGGCAAGGACCGTACAGCTGTTAGTCGTTAGGATGGGACGAAAAACCAAGGTCCTGTGCACACATTGGTGTGCACGTAAAAGATCCCTTGGCAGTAAGATTCAATATAAGAGTAGGCTGTAGCGCCGCTGCCCGGGCAAAAATTCCCCTCATAGCACACTGTATGCCTGTCTTCCATTAGCCCAGGTTAGGTGCAGAAGCGTAGGATGTTAAACCCCATTTCAATTATTCTTTTAAGCTATCATTTTGTATTTTAATTTGTCGGGCTCTCCTGCATTTTAATTTGTAATATGTATGACGCATGCCCATCTTCCATTAGCCCAGGTTAGATGCATAGCAGTAGGACGTTAAACCCCATTTCATTTCATTTTCTGGACTGTCGATCCGTCTTCATGAAAAGTTTTACATATATTGATAAGATAATGTTGAGATAAAAACAGTTTTTATGTTTCACCACCAACACAGTAAACTAATCATGCGTTGCCAGGCAACAAAAAGTACACCCACCAGCAGTCCTCAGATCTAACCTACTCATACAAATTTTAAAGAATCAGCTCAGATTTCATTTCTCTGTTGATTATTTGGCATCGTTTCTGTTTTAGGTAACAAAAAGATTGGTTAATCACCCATGTATTATAACAGTACAGGAAATGGGATCAGCACGTCATTTTCTACGTACAACACTGGCGGATAAATCACAAGAAGAAAGATCACGATTATTACAACCAACCTTAGAAATTAACCCAAGGTATGGCGTCCATTTTAGCTTTTACAACTAAATCATCTTGGCCATCATCCTCGGTTACCCAGTGTACACATTCCGTTCTACTCCACTATACCCTGGGTTAATCCATAGGGATTCCACGATTTCAAATTATCTGCCCTGGCTGATTGTGATATTTTTATCGTCCAATCCCAGAAAGCGTTACTTGGAAGGGAAATAAACGAAGGGAAGTAACTCTCATCTTTTTTCAACAAAGAATACCCCAACATGGCTGCCGAAGTTCGTTCTTGCACACTTTGCAAATATGTAAGCAAGTTGTATGACGTAAAAAACGTCGCTAAAGGGTCTTCGGAAGACTTATTTGTAAACTGTTCTTTGATTGGCTCGTACAGTTTAACTACATTCTGATATTTTGAAATTGTGGAATCCCTATGGATTAACCCAGGGTATAGTGGAGTAGAACGGAATGTGTACACTGGGTAACCGAGGATGCTTGGCCATCTCCACGACAATATTATACAGATCTCATAGATAGCAAGAATTGACTGAAAATCAGGGTATAAAAAAATATAAGGGATATCTGTATGAACATTCTAGAATGAAATAGAACCAAGTACAATAATTCCAAACCATAAGACAGAATTTGAAGTCCTAAAAAACGTTATAGACAAAATAGTGTATTCAAGCAAAATACAGTGGACTCGGTCACATCTGATGTCTGATCACTCCGGGTTGCTGTGACATCCGACATGATTTTCATGTCCCGATTTATCCCTATTGCTTCAGCAAAATAACCTCTGTCACATTCAATCTCTGTATTATGACATCAATCAACCGTCCCGTCATACGATTTCCATTAAAACCAATACCGTATAATCCGGCCTTCATTCGGTGGGTGTGAACCCTTTTAAGATTGATGGTCATTTTTTCATTCGGTGACCTTATAATCGATTTACGTTTCTTGAGAGGTCTATACAGTGAATGACCCATGTACTGTACTTGATAACAAAAGGTAAATTTTACCTACATATTAATTTTATAGAATAAAGTCTGGTTTTATCCAGATACTGTATGATACAAAGGTCTCCATTTCCAGATGCAGACTGTCAGGTTTAAGTTATTTACAAGCGTATCACAAAAATCTGGTTAGTTGATCAGCCTTAGATAATGGGTTGTAAATGATTTTAACACAAAATTAAGCAGTTTTATTCCCCAAAAAGTTATCGGGATTGGCCCTTTAATAAACCTAGTGAATGTTATCCATAAATCTGCCTGTTATTGTATATTAAAACATTACAGTTAATAAACCTAAGTGAATGTTATTCATAAAGCTAAAAGAACACAGTTTTTATGGGAATCAATCACTGGTTTATTCACAAAGCATGACATTGATACTTGTCGAAACGTCATGCTTTTTGAATAAACCAGTGATTGATTCCCATAAAAACTGTGTTCTGTTAATGTGTTTCCCAATAGCTAAATGCCACTAAAAGATTATATTCATAAAGCTGTTTGTTATTATTTATATATCACTTTCACTAAATGCCATTCAAAGATACTATATTAATGATTTTATTATATTTTTTTTATTTCAGTCATCCTTTGATTAAGAAGTTATTTGAAATAAAAACATCGAACCCACAACTGGGTACTCTCGTAGCCGAACAGGTTAGTGTGTCTATGTTGAAATAATCTAAAATTAGACAAGGTAAAATTTTATGGATACACAATTACTGAGTTTGATACTAAGCGACGTTTCGACGAGGATACTCTCGTCTTTATCAAGCAAATGATACAAAAATATGAAACGTCGCTTAGTATCAAACTCAGTAATTGTGTATCCATAAAACTGTACCTTGTGTTATTATGTTCAATTACTAAATACAATTCAAAGAATCTATAATTCATCAATCTGTAATTGAACAGTCCTGTCATATTATAAACATAACCCCTGTGACCTTTACCCTATGACCCTGAAACCCCTCCCACATATGCTAATGTATTTACTTCAGAGAACTCACAGTTTTCACTGGGTCCTGTCATATTATAAACATAACCCCTGTGACCTTTACCCTATGACCCTGAAACCCCTCCCACATATGCTAAAATATTTACTTCAGAGAACTCACTGTTTTCACTGGGTCCTGTCGTATTATAAACATAACCCCTGTGACCTTTAACCTATGACCCTGAAACCCCTCCCACATATGTTAATGTATTACTACATCATTCTACCAAGCTTCCAACATATAACACATGTTAATGTTACAGGACCTGGAAAAAAATATGATGTTGGAAGTAAATAGCCAAAACAGTTTATATGAGGTTGATTGCCAACTACTAGGCATTTTTATATGCCCACATGGAAATGTGGTCGTATATTGCCGTCGCCCCGTCCATACATTCGTCCGTCGTGCACACATTTTTGTGAACGCTCTAGAGACTAAAGTTAATATCTGATTGACTTTTAATTTATACACAGTGTTTATGGTCATGAGAAGTAAAAGCCTAGTGATTTTCAGCAATAATTGATATTTACTGCCACAGTTATGGCCCTTGATCACTTTGAAAAATCTTGTGAACGCTCTAGAGGATACACAGTGTTTAAGGTCATGCGATAAAGAATCCTATTGATTTTCAGCGATATCCGATATTTACTGCCACAGTTATGGCCCTTGATCACTTTGAAAAATCTTGTGAAGTTAATATCCAATTGACTTTAAATTTATACACAATGTTTAAGGTCATGAGACAAAGACGCCTATCGATTTTCAGCTATTTTTGATAATTACTGTCAGAGTTATGGCCTTTTATCACTTCAAAAAATCTTGTAGACGCTCTAGAGGCTAAAGTTAATATCCAATTGACTCTAAATTTATACACAGTGTTTAAGGTCATGAGACGAAGAATCCTATTTATTTTCAGCGATTTCTTATAATTACTGTCAGAGCTTGATCTAGGGATCTGGTATCCTTTAACTTGGTAGTTTTGCTCTTTAATTAATATAACAGCCTTTAATTTCAAAACATCCTTTGATAATTGATAACAACTCTTTAAATTTCAAAAATAGTTTAATTAGTACTATGGCTTAATTTAATAGTACACCATTTAATTTCTGCTCGTCTAGTAATTAAAGGCTTAAGATAATCGACCAGGTCATCCATTTCTAAACCCCTCTCTGAGAAATTAAATGGTGTAGTTTGAATTCCAACTATCCAGAGTTCCTTTGTCTGCACAGTTTTCCAAATGACTAGATAATGTTCCTAGCAATTGTAGCAGGGTTCTATTCAACAAAGGGAATCACGGTGGCTAAGTGGATAAGGCGCTGGTTCGCTAGCCTGGAGGTCGAGTGTTCGATCCCTGCATTGGCCGAGAAAGTTCATCTCGATTTTCCGGCGTGATTTCCACTTGTCAGTGATGCAGAAGGAGGGCCTGACAAGGACAGCTGCCTAGTCGTTCGGATGGGACGAAAAACCGAGGTCCCGTGTACAAATTGGAGTGCACGTAAAAGATCCCTTGGCAGTTGGAATTCGATATAAGAGTAGGCCGTAGTGCCGCTGCCCAGGCAAAATTTCCCTCATAGCACACTGTTGGTGTATGCCCGTCTTCAATTAGCCCAGGTTAGGTGCTTAAGCGTAGGACGTTAAACCCCCATTTCATTCATTCATTCTATTCAACAAGGAACAAAACTTCGAATCATGGGTTCAGACTTTATTGTGGATCATAAATAAATATACAGTAAACAAAAACTCCTATAAAATAGGAGTTTGTAAAAACACTGAATCTTTCGAGGACCATATACCTATAAACTACAGGACAAGTGAAATTATGTGCTCCTTCTTGTAACAAGGTTAGGATAAGAGTGAGGTTTGAAATAGAAGCTGAGATGTGGTTATTTTAGTGAGTTAAAGTGAGTAGAGTTTAGACTTGTTATTGAAAAGAGACTTCTGACCAGATTAAAGATGTACTTTAAAGGGACAATACAACAAACACCAAATATACTATAATAGTAAATGCAGGAGGACTGCACTACACGCAAAACAAAAACTAAAAATCTACAAGATAAACCTGCGGACAAGACAGAAAATAGACATTGCAAAAACTAAACAACTATCAAATCAAGTGAATGGATCCGGGGGCCAGCCGTAAGCGTCCACTGCGCTGTACAGTCCCGGGCTTGTCTTGGTACAGGCTTCACTAAAATGACAATTGTATTAAAGAGACAATAATACAACAAATACCCAATATACAATAAATACAAATATATACAAATATACACTACCACACAATCTTTGTCATCTCTCTCCACATCTAACAAGGAAAAACTGTAATCGAAAATGATGTTTGTGTGATCATGGTTTAAATTTTTCGATTTCGGGAACAATTTCAATACAAAGCTGAAGGCAAACATGATTAGAATCAAAATTGATACTTTATATGACCTTTTAAATGTAAAGGTCAAGTCGAAATAACCTTTAGTTTGTGAACCAGCCTATGAAAGTTACATAAAGAAGATCATTGAACAGTTTTCTGTATCTCAGAACATTTGATTAGAAAATTTGGCAAACTGATCATCAACCGAATTTCTATTCATATTTTTTCTTTATCAGTTTCCAGAAATAAACATGGAAAAAATAAAATTTTTAAAAAACAATATTGTGTGAATGAATCCAATTACCTCCATTTTGTATCGTTATCATCATTTAATTGAAGAAAGTTTAAAGTAAAACACAAGCTGAGCGAGAATAATTAATGAAATATTCTGATAAATCAATGATTAGTATATTGATGTTGTGGGAGGAACTGTCTTATATTGATTGCTATAAGAATAGAGAGAAAGAGAGTGAGTTAATAGAGTCCAACCAGTACTGGATATTGAGAGAGAGTGAGTTAATAGAGTCTAATCAGTACTGGGTATTGAGAGAGAGAGTTAATAGAGTTGAAACAGTACTGGATATTGAGAGAGAGAGTGAGTTAATAGAGTCTAATCAGTACTGGATATTGAGAGAGAGTGAGTTAATAGAGTTGAAACAGTACTGGATATTGAGAGAGAGAGTGAGTTAATAATGTCCAACCAGTACTGGATATTGAGAGAGAGTGAGTTAATAGAGTCTAATCAGTACTGGATATTGAGAGAGAGTGAGTTAATAGAGTCCAACCAGTACTGGATAGATAGAGAGAGAGAGTGAGTTAATAGAGTTGAAACAGTACTGGATATTGATTTCTCAACTTTATAATAGATAAAAATACCAGCACATTAACGCTAATCAGTCATGAAGCCTGTCATTGAGTCAACTGGCGTGGTTTCGAATACACGCTTGTAAGTGACAAGGAGTAAGTTGCCTGTCCAACCTCCTGGGTTTTCCCCGGGTCCTATGGTTTCCAACCACTGCTAAAGACCCGAAAGCGCATTATTGAAATAAAATTAAACCATATGTTAGCCCCGAAATGACCTAGTTTGTTTCGAGTGGATGTTAAACCCCATTTCTCTCTCTCCCTCTCCAAATATATAGAAACTCTTCTAATATATACAAAATAAAGATGTATAAACCCCTTTAAAAAATGGGTATATGAGAACGACATGAAACACGTTTTTACAGAGCAAAGGAATTTTTATTACTCACTACTGCGCTAACTAGGGGGGTTGGGATGGCCTAGTGGTCTACAGTGCCGCGCTTCGCCCTCTCTCTCTCTCTCTCTCTCTCTCTCTCTCCCTTTGCCTCTCTCTTTTTAGAAGTTTTTACTAAGATTATAAAATATGACCAACCAAAAGTTATGTTACATTATTAACCTATAATGGTAAATCTCTTTGATCTTGGGGTATATTCTATGCCCAGAATAACCTGCTGTCTGAATATATAGAGGGGAATTTTAGGTTATTCTTCTAAAAGTTTTTCTTTAAACTTGTATCGGGTTATTCTTCCAGAGTAGGTTTTTATTCCATAAGAAAACATGATATAAGGTTTTTCTTACAGGAAATCTGTGATATTCTCATTCTTAACATAGACAGTTTATAAGCAAGATAAAGTCCTTGACTTTGGTTATGCTGAGGAGGAAAGACTATAGAAAAAAACTTTGAAGAAAAATCACGGTCTACCGGCTTCTGTTTTTTATTTTCCCAGGTTATTTTCTACAGTCTTTCTTTCCCCAGTCTCGTGATTTATCCAACACATAACCAGGAAACCAAGGAATAAAAAAACTAAATGTTGCCCAGAAATTGTTTTTGTATTAGAATGAACAATACCTGGTTAATAATCGCGCAAGCAGTTGCCATGCAAGATATAGGTCAACATTTTGCAAGAGATGGACAGAGAATAAGCTAAAAAAAAAGAAGCGATTTTTCGTACCATCAGAGGACATAACCTAGGTAGTTACGGTCCGATGTGCATGGATATCTACAGGAACCGAGATCTTCAGGATATAAACATATATTTTAAATTTCATCAAAATTGTGATCTCTAGAAGAACCACAACCATCATATTACATACTTTAACCCTTTTTGCGTACAAGGAGCGGCCATTTGTCCAGCAGTTTTGGTCAAATTTCACAAGAAATTCAAACTCAATCAGCATTATGGTGTAACAGTGATATATTTGAACTTTTTTTTTTAATCGGATAAAAAATGTGATCTCTAGAGGGACCACAAGCTAAAAATGGGATCGTTTGCCCAATCAGGGGGCCATGATACAGGATGTTGTGTGAATATTCAAAGGAACTGAGATCTTTGGATGATAAACCCACTCTAGAGTGTCTACAAGCTGAAATGTTGATTTTTCAGAGGCCATAATCCATGAAGTTTGATCCGATGCATGCCAATTTCGAAAAGAGCCGAGATCTTTGGTAGATAAACCTATATTTGAAGTTTAGAGTAAAAATCAGATAAAAATTATGATCTGAAGACTGTCCACAAACAAATTGTGGATGGAAAGGGACGACAACAATAAAAAGCCACATGAATATGTGGGTGTAAAAAAAATATATTATGACTTTGTAAAAAAATATTGTAAATAAAATATCTCTTCTTCTACGTACGTACATACGTGTTATAATACAATATTATTCAGGACAAGAAAATATTGCCTTTTATAAGTTTCTATATAATACTTCCTTAAGATGTATAATAGAAATGAAAGTGTGTTTCAAACATCAATCTGTTGACCGACTAAACCATTGAGTGCAATTCATTCATATAATCATTATATGAAAAGGTGTCAAATTTAAATGCACAAGAAAGATGGCTACTAAAACAAGCTGTTGCCATGCAAACATTTTGTAAGAGATGGACAGACAATGAGCTAAAAAAAGTTAAGTTACAGTCTGATATGCACAAATATCAAACTGAACGGAGGTCATTTGGATATAAACATATATTTTAAGTTTTATCAAAATCCGATACAAATTGTGAATTCTATACTTCTATTTTCATACAAGGAGCAACCATTTTGTACAATCAGGGGCAATAAGTTATGGTCAGATATGCACAAATCTCCAAAGAAGCCAAGATCATTTGGATATTAACATATATTTTAGGTTTCATCAAAATCGGATAAAAATTGTGACTTTTCGAGGGTTCACACCTTGGTGTTACATACTTTTACACGCCAATTGACTCAATGACAGGGTTTATGATACAGCTCACGCCCGCTAACCATTCAGCCATCCAACCCCCCTTTATGGAATAATACTTTTACATTTTTCTGTCACAATGGCTAACTTATTTTTTACCTATTATGATTATTCTATCTGAAGAAAATATTTTATGTATGTTTCAAACTTTTATCTACAGTAATAAGGACCAAATGACACATATAAGGGTTAAGGGTGAGAAGGACATTCATATATAAGAGGATGTTTGCTAAAATACATACGTAATTATAATATTCATATTATATCCTGCATGTACCTCTATAATAAATAAACTATTGTTTACTATAAACTAATAGAAGCACTCACAAATCCACAAGCAATCTGAGGGGCGCTTGATGGCCGAATGGTTAGCGTGTGTGCGCTGTATCATAAAGCCTGTCATTGAGTCAACTGCCATGGTTTCGAATCCCTGGTTGTTCGTGGAAAATAGTAGGGTTGCCTTTCCAACCACATGGGTATTCTCCAGGTCCTCCGGTTTCCTCCCACTGCTAAGGCCCCTACGCACATGTGAATTATTGAAATTAAAATAAACCATATGTTAGTCCCAAAATGATCTAGTTAAGTCTGTATTTAGTGAAAACTAGTTTCAAATCAACTCAATCTAGTTAATAGATTAATCTAGTGAGTTCTAGTTTAACACTTTAAAATCAACTCAATCTAGTTAATAGATTAATCTGTATTCAATGAGTTCTAGTTTAAATAGATCAATCTGTATTTAGTGAGTACTAGTTTAAAATCAACTCAATCTTGTTAATAGATCAATCTGTATTCAGTGAGTACTAGTTTAACAGTTTAAAATCAACTCAATCTAGTTAATAGATTAATCTGTATTCAGTGAGTACTAGTTTAACAGTTTAAAATCAACCCAATCTAGTTAATAGATTTATCTGTATTCAGTGAGTTCTAGTTTAATAGTTTAAAATCAACTCAATCTAGTTAGTAGATCAATCTGTATTCAGTGAATTCTAGTTTAACAGTTTAAAATCAACTCAATCTAGTTAATAGATTAATCTGTATTCAGTGAGTACTAGTTTAAAATCAACTCAATCTAGTTAATAGATCAATCTGTATTCAGTAAGTACTAGTTTAACAGTTTAAAATCAACTCAATCTAGTTAATAGATTAATCTGTATTCAGTGAGTACTAGTTTAAAATCAACTCAATCTAGTTAATAGATCAATCTGTATTCAATGAGTTCTATTATAACAGTTAAAAATCAACTCAATCTAGTGAGATTGGCCCTTTAAGGAAAATTGCCAAAATTTGAATACGCAGACACTGAGGGACATTGTGGGTTATAAAATCTTTGTTTTACTCAATATGTCAGAGAGAGAGGGAGAGAAGAGAGAGAGAGAGAAAGAAATGGGGTTTAATGTCCACTCGACACAGGCTAGGTCATTTTAAGACTGACATATGTTTTGTTTTTTTTAAATTTTATTTTGATAATTCGTTTGCATGTAGGGGTCTTTAGCAGTTGGAGGAAACTGGAGGACCCGGAGAAAACCCACGAGGTTGGACAGGCGACCCTACTGCTTGCCACGTACAACTGGGGATTTGAACCACGCCAGTTGACTCAATGCCAGGCTTTATAATACAGCACGCACGCTAACCATTCAACCATCCAAACCCCCGATATGACTCAGAAAAAGAGAGTAAGGAGTGGAACCTGATCACAACACAGTCTCTTACTTATGCTGGAGATCACTGGAAATGTTGCATACAGGATGTTGTGTGAATATTCAAAGAAACTGAGATCTTTGGATGATAAAACTACTCTAGAGTGTCTACAAGCTGAAAAGTTGATTTTTTCAGAGGCCATAATCAATGAAGATTGATCTGATGCATGCCAATTTCGAAAAGAGCCGAGATCTTTGGTAGATAAACCTATATTTGAAGTTTAGAGTAAAAATCAGATAAAAATTATGATCTGAAGACTGTCCACAAAGAAATTGTGGATGGAAAGGGACGACAACAATAAAAAGCCACATGAATATGTGGGTGTAAAAAAAAAAATATTATGACTTTGAAAAAAAATATTGTAAATTAAATATCTCTTCTTCTACGTACGTACATACGTGTTATAATACAATATTATTCAGGACAAGAAAATATTGCATTTTATAAGTTTCTATAAAATACTTCCTTAAGATGTATAATAGAAATGAAAGTGTGTTTCAAACATCAATCAGTTGACCGACAAAACCATTGAGTGCAATTCATTCATATAATCATTATATGAAAAGTTGTCAAATTTAAATGCACAAGAAAGATGGCTAATAAAACAAGCTGTTGCCAACATTTTGTAAGAGATGGACAGACAATGAGCTAAAAAAGTTAAGATACAGTCTGATATGCACAAATATCAAAATGAAGGGAGGTCATTTGGATATAAACATGTATTTTACGTTTTATCAAAATCCGATACAAATTGTGACTTCTATACTTCTATTTTCATACTAGGAGCAGCCATTTTGTACAATCAGGGGCAATAATTCAATAAGTTATGATCAGATATGCACAAATCTCAAAAGAAGCCAAGATCATTTGGATATTAACATATATTTTAGGTTTCATCAAAATCGGATAAAAATTGTGACTTTTCAAGGGTTTACAACCTTGGTATTACATACTTTTACACGCCAATTGACTTAATGACAGGCTGTATGATACAGCTCACGCACGCTAACCATTCAGCCATCCAACCCCTCTTTATGGAATAATACTTTTACATTTTTCGGTCACACTGGCTAACTTATTTTTTACCTATTATGATTATTCTATCTGAAGAAAATATTTTATGTATGTTTCAAACTTTTATCTACAGTAATAAGGACCAAATGACACATATAAGGGTTAAGGGTGAGAAGGACATTCATATATAACAGGATGTTTGCTAAAATACATACGTAATTATAATATTCATATTATATCTGCATGTACCTCTATAATAAATAATCTATTGTTTACTATAAACTAATAGAAGCACTCACAATCCACAAGCAATCTGAGGGGCGTTTGATGGCCGAATGGTTAGCGTGTGTGCGCTGTATCATAAAGCCTGTCATTGAGTCAACTGCCATGGTTTCGAATCCCCGGTTGTTCGTGGAAAGAAGTAGGGTTGCCTTTCCAACCACATGGGTATTCTCCAGGTCCTCCGGTTTCCTCCCACTGCTAAGGCCCCTACGCACATGTGAATTATTGAAATTAAAATAAACCATATGTTAGTCCCAAAATGATCTAGTTTAGTCTGTATTTAGTGAGTACTAGTTTAAAATCAACTGAATCTAGTTAATAGATCGATCTGTATTCAGTGAGTTCTAGTTTAACAGTTTAAAATCAACTCAATCTAGTTAATAGACCAATCTGTATTCAGTGAGTACTAGTTTTATAGTTTAAAATCAACTCAATCTAGTTAATAGGCCAATCTGTATTCAGTGAGTACTAGTTTAACAGTTTAAAATCAACTCAATCTAGTTAATAGATCAATCTGTATTCAGTGAGTACTAGTTTAAAATCAACTCAATCTAGTTAATAGATCAATCTGTATTCAGTGAGTACTAGTTTAACAGTTTAAAATCAACTCAATCTAGTTAATAGATCAATCTGTATTCAGTGAGTACTAGTTTAAAA
>OU795043.1:3267679-3584492 GCA_917208275.1 Patella pellucida | reverse complement strand
TATGTGGATTGTGGGTTAGGGTTAAGGATTAGGCTTTGCCTACGGTTAGGGTTAGGGCTTCTCTGACGAAATCTGCAGGTCCTAGCCCTTATCCTAACCCACAATCCACATATAGCATCATAAAATGCTATGGACCTTCTTTGATCTATTGTTCTCCATTTTTTTGTTGACTTGAGAGATTGAATGGGGTTTTCGGAAACTTCGTTTCCAGTGTGGAAATGGAGATAAAAATATATTTAGATATTTAAAAGTCACATTTATTAAGACTGATTAGAAGTTCGAAATAGAAAATATTTGGAAGCTTCGCAATTATGTGGAATTTTCATTTTAAAGAAATTCTTGCATTAGTGACATTTCATGACATCTTACTGAATTTAAATAGGTGTATTACCTTAACAAAAGGTATTCCAGATACGTAGAGCATTCCCTGGATCTCATATACGTGCTGTCCATTAATAAAATTGTCTGGCTATGCCTGTTCCCCAATTCCTATTCAGATACAAATCTAAATAAAATATTGCTTATAATTAATTAAACTCTCAATATTGTGTGATTGACTCCAATTAAAGAAGTTAATAATTTATCCTCTTAAGTGATAGTAGTAGAGTGATATTACAAATTGTAGCAATACTGAAATGAAATGGGGTTTAACGTCCAACTGTTATGCACCTAAGCCGGGCTAATGGGAGACTGGCATACGTACAGTGTGCTATGAGGGAAATTTTGCCCGGGTAGCATAGCTACGGCCTTCTCTTATATCGAGCTCCAACTGCCAAAGGATCTTTTATGTACACTCAAATGTGAACACGGGATCTCAGTTTTTTGTCCCATCCGAATGACTAGACAGCTGTCCTTGTCAGGCCCTCTGTTCTGCATCACTGACAAGGGGAAACCACACACCGGAAAATCGAGATAAACTTTCTCGGCCAATGCAGGGATCGAACACCCTACCTCCAGGCTAGCAAGCTCATAGTTATACAACTCAGTCACAGATGGATGATTTAGAAATAAAACATATGATATAAATCTGCTTCTCAACTTGTTACTAATATTTGAATCTTTACGATCGTAATTGTCTACTCTTTTTACTTGTAGTTTTCCCAGTTATATTCAGTGAATTTAAGAAAATCAATACCATACAATCAAAACAATCTTTCATTCATTTAGATTGTTACTGTTGACATTCACTTAGTGATTGTAAAAAACCAAATGCAGGAGGGGTTAGGATGGCCTAGTGGTCTAGAGTGCAGTGCTTCGACCTCTAGCTGGCTGGCCACCTCTGGCTTGTGGCTGTGGTTTTAAGCCCTGATGTGACCCTATGTGGCATGAAGATAGCGGCGCCTTCTCAACCTTGTGGTTTTCCTCCGGGCACTACGGTTTCCCCGAACTGCTGAAGACCCCTACGCGCAAGCAAATTATTGAAATAAAATTAAAACCATATGTTAGTCCCAAAAGGACCTAGTTGTGTTGAGTGGACGTTAAACCCCATTTCTCTCTCTCTCTCCCAAATGCGGGAATCATTTCTTTGGTGCATTAATTAGCTCTACTGTAGTTAAGTATTGGCTGAATAAGTTGTAAAAGAGATGATGTAAATAAGGTTATATATTCAACTAGGCCTATTGATATCTCTTGTAGGCCTATAATAGAATATTTATTTATATATTCAAATGGCTGAATGGTTAGCATGCATGCTGTATCATAAAATCTGGCATTGAGTCAACTGGTGTGGTTTTGAATCCATGGTTGTAAGTGGCAAGGAGTAGGGTTGCCTGTCCAACCACAGGGTTTTCTCTGGCTCCTCCGCTTTCCTCTAACTGCTTAAGACTCCAACGCGCAAGCGAATTATTGAAATAACATTTTTAAAAAAATATATATATGTTAGTCTCGAAATGACCTAGTTTGTGTCGAGTGGACCTTAAACCCAATTTCTGTTTCTTTCTCTTCTCTCTCTCTGTATATTGACTAAAACAAACGTTTTGTAACGACAATGTACCTCAATGTCTGCATATTCAATTTCGGCAATTTTCCTTAAAGTACTCACTGAATACAGATTAATCTATTTTAATAGATTAATGTACTAGTTTAAAATCAACTCAATCTAGTCAAAACTAGATTGAGTTGATTTTAAACTAGTACTCACTGAATACTGATTAATCTATCAACTAGACTGAGTTGCTTTTAAACTGTTAAACTAGTACCCACTGAATACAGATTAATCTATTAACTAGATTGAGTTGATTTTAAACTAGTACGCACTGAATACAGATTAATCTATTAACTAGATTGAGTTGATTTTAAACTGTTAAATTAGTACTCACTGAATACAGATTGGTCTATTAACTAGATTAAGTTGACTTTAAACTAGTACTCACTGAATAAAGATTGATCTATTAACTAGACTGAGTTGCTTTTAAACTGTTAAACTATTACTCACTGAATACAGATTAATCTATTTACTAGATTGAGTTGATTTTTAACTGTTAAAACTAGTACTCACTGAATATAGATTGATCTTTTAACTAGTGAGTTGATTTTAAACTGTTAAACTAGTACTCACTGAATATAGATTGGTCTATTAACTAGATTGAGTTGATTTTAAACTAGTACTCACTGAATACAGATTGATCTATTAACTAAATTGAGTTGATTTTAAACTATTAAACTAGTACCCACTGAATACAGATTAATCTATTAACTAGATTGAGTTGATTTGAAACAGATTGATCTATTAACTAGATTGAGTTGATTTCAAACTAGTACTCACTAAATACAGACTAAACTAGATCATTTTGGAACTAACATATGGTTTATTTTAATTTCAATAATTCGCATGTGCGTAGGGGCCTTAGCAGTGGGAGGAAACTGGAGGACCTGGAGAATACCCATGTGGTTGGAAAGGCAACCCTACTTCTTTCCACGAACAACCGGGGATTCGAAACCATGGCAGTTGACTCAATGACAGGCTTTATAATACAGCGCGTGCACGCTAACCATTCGACCATCAAACGCCTCTCAGATTGCTTGTGGATTGTGAGTGCTTCTATTAGTTTATAGTAAACAATAGTTTATTTATTATAGAGGTACATGCGGGATATAATGTGAATATTATAATTACGTATGTATTTTAGCAAACATCCTCTTATATATGAATGTCCCGTATATTCTCACCCTTAACCCTCATTTGGTCCTTATTACTGTAGATAAAAGTTTGAAACATACATAAAGTATTTTCGTCAAATAGAATAATCATAATAGGTAAAAAATAAGTTAGCCAGTGTGACAGAAAAATGTAAAAGTATTATTCCATAAAGGGGGGTTGGATGGCTGAATGGTTAGCGGGCGTGAGCTGTATCATAAAGCCTGTCATTGAGTCAATTGGCGTGTAAAAGTATGTAATACCAAGGTTGTGAACCCTCTAAAAGTCACAATTTTTATACGATTTTGATAAAACCGAAAATATATGTTTATATCCAAAGGATCTTGGCTTCTTTTGAAATTTGTGCATATTGGACGATAACTTATTGAATTATTGCCCCTTGATTGTACAAAATGGCTGCTCCTTGTACGCAAATAGAAGTATAGAAGTCACAATTTGTATCGGATTTTGATGAAACTTAAAATATATGCTTATATCCAGATGACCTCCCTTCCTTTAGATATTTGTGCATATCAGACTGTAACTTATTGGATTATGGCCGCTGATTATACAAAAAAAAACAAACTTTTTTTAGCTCGTTGTCTGTCCATCTCACACAAAATGTTGGCATGGCAACAGCTTGTTTTATTAGCCATCTTTCTTGTGCATTTAAATTTGACAACTTTTCATATAATGATTATATGAATGAACTGCACTCAATGGTTTAGTCGGTCAACAGATTGATGTTTGAAACACACTTTTATTTCTATTATACATCTTAAGGAAGTATTTTATAGAAACTAATAAAAGGCAAGATTTTCTTGTCCTGAATAATATTGTATTATAACACGTATGTATGTACGTAGAAGAAGAGATATTTTATTTACAATATTTTTTTACAAAGTCATAATATAATTTTTTTTAGACCGATATATTCATGTGGCTGATTGTTGTTGGGGTCCCTTTCCATCCACAATTTGTTTGTGGACAGTCTTCAGATCATAATTTTTATCTGATTTTACTTATCTTCAAATATAGGTTTATCTACCAAAGATCTTGGCTCCTTTCGAAATTGGCATGCATCTGATTGAAACTTCATGGATTATGGCCTCTGATTGTACAAAAAATCACGTTTTCAGCTTGTAGACACTCTATATAGAGTAGGTTTATCATCCAAAGATCTCAGTTCCTTTGAATATTCAAGTAACTTCCTGTATTATGGCGCCCTGATTTGGCAAACGATCACATTTTTAGCTTGTGGTCCCTCTAGAGATCACATTTTTTATCTGATTAAAAAAAAGCATTCAAATATATCACTGTTACACCATAATGATGATTGAGTTTGAATTGGACCAAAACTGCTGGACAAATGGCCGCTCCTTGTACGCAAAAAGGGTTAAAGTATGTAATATCACAGTTGTTGACCTTCTAGAGATCACAATTTGATGAAATTTAAAATATATGTTTATTTCCTCAGGATCTTGGTTCATGTAGATATTCATGCATATCGGACCAGCACTGCCTGGATTATGGCCTCTGATGGTACGAAAAATAGCTTCTTCTTTTTTCAGCTGGGGGTGGGATGGTCTAGTGGTCTAGAATGCTGCGCTTCGACCTCTAGCTGGTCGGCCACGTCTGGCTTGCGTCCATGGTTTCAAGCCCTGGCGTGAGCGTATGTGGCATGGAGATAGGGGCGCCTTCTCAACCTCATGGGTTTCCTCCGGGCACTCCGGTTTCCTCTAACTGCTAAACGACCCCTACGGACAAGAGAATGTTTGAAAAAAAATTAAACCATATGTTAGCCCCGAAATGACCTAGTTGTGTTGAGTTGACGTCAAACCCCATTTCTCTCTCTCTCTTTCTCTCTTTTTTTAGCTTATTCTCTGTCCATCTCTTGCAAAATGTTGGCCTATATCTTGCATGGCAACTGCTTGCGCGATAAGTAACCAGGTATTGTTCATTCTAATACAAAAACAATTTCTTGGCAACATTTAGATTTTTTCTTCCTTAGTTTCCTCATTATGTGTAGGATAAAGTGTGAGACTGAGGTTTTGCTTGGGAAAGAAAGACTGAGGAAATTACCTGAGAAAAAGAAAAACTGTGGCCGGTGGCCTGAGGTTTTTTCTTAAAGTATTTTTCTGAAGTCTTTCTTCCTTAGCATAACCAAAGTCGAGGACTTTATCTTGCTTATAAACCGTCTATGTTTAGAATGAGAATATCCTAGAATTCCTGTAAGAAAAACCTTATATCATGTTTTCTTATGGTAAAAAACTACTCTGGGAGAATATCCCGATACAAGTTTAAAGAAAAACTTTTAGGAGAATAATCCCAAATTCCTCTCTATAAGTAAATGCAGGAGGACTGCACTACACGCAAAACAAAACAAAACAAAAAATCTACAAGATAAACCTGCGGACAAGACAGAAAATAATAGACATTGCATACACTAAACAATTATCAAATCAAGCTGGTTATTCCGGGCAAAAAATATACACAAAAGATCAAAGAGATTTACTGTTATAATGTAACATAACTTGGATGGTCATATTGTATAATCTTAAGAGAGGGAGAAAGAGAGGGAGAGGGAGAAAGAGAGGGAGAGAGAGAAAGAGAGGGAGAGAGAGAAAGAGTTTTAAAGGCCACTCTGAACAAACTAGATCATTTAAATTAGTTATTATTTAAAGGAGCTAAATCACTAATATTTTTGACCTTGAAATTGACACAAAGTGATTTCAAATACGCGAGAAGTCTCAATCGAATGGCAATCTCAAGTGTCTGGTTATTCGAGTCTACTACACTGGTAGTATTTATTGCAGATGCTCTCCAGATAAGATTATGGAGTCACTTTTTGATAAACTGATCTATCTAATAGCCTCGTTCTTTGAGTCCCTTGTTACAAATTGTGCTGAAATGCATTGTGGTACATGATTCGTGTACCAATGGTAAATGTTATTTTTGTCTTAAATATTGGATAACAGAAGCCCATCCTTTTCCGGTAAAATCACGGCATCAATGTTGATTTAAATCGACAAATAATTTGTGTTTTCAATGTGAATGATATAGAGTTCAAGACTTAACTACTGGGTTATTTAAATTCACTGCCAGAATATCATTGACAGGGGCAAATAGAAGATTATTGATGCAGTTTTCAATGATGTTGGCAATTCTTAAGCTGATCTTCATAACTTCATAGGGGGGTTGGGATGACCTAGTGGTCTAGAGTGCTGTGCTTTGACCTCTATCTGGTCGGCCACCTCTGGCTTGCGCCTGTGGTTTGGAGCCCTGGTGTGAGCGTATGTGGCATGGAGATAGGGTCTCCTTCTCTACATCGTGGGTCTCCTCTGTGTGCACTCCGGTTCCTCCCACTGTCATAAAGCCTGTCAATGAGTCAACTGGTGTGGTTTTGAATCCCCGGTTGTACATGACAAGGAGTAGGTCGCCTGTCCAACCTTGTGGGTTTCCTCCGGGCACTCCAGTTTCCTCCCACTGCTAAAGACCCCTACAAGCAAGCGAATTATTGAAATAGAATTAAACCATATGTTATTCCTGAATTGACCTAGTTTGTGTTGAGTGGATGTTAAACTCTCTCTCTCTCTCTCTCTCTCTCTCTCTCCCTCTCTCTCTCTCTCTCTCTCTCTCTCTCTCATTACTTCACTATTTGTTTAGATTATATTTCTTGTCAATCGATCACTGTCAATATATTGACTTAACACAGGAGATGAATGATGTGACAGTATCATGTGACTGATCACATGACGTTAAGTCCAGTTGGAGTAGAACAGTAAGATGTTAAACCCCATTTTATTTCTGATCACTGATCACATGATATATATAGTCATGTGACACCATGAGACATACATATATTGTATACCCTATAACCTATGAATATATAAATCTCCTAAACAATATCCTATCTTTATAGTAGATATTTTTACAAGCCTGGAAATAAGGCCCCTGTCACTGACAATGTCAGGTACAGATTCAAGCTTTGTCAGACACAAAACCTCTGGTGCCTGTTGTTTTGTCCCACACTGATTTGTCTTTTCTATTGATATTATTAAAACATGTCAGCCATTAAGTTGAAAATGTCAGGTAGTATTTCATCAGTGCAGGTACATCTAAAACCGTTATTTCCAGGCCTGGATATTTATTATACAGTTGTTTGTTACAAATCATACAATTTAAATATATCCTATCTTTAAAGTAGATATTTATTATACAGTAGTTTGTTACAAGTCATAGGCCTACTTTTTAAATATATGTTTTTTTAATGATTGCGATATATTTATTCAACAAATCATACTATTTAAATATATGGTTTTTTTTAATGATTGCGATATATTTATGAAACAGTAGTTACAAATCATACTATTTAAATATATGTTCGTTTAAAGATACATCATGGGAGATGAGATATGAGTTGGCAGTTCTCACTATAATAATTAAAAACTAGATAATGTTAAGGCAATTTGAGGAAAATTTCAGTCAAATTGATCCACTATGACCCGTGAACCATTCGAATGAAAGTTCCGTTTAGCCTCGATCATCATTACTAAAGTTCAATTTTAGTGGGTTTTTTGGGGGGTTTGGGTTTTTTTGGGTTTTTTTTTGTAAACAATATTTTATTTCATTTCATAGCCTGGGCCTATGTTGACTCCTCTCTAGTGTTGAGAGAGAAAGAGAAATGGGGTTTAACGTCCACTCAACACAACTAGGTCATTTCGGGACTAACATATGTTTTAATCCATTTTGCTTGTTTGTATTTTAATATCCTATAAATTATTGGTCTATCACATCCTTTCTCAGACAGACTTAAGTAGAATTTGATGACCATACATTATACTTGTTTACTTTGTTCACATATCCGCTTTCCACGATCCTGTTTAGGAATTGCTGTGAAGATATCTACAGGTCAAGAACAAACAATGATAAATGAAAAGGGGTTTAACATCCTATGGGGGAAATTTTGCCCGGGCAGCAACCGAATTCCAACTGCCAAGGGATTTTTTTCTGTGCACGCCAATGTGTACACGGGACCTCGGTTTTTCGTCCGATCTGAACAACTAGGCAGCTGTCCTTGTCAGGCCTCCCTTCTGCATCAATGACAAGGGGAAATTACGCCTGGAAAAAAAATTATGATAAAAAACACTAATGTCTTATCATTTTCATATGAGGAGTGGGTATATCATTATCAAATTCTGTTTAATCATTGTTAGCATGTGCATGCTGTATCATAAAGCCTGTCATTGAGTTGACTGGAGTGGTTTTGAATTCCCGGTTGTACCTGACAAGGAATAGGGTCGACTATTTAGCCTCCTGGGTTTTCTCTGGGTCCTCCAGTTTTCTCCCACTGCTAAAGACCCCTGCACGCAAGCGAATTATTGAAATAAAGTTAAACCATATGTTAGTCCTGAAATGACCTAGTTTGTGCTGAGTGGAGGTTAAACCCCATTTCTCTCTCTCTCTCTCTCTCTCTCTCTCTTTATGTTGTGTTAAAACAAACAATCCTCTTATAATTTTATTTGATAGCAGACGTTGAAAGTAGATCTACCATATGCATATTGTCAGTATTGATCTAGAAATCTCCTCATATTATAGCCTGCAAGTCCTTATTACGTTAACTGGCATCGATTACCTATTTTTGCTACTAAAAAACACTTCCATATGGGAGGGGGAGGGTAATTATAACCTGTATGTTTATATTTTCATTTTGACCTTGACTTCATGCAGATCTACCATATTGTTAGTATTGATCTTGAAATCTCATCAAGTGTTTATTACGTTAACTGGCACCGATTACCGATTTTGCGACAAAAAAAAACACTTCCATATAGAGGGCGGCAGGGATTAAACCTGTATGTTTATATTTTTATTTTGACCTTGAGCTGAAATAACTGACTTCATATTATAGCCTGCAAGTGCTTATTACGTTAACTGGCACCGATTACCTATTTTGCGACAAAAAAAACACTTCCATCTAGGGGGGGGGGGGGGATTAAACCTGTATGTCTTTATTTTTATTTTGACCTTGAGCTGAATTAACTGACGACTTGACGCAATAGTTTGATAGGAAGGGGGAGGTGACCTGGTTAACGTAAAGATGAATTAAACGAGTTGACTGTACGTTGCTATTCCTGGTAATGGAATGTTTATTGATTATTTACCCCGATAGGTGGAATCGGTTAGTGCTGTCCGATTTAGAAATATTGATCTGGGAAGAATGAGAAAAACGACTAAGACCAAGCGACAAAATACAAATTTTTATTCATTGTGAGATTGGTAGCAACTGAAATATAACGTCATATATCGTAAGGATAATCTTTTAGAGGCATTCAGTAACTGTAAGGAGCATTTAACTATAACACATACTTATTAGTAAAACAATTACTGATTTATTTATGCGACGTTTGGAAGAGAATTCTCTCAAACTGATTATCAACGTTGAGAGAATTCTCTTCTAAAAGTCGCCTAAATAAATCAGTAATTGTTTTTCCATAAGTATGTGTTATAGTTTAGTATATCGTAAAGCTTATTGATATTTTTGGATGCAGGGAAACATTGGTGTTTTCCCTTAATTCATCTAGAACGAAAAGGAAACTAAATGGGTAATTCCAAACAATCTAGACAATTTACCGGTTTTATAAAATCTCTCCCAGTTTAGAAGGTTCTGATTTGTACTCTTTTTTTGTCTGAAAGAGTAAATAATTTTCTTTATTGTGAGACTAGCAGCAACTGAAATATACCGTCATATATCGTAAAGCTTATTGATATTATTATATGCGGGGGAAACATTGGTGTTTTCCCTTAATTCATCTAAAACAAAAAGGAAACTAAATGGGTAATTCCAAACAATCTAGACAATTTACCGGTTTTATAAAATCTCTCCCAGTTTAGAATGTTTTGATTGGTACTTTTTTTGTCTGAAAGAGTAAGTAACCGTCTGTGGAGTTTTCCTTGTATATGGTAAAACTGTCTTCCAGTTCAATGAACACTGGAATAGCTATTATTTGGGAGAACACTAGATCTGAGACGGTCCTTGCATTTTATTACGTCCTATGTGGATTGTGGGTTAGGATAAGGATTAGGCTTTGCCTACGGTTAGGGTTAGGGCTTCTCTGACGAAATCTGCAGGTCCTAGTCCTTATCCTAAGTCCTAACCCACAATCCACATATAATGCTAAGGACTTTCTTTGATCTATTGTTCTCCATTTTTTTGTTGACTCGAGAGATTGAATGGGGTTTTCGGAAACTTTGTTTCCAGTGTGGAAAGTGAGATAAAAATATATTTAGATATTTAAAAGTCACATTTATTAAGACTGATTAGAAGTTCGAAATAGAAAATATTTGGAAGCTTCGCAATTATGTGGAATTTTCATTTTAAAGAAATTCTTGCATTAGTGACATTTCATGACATCTTACTGAATTTAAATAGGTGTATTACCTTAACAAAAGGTATTCAAGATACGTAGAGTATTCCCTGGATCTCATATACGTGCTGTCCATTAATAAAATTGTCTGGCTATGCCTGTTCCCCAATCCCTATTCAGATACAAATCTAAATAAAATATTGCTATAATTAATTAAACTCTCAATATTGTGTGATTGACTCCAATTAAAGAAGTTAACAATTTATCCTACAAGTGATAGTAGTAGAGTGATATTACAAATTGTAGCAATACTGAAATGAAATGGGGTTTAACGTCCTACTGTTATGCACCTAACCCGGGCTAATGGGAGACGGGCATACGCCATACAGTGTGCTATGAGGGAAATTTTGCCCGGGTAGCGTAGCTACGGCCTTTTCTTATATCGAGCTCCAACTGTCAAAGGATCTTTTATGTACACTCAAATGTGAACACAGGATCTCAGTTTTTTGTCCCATCCGAATGATTAGACAGCTGTCCTTGTCAGGCCCTCTGTTCTGCATCACTGACAAGGGGAAACCACACACCGGATAATCGAGATAAACTTTCTCGGCCAATGCAGGGATCGAACACCCCAACCTCCAGGCTAGCAAGCTCATAGTAATACAAATCAGTCACAGATGGATGATTTAGAAATAAAACATATGATATAAATCTGCTTCTCAACTTGTTACTAATATTTAAATCTTTACGATCGTAATTGTCTGCTCTTTTTACTTGTAGTTTTCCCAGTTATATTCAGTGAATTTAAGAAAATCAATACAATACAATCAAAACAATCTTTCATTCATTTAGATTGTTACTGTTGACATTCACTTAGTGATTGTAAAAAGACAAATTCAGGAGGGGTTGGGATGGCCTAGTGGTCTAGAGTGCAGTGCTTCGACCTCTAGCTGGCTGGCCACCTCTGGCTTGTGGCTGTGGTTTTTAGCCCTGATGTGACCCTATGTGGCATGAAGATAGCGGCGCCTTCTCAACCTTGTGGTTTTCCTCCGGGCACTACGGTTTCCCCGAACTGCTAAAGACCCCTACGCGCAAGCGAATTATTGAAATAAAATTAAAACCATATGTTAGTCCCAAAAGGACCTAGTTGTGTTGAGTGGACGTTAAACCCCATTTCTCTCTCTCTCTCTCTCCCAAATGCGGGAATCATTTCTTTGGTGCATTAATTAGCTCTACTGTAGTTAAGTATTGGCTGAATAAGTTGTAAAAGAGATGATGTAAATAAGGTTATATATTCAACTAGGCCTATTGATATTTCTTGTAGGCGTTTAATAGGATATTTATTTATATATTCAAATGGCTGAATGGTTAGCATACGTGCTGTATTATAAAATCTGGCGTGGTTTCGAATCCATGGTTGTAAGTGGCAAGGAGTAGGGTCGCCTGTCCAACCACAGGGTTTTCTCCGGGTCCTCCGGTTTTCCTCCAACTGCGAAAATTATCGAAATAACATTTTTAATAAAAAAAACAACATGTTAGTCTCGAAATGACCTAGTTTGTGTCGAGTGGACCTTGAACCCCATTTCTTTTTCTCTCTCTTCTCTCTGTCATATTGACTAAAACAAACGTTTTGTAACGATAATGTACCTCAATGTCTGCATATTCAATTTAGGCAATTTTCCTTAAAGTACTCACTCAATACAGATTAATCTATTTTAATAGATTAATGTACTAGTTTAAAATCAACTCAATCTAGTCAAAACTAGATTGAGTTGATTTTAAACTAGTACTCACTGAATACAGATTAATCTATCAACTAGACTGAGTTGCTTTTAAACTGTTAAACTAGTACTCACTGAATACAGATTGATCTATTAACTAGATTAAGTTGATTTTTAACTGTTATAATAGAACTCACTGAATACAGATTGATCTATTAACTAGATTGAGTTGATTTTAAACTAGTACTCACTGAATACAGATTAATCTATTAACTAGACTGAGTTGCTTTTAAACTGTTAAACTAGTACTCACTGAATACAGATTGATCTATTAACTAGATTAAGTTGATTTTTAACTGTTATAATAGAACTCACTGAATACAGATTGATCTATTAACTAGATTGAGTTGATTTTAAACTAGTACTCACTGAATACAGATTAATCTATTAACTAGATTGAGTTGATTTTAAACTGTAAAACTAGTACTGACTGAATACAGATTGATCTATTAACTAGATTGAGTTGATTTCAAACTAGTACTCACTAAATACAGACTAAACTAGATCATTTTGGGACTAACATATGGTTTATTTTAATTTCAATAATTCGCATGTGCGTAGGGGCCTTAGCAGTGGGAGGAAACTGGAGGACCTGGAGAATACCCATGTGGTTGGAAAGGCAACCCTACTTCTTTCCACGAACAACCGGGGATTCGAAACCATGGCAGTTGACTCAATGACAGGCTTTATGATACAGCGCGTGCACGCTAACCATTCGGCCATCAAACGCCCCTCAGATTGCTTGTGGATTGTGAGTGCTTCTATTAGTTTATAGTAAACAATGGTTTATTTATTATAGAGGTACATGCAGGATATAATATGAATATTATAATTACGTATGTATTTTAGCAAACATCCTGTTATATATGAATGTCCTTCTCACCCTTAACCCTTATATGTGTCATTTGGTCCTTATTACTGTAGATAAAAGTTTGAAACATACATAAAATATTTTCTTCAGATAGAATAATCATAATAGGTAAAAAAAAAGTTAGCCATTGTGACAGAAAAATGTAAAAGTATTATTCCATAAAGAGGGGTTGGATGGCTGAATGGTTAGCGTGCGTGAGCTGTATCATAAACCCTGTCATTGAGTCAATTGGCGTGTAAAAGTATGTAATACCAAGGTTGTGAACCCTCTAAAAGTCACAATTTTTATACGATTTTGATAAAACCTAAAATATATGTTTATATCCAAAGGATCTTGGCTTCTTTTGAAATTTGTGCATATTGGACGATAACTTATTGAATTATTGCCCCTTGATTGTACAAAATGGCTGCTCCTTGTACGCAAATAGAAGTATAGAAGTCACAATTTGTATCGGATTTTGATGAAACTTAAAATATATGCTTATATCCAGATGACCTCCCTTCCTTTAGATATTTGTGCATATCAGACTGTAACTTATTGGATTATGGCCGCTGATTATACAAAAAAAAAATTCTTTTTTTAGCTCGTTGTCTGTCCATCTCACACAAAATGTTGGCATGGCAACAGCTTGTTTTATTAGCCATCTTTCTTGTGCATTTAAATTTGACAACTTTTCATATAATGATTATATGAATGAATTGCACTCAATGGTTTAGTCGGTCAACAGATTGATGTTTGAAACACACTTTTATTTCTATTATACATCTTAAGGAAGTATTTTATAGAAACTAATAAAAGGCAAGATTTTCTTGTCCTGAATAATATTGTATTATAACACGTATGTATGTACGTAGAAGAAGAGATATTTTATTTACAATATTTTTTTACAAAGTCATAATATGATTTTTTTTAGACCGATATATTCATGTGGCTTTTTATTGTTGTGGTCCCTTTCCATCCACAATTTGTTTGTGGACAGTCATCAGATCATAATTTTTATCTGATTTTACTTATCTTCAAATATAGGTTTATCTACCAAAGATCTAGGCTCCTTTCGAAATTGGCATGCATCGGATTGAAACTTCATGGATTATAGACACTCTATAGGTCACAATTTTTATCAGATTTTACTAAACTTCAAATATAGGTTTATCTACCAAAGATCTAGGCTCCTTTCGAAATTGGCATGCATCGGATTGAAACTTCATGGATTATGGCCTCTGATTGTACAAAAAATCACGTTTTCAGCTTGTAGACACTCTATATAGAGTAGGTTTATCATCCAAAGATCTCAGTTCCTTTGAATATTCAAGCAACTTCCTGTAGTTTGGCTCCCTGATTGGGCAAACGATCCCATTTTTAGCTTGTGGTCCCTCTAGAGATCACATTTTTTATCCGATTAAAAAAAAGCATTCAAATATATCACTGTTACACCATAATGATGATTGTGTTCGAATTTCTTATTAAATTGGACCAAAACTGCTGGACAAATGGCCGCTCCTTGTACGCAGAAAGGGTTAAAGTATGTAATATCATAGTTGTGGATCTTCTAGAGATCACAATTTGGATGAAATTTAAAATATATGTTTATATCCTGAAGATCTTGGTTCATGTAGATATTCATGCATATCGGACCAACACTGCCTGGATTATGGCCTCTGATGGTACGAAAAATAGCTTCTTCTTTTTTCAGCAGGGGGTGGGATGGTCTAGTGGTCTAGAGTGCCGCGCTTCGACCTCTAGCTGGTCGGCCACGTCTGGCTTGCGTCCATGGTTTCAAGCCCTGGCGTGAGCGTATGTGGCATGGAGATAGGGGCGCCTTCTCAACCTCATGGGTTTCCTCCGGGCACTCCGGTTTCCTCTAACTGCTAAACGACCCCTACGGACAAGAGAATTTTTGAAAAAAAATTAAACCATATGTTAGCCCCGAAATGACCTAGTTGTGTTGAGTTGAGGTCAAACCCCATTTCTCTCTCTCTCTTTCTCTCTTTTTTAGCTTATTCTCTGTCCATCTTTTGCAAAATGTGGGTCTATATCTTGCATGGCAACTGCTTGCGCGATAAGTAACCAGGTATTGTTCATTCTAATACAAAAACAATTCCTGGGTAACATTTAGTTTTTTTCTTCCTTAGTTTCCTCATTATGTGTAGGATAAAGCGTGAGACTGAGGTTTTGCTTGGGAAAGAAAGGCTGAAGAAATTACCTGAGAAAAAGAAAAACTGTGGCCGGTGGCCTGAGGTTTTTCTTCAAAGTTTTGTTCTGAAGTCTTTCTTCTTCAGCATAACCAAAGTCGAGGACTTTATCTTGCTTATAAACCGTCTATGTTTAAAATGAGAATATCCTAGAATTCCTGTAAGAAAAACCTTATATCATGTTTTCTTATGGTAAAAAACTACTCTGGAAGAATAACCGGATACAAGTTTAAAGAAAAACTTTAAGAAGAATAATCCCAAATTCCTCTCTATTAGTAAATGCAGGAGGACTGCACTACACGCAAAACAAAAAAAATAATCTACAAGATAAACCTGTGGACAAGACAGAAAATAATAGACATTGCATACACTAAACAATTATCAAATCAAGCTGGTTATTCCGGGCAAAAAATATACACAAAAGATCAAAGAGATTTACTGTTATAATGTAACATAACTTGGATGGTCATATTGTATAATCTAAAGAGAGAGAGAAAGAGAGAGAAAGAGAGGGAGAGAGAGAAAGAGTTTTAAAGGCCACTCTGAACAAACTAGATCATTTAAATTAGTTATTATTTAAAGGAGCTAAATCACTAATATTTTTGACCTTGAACTTGACACAAAGTGATTTCAAATACGTGAGAAGTCTCAATCGAATGGCAATCTCAAGTGTCTGGTTATTCGAGTCTACTACACTGGTAGTATTTATTGCAGATGCTCTCCAGATAAGATTATGGCGTCACTTTTTGATAAACTGATCTATCTAATAGCCTTGTTCTTTGAGTCCCTTGTTACAAATTGTACTGAAATGCATTCTGGTACATGATTCGTGTACCAATGGTAAATGTTATTTTTGTCTTAAATATTGGATAACAGAAGCCCATCCTTTCACGGTAAAATCACGGCATCAATGTTGATTTAAATCGACAAATAATTTGTGTTTCCAATGTGAATGATATAGAGTTCAAGACTTAACTACTGGGTTCTTCAAATTCACTGGCAGAATATCAGTGACAGGGGCTAAATGAGGAGAATGCAATCAAGTGTTTTGAGTCATAGGTTTCAGATTTTGTGGCACTTGAGTTTTTACAACCCCTCTCACACAGACAAAATAATTTGATTATTGATGCAGTTTTCAATGATGTTGGCAAATCTTAAGCTGATCTTCATTACTTCATAGGGGGGTTGGGATGGCCTAGTGGTCTAGAGTGCCGCGCTTCGACCTCTATCTGGTCGGCCACCTCTGGCTTGCGGCTGTGGTTTGGAGCCCTGGTGTGAGCGGTATGTGGCATGGAGATAGGGGCGCCTTCTCAACCTTGTGGGTCTCCTCCGGGCACTCAGGTTTCCTCCCACTGCTAAAGACCCCTCATGCAAGCGAATTATTGAAATAGAATTAAACCATATGTTATTCCTGAATTGACCTAGTTTGTGTTGAGTGGCTGTTAAACTCTCTCTCTCTCTCTCTCTCTCTCTCTCTATCTCTCTCTCTCTCTCTCTCTCTCTCTCTCTCTCTCTCATTACTTCACCATTTGTTTAGATTATATTTCTTGTCAATCGATCACTGTCAATATATTGACTTAACACAGGAGATGAATGATGTGACAATATCATGTGACTGATCACATGACGTTAAGTCCAGTTGGAGTACAACAGTAAGATGTTAAACCCCATCTTATGTCTGATCACATGATATATATGATCATGTGACACCTGGAGATATACGTATACTGTATAACCTAAAAACATGAATATATAAATCTACTAAACAATATCCTATCTTTATAGTAGATATTTACAAGCCTGGAAATAAGGCCCCTGTCACTGACAATGTCAGGTACAGATTCAAGCTTTGTCAGGCACAAAACCTCTGGTGTCTGTCATTTTGTCAGGCACAGATTCAAGCTTTGTCAGACACAAAACCTCTGGCGCCTGTCATTTTGTCTGGCACTGATTTGTCTTTTCTATTGATACTATTAATACATGTCAGCCATTAAGTTGAAAATGTCAGGTACTATTTCGTCAGTGCAGGTACTTCTAAAACCGTTATTTCCAGGCCTGGATATTTATTATACAGTAGTTTGTTACAAATCATACAATTTAAATATATCCTATCTTTAAAGTAGATATTTATTATACAGTAGATTGTTACAAGTCATAGGCCTACTATTTAAATATATGTTTTTTTAATGATTGCGATATATTTATGAAACAGTAGTTTGTTACAAATCATACTATTTAAATATATGTTGGTTTAAAGATACATCATGAGTTGGCAGTTCTTACTATAATAATTAAAAACTACATAATGTTAAGGCAATTTGAGGAAAATTTCAGTCAAATTGATCCACTATGAACCGTGAACCATTCTAATGAAAGTTCCGCTTAGCCTCGATCATCATTACTGAAGTCGGTAAGGCGAAATTAATAGTCTCAATTATCCATTTATTTGTTTCATAACGAAGGAAAGTTTTCTTGCAAATCGGACAACAATCCAACAAATATCGCAGTCCAGCCTTACCATTGAGAGCTAATTATGGTCTGAATAAATTAGTTAATGTCTAATTAATAATATCTTTAACATCTGAAGCCTAAACTAAGACTTGTAGTAATCAGATTTAGCTCTTGAATAATGTAACTTTAATGATTGTGGTATATTTATTAAAGAGAAGTTTGTTAAAAGTCATACTATTTCAGGTAGCTAAATCTCAATATCATCCAAAATTTTAAACATTGAACACACAAATTATTTGTCAAATATTAGCGATTTAGCTCCTTTAAGTATATGTTTATATAATGATTGTGGTATAATTAAACTTTAAAATCTAGAACACCTGATACTGTTTCTACTTTGGTGAGGGGGTTGAGATGGCCTAGTGGTCTAGAGTGTCGCCCTTCGACCTTTAGTTGGCCGGCTACCTCTGGCTTGTGGCTGTGGTTTCATGCCCTGGTGGGAGCGTATGTGGCATGGAGATAGGGGTGCCTTCTCAACCTTGTTGGTTTCCTCTGGGCACTCCGGTTTCTTCCCACTGCTAAAGACTCCTACCAGAAGCGAATTATTGAAATAAAATTGAACCATATGTTAGTCCCGAAATGACCTGGTTGTGTTGAGTGGACGTTAAACCCCTCTCTCTCTCTCTCTCTCTCTCTCTCTCTCTCTCTCTAGCTTGGAGATATTACACAGCTGATAAATATCTATCAAAATAAATGCTTATCAAGTAAATAACTAGAAGCACAAAGAATAAAGTTGAGAGTGGCCATATTTAAAATCAAGATTTTTTCTTGAAGTATTAGTAGCATTTAGTTGATAATCTTGGCAAAGTAAATCCTGAATAATAAAGGGGGGTTGGAATGGCCTAGTGGTCTAGAGTGCGGCGCTTCGCCTTCTAGCTGGCCGGTCACCTCTGGCTTGCGGCTGTGGTTTCGAGCCCTGGTGTGAGCATATGTGACATGGAGATAGGGGTGCCTTCTCAACCTCATGGGTTTCCTCCAGGCACTCCGGTTTCCTCCCGCAAGCTAATTATTGAAATAAAAATTGAAAACCATACCTTAGTCCTAAAATGACCTAGTTTGTGTCGAGTGGGCGTTAAACCCAATCTCTCTCTCTCTCTCTCTCTCTCTCTCTCTGAACAATAAAAATAATGGTAAAGAAGAAGATATTGATTGATCCATGTAAGGGTAGATAATTGTGATATGATATCAGAGATTTCAGACAACAGTTATAATATCAGTGAACGGTACTGGAGAACCAGTATTTATAAAATGTCACTATGTCGATCACTTAATTTGATATAATTTGTGGGGGGGGGGGGCTTTTTAAATGTCTATTTTCTGTCTTGTCTGCAGGTTTATCTTCTAGATTTTTGATTTGCGTGTATTGCGGTCCTCCTGCACTTACTATAAAGTTGAAATTCATTCATTCAGTAAGACTTGTAGGGAATGACTGAATCACATTTCAAAACTCATAGGAGAGAGAGAAATGGGGTTTAAAGTCCACTCAACACAACTAGGTCATTTCGGGACTAACATATGGTTTTAATTTTATTTCAATAATTCGCTTGGGCGTAGGGGTCTTTAGCAGTGGGAGGAAACCGGAGTGCCCAGAGGAAACCCACAAGGTTGAGAAGGCGCCCCTGTCTCCATGCCACATACGCTCACACCAGGGTTGAAACCACAGCCGCAAGCCAGAGGTGGCCGGCCAGCTAGAGGTCGAAGCCTGGCACTCTAGACCACTAGGCCATCCCAACCCCAAAAACTCATAGGACAGATTGTGGTTGGTGGGTGGTTAGTTAGGGCCATAGGACAGATTGTGGTTGCTGGGTGGTTAGTTAGGGCCATAGGACAGATTGTGGTTGGTGGGTGGTTAGCTAGGGCCATAGGACAGATTGTGGTTGGTGGGTGGTTAGTTAGGGCCATAGGACAGATTGTGGTTGGTGGGTGGTTAGTTAGGGCCATAGGACAGATTGTGGTTGCTGGGTGGTTAGCTAGGGCCATAGGACAGATTGTGGTTGGTGGGTGGTTAGTTAGGGTACTGAGACTCACCAGTCACATCTCAAAACACTGGTTTCTTACAGACTCAGCCCTGAAAATAACGAAATAGTACTGTACCTGACATTTTCAACTTAGTGCCAGACATGTATTAATAATATCAATAAAAAAGACACGCCAATGCTGGACAAAAAAACAGTCACCAGAGGTTATGTGCCTGACAAAGCCTGAATCTGTGTCTGACATTGTCTGTGACATGTGCCTTATTTCCAGGCTGACAAGAAAGGTTTTTTAAAGGGACCAAAAACTAAGAGAAAAACCTGTGTACACAATGGCATGCATAGAACCGTTGACAATCCATATTCTAGAGAGTAAGTAGAAATGCTACTGCTCCTTGGGTTTGTTTCAATATGATTGTTAAAATGATTACTTCGCTTTATTTCATTGCAACAGATTGATGTGACACCCTTGTGTTTGGCTTCCCAAAACAATTAACATAGCAGGCACAGATCCAGGGGGGCCATCCCCCCCCCCTTCAGCCCAAGTTAGACTGGTGTATTTGCTCTTTAATTGATGATATAAACATGGTATACGCATTGTCTCCACCCAAGCAATGCAACGAAGACTCTGGGGACTACACAAAACCCCTAATGCATGCGGCACTCTGATGATTACCCTTTGCCCCATGTATGGCCCCCCCACCCCTCGACAAAATCCTGGATCCCGGCCTGCATAGTATACCAATATGACCTTTGGTGATATGGAATTTGAACCATTCATTGTTATGTCTTATTTGTAAATCTTTTTAGTGAAGCCTGTACTACAACAGGCCCGGGACTGTACAGCGCAGTGGACTTACGGCTGCCCCCCAGATCCATTCACTTGATTTGATAATTGTTTATTTTTTGCAATGTCTATTTTCTGTCTTATTTTATCTTGTATATTTTTGTTTTGCGTGTAGTGCGGTCCTCCTGCACTTACTATAAAGGTACATACAAACCTGTGCTTTGTGAACATTCAATATTACCGGTTGCTATGTATCATTATGTACCGTTTGACCGACATATGTATCATATTTTATTAATAAATGTTATTAAAAGGTATTATTTTAATATATCATTTACTATTCTATTTTGATTCCATTTTGATAGGATTTATTTTTATGTGTTTAGTGAGCTCAGATGCAAATTGTTGTCTGACCTATATTATTACCTCCCTTTCTTTTACCGAATTTAACCTGGAATTGATAACGAATGTATCTAGTTAGCTTGAGAGAAAAAAAAAGAAAAATGGGGTTTAATGTCCACTCAACACAACTAGGTCATTTCGGGACTAACATGGTTTTCAATTTTTATTTCAATCATTTGCTTGCACATAGGGGTCTTTAGGCGTAGGAGGAAACCGGAGGAAACCCACGAGGTTGAGAAGGCGCCCCCTATCTACATGACACATACGCTCACACTAGGGCTCGAAACCACAGCCGCAAGCCAGAGGTGACCGGCCAGCTAGAGGTCGAAGCGCGGCACTGTAGACCACTAGGCCATCCCAACCCCCCTAGTTAGCGGGAGTAATAAAAATTCCTTTGCTCTGTAAAAACGTGTTTCATGTCGTTCTCATATACCCATTATTTTACGGTTTATACATCTTTATTTTGTATATATTAGAAGAGTTTCTATATATTTGGAGAGGGAGAGAGGGAGATGGGGTTTAACATCAATCACAAACTAGGTCATTTCGGGACTAACATACGGTTTCATTTAATTTGAAAAATTCGCTTGCGCGTAAGGGTCTTTAGCAGTGGGAGAAAAATCGGAGTGCCCGGAGGAAACCCACGAGGTTGAGAAGGGGTCCCTATCTCCATGTCACATACGCTCACTCTAGGGCTTGAAACCACAGCCGCAAGCCAGAGGTGACTGGCCAGCTAGAGGTCATAGCGGCACAGACCACTAAGCCATCCCACCCCCCACCCCCCGTGATATAAATAAAATGTTGGATTTCAATGGAGTCAAAAACTGATTTATTGCTCGAGCATTTTGACAATATTTAGTGGAGATTTAAACAACTTAACAACAAAATTATTTCACCTTTCTGTTTATATCTATATTGATGTGACCTAAATAATTGTATTACTATGTGATAAATAAAGTTATCTATGTCTGGGGAATATACTCAGTATACTCAGTACATATGTAGGGTTTGTTTTAAGGACAAACATTTTCTTTTGTTTTCACAGACCCTCAAACAATGGGGGGGTTGGGATGGCCTAGTGGCCTAGAGTCCCATGCTTCGACCTCTAGCTGGCCGGCCACCTCTGGCTTGTGGCTGTGGTTTCGAGCCCTGGGGCGCCTTCTCAACCTTGTGAGTTTCCTCTGGGCACTCCGGTTTCCTCCCACTGATAAAGACCCCTATGCACAAGCGAGTTGTTAAAAATAAAATTAAACCATATGTTAGTTAGTTCCAAATGACCTAGTTGTGTTGAGTGGACGTTAAACCCCATTTCTCTCTCTCTCTAACAATGGAGAGGAGTCAACATAGGCCCAGCCTGTTCTCCAGTCCTATTTCAAATGAAATAAAATATTGTTTACAAAAAAAACCCAAAAAAACCCACTAAAATTGAAATTAAAGTAAAACTGAAAATGTCTCAATTTATTTTTTGTTTCTTTAGGGAACTGAATCTGTCTGGTAGTTTTATTTTATTAGAAATCATTCAGCTGATATGAAAGAAATATGGCCATCATGAACTATGAACCATTGATAGTTAGATTTTGAAAAAGAGTACCAGTAGACGGGATCATGGTTATCCAGTCCAAATTTACCTCACAGCATACTGCATTTCACGAGCCCAATTGGTGCAGAATAGTGGGACGTTAACCCCCATTTCATATGTCCTTCTTCACTAGCCCAATTGGTGCAGAACAGTGGGACGTTAACGGCATTAACCCCCATTTCATTTCTTAAAATATACTGAAGATTCATGATAATATATTGGTTATATCGTATGGTTAGTCCCGAAATGACCTAGTTTGTGTCGAGTGGATGTTAAACCCAATTTCTCTCTCTCTCATGATAATATAAGATAAAGCTTCATTGACACTATTGGAAACAAATCAACTACAGTGTACTCTGTAACTTCCAGCTTTTGATCAATCCGCCACTCGCCTAGATCCGCCAAAAACCTCTGGTCCCGATTTATTTCCTTCTTGATTGCTTGTAAAACATTTTGTTCTAACCGCCATTTTGTCACTTCCGCCTTTCGCCATCGACTAGAGGTCCGATGAGTGATTACCCATTGTTATTTAATCCTATAATCCGCCATTGTTAACTCCCCAATCACAAAAACACACAGTTTATCAGACACTAATAATTAAAGTATAAACAAACAGTACTCGACAAATCTTTTAAGGGTTCGTTGATTGGCAGCCATTTCAATAACTAACGTTAACACATGACCGTGTCTGTCTCTTTAAGCTCCCAAATTGGTCGTGTCGGTGTTTTGGAATTCCCGAAAAAAGCATTTTAATTTAAGTTTATTTATATGATAAGTATAAATACAGGTCTTAAATAAAAAATGGGTATCAGTTATTTGATATCTTATTCTTATGCGCTATTCTCTTTTGTGATGTAAAGCGTCAACTTATTGTCGATTCAGAAAAATTACCGCGACCAACACAAAAGGACTTAGCAAGCAAATATGGAAAAGGCCGTACTACATACCATTCACATTTACTTCCTGTTATTGGATTAACCGCCACTTGCTGCCATCCGCCATTTCTATTTGTTCCTGCTTGGTGCTGGAAGTTACAGGGTACACTGTACTAATTTTGCAAAATGATAGTCCATTGGCCAATCAGGCTTTTTTACCAAGATTTTGCCTAATAGCTTTGATGCAGCTATGGCGGGTGTGCGCGCCAGCAGGGTAAGCTTACTCTTCTGGACACCTGTTACCACTGTTTGTCGTGTATAATTTTGTGCACGGTGAACAGTCCATATGCTGATTAAACTATTTTGCCTTATTACACTATTTTGCCTATACCGTTTCTTTTAGGACTTCAAATTTTGTCTAATGGTTTTATATGAAACTAACGTTGCTTGATTAAGAAAAGTTATCCAGGCCTTTATATAGTGTTGGGTTTTATAAAATCTTAGTGAGAAAAATATTAAAATAAACCTCATCATGAAAACAAAGCAATTTGGGACAAAAATATTGTAAATAATGAATTATGGCCTAGCAGTCTTATCTGGTGCTTAATGTATGTTTCATTCCCTGGCAACCAAAGTTTTGTTTTTTTATACAACCATAGATAAAATGTTACAAAAGGATTAAAAGGTGACAGTACTTGATTCATCCACTGTATAAAATAAATAAATTTTTTGCCATACTATCATGATCGTACTATTACTTCTTTATGAATGTTTTAAATATGTCCTTATTTCCTGTCTACCTCTTAAAAGTACAAAGTTGTGTGTGGAATAGAGTTTGTAGGCTACACATTGTGTCCAACCATGACTTCTTCAATTTTATGAATGGAATGGAATTCTACCGTCCAGGAAACTTTTCTTCCTACTCACGTTTGTAGGCTACATTGTCCAGCCATGACTTCTTCAATTTTATGAATGAAATGGAATTCTACTGTCCAGGAAACTTTTCTTCCTACTCACGTCTTAAAATGCCTGAAGTATTTGCATTGATGGGAAGATATGAAATAAAGTCAGGTTTAACGTCCTACTTTTCTACATCTGCCAGGAGAGAGAGAGAGAGAGAAATGGGGTTAAACGTCCACTCAACACAACTAGGTCATTTTGGGACTGCTGGGCTAATGAAGTGGAATGATTTAAAAACATCTGGTTCTGATACTGATATTCGTTCTAGCCCTTCAGTACAATCTTTTAAATGTGCTCTTAAAACTTACTTATTTAAAAAGGCTTTTAATTAGATATATATTATTTTATTATATTGCATCTTTTTGTAGTCTTTTAGTTGTTTTATATATTTTCTGTTTTACTGGTATATGATTGTAAAGCGCTTCTGAACACCGCTGGTGGAATTAGCGCTATATAAATGTTTTAATAATAATAATAATAATAATAATAATTATAATAATAATAATAATAAAGTAAAAATGAAATGGGGTTAATATCCCACTACTCTACTATGACGGTCCAGGGTACCAATGTGTACATGGGACCTTGATTTTTCGTACTATCCGACCAACTATACATTGTCCCTTGTCAGGCTCTCTGTCTTACAACCATGCTAATCGAAGACGCGGGTGAGAATATAAATTTCATCACAATTTATGTCATGTATAGTTACATTATTCAAGTAAAGATAAAGAACTAGCCATTCTTGCTATAATAGTTCAAAGGTAGATGATGTAAAATAAATAATTTGAAAATTTCATTCAAATTATTCTATTGCAAGCGAAGATATTAGCCTTTGAAGGTTTGATAGACGTGTGCAATAATTTCAACCACGGTCCTGTTTGATCGAAGCTAAGCCTCGAACCGTCTGGAGACCGCCATATTGATTAAATCAAATCATCGCTGAACGGTTTTAATTTGTTCAATATCGGAGAAATCTGATGCCATCCAGAGTTGATTGAGGCCTGGATCAATTAATTAATGTCTAATTAATACTTTAGAAAACATTTCAGGCCCAAAGAAAGACCTGCTATAGACAGATTTAGCTCTTGAATAATGCAACTTTAATGTTGTTTTATCCTTTGTCAACCTGTGTCAACCAATCTTGGTTCAGGTACTAATTTATTGAATTTTTCCCACTAATATGTTATCTTATCAGTTTTGTCGAACTTGGTAGTGATGCACCACTAATTCACTATAAATAACAACTGATATCTACGTCACTGTTTTTATCATATCGACATGTATATTTTTTTCAGCCCAGATAGATAAACACGTTGATATCATTTCATATACTTATACAATAACTTATACAATAACTTATACAATAACTTATACAATAACTTATACAATAACTTATACAATAACTTATACAATAACTTATACAATAACTTATACAATAACTTATACAATAACTTATACAATAACTTGGGGGGGGGGTGGATGGCTGAATGGTTAGCATGCGCGCGCTGTATCATAAAGCCGGTCATTGAGGCAGCTGACGTGGTATCGAATATCGGGTTGTACGTGACAAGGAGAAGGGTTTCCTGTCTATCCTCGTAGGTTTTCTTCGGGTCCTCTGGTTTCCTCCCACTGCTAAAGACACCTACGCACAAGCGAATTATTAAAATTAAATTAAACCATATTATGTTAGTTCCGAAATGACCTACTTTGTGTCGAGTAGACGTTAAACCCTCTCTCTCTCCCCCTCTCTCTATAATAACTTATATAAGTTATTATTATACTATGCTTACCCTGTTCTGGAACACCTCATGTCACCTTCATGGGGCTCATGAGTCATGATTAACAGAGATGATTTTATTTTAAAGGGACAATAACACTCTTGCTGGCTTGACAGGTTCAGAAAAATTTTTTTAGCCTTATTTTAACTACTAGATGTTTAAGTGTACTACCTGTTGTGTAAATTACCCATTACAACCTATCTTACTTGTCTAGAGGGTTTGAAAATATGTTTAAATTCAAGTTGCATTTCAAAGTGTTTACGTAAAGCTTTTCAAACCATGTTACGGCATTTAGTTGAATTTTTCCAATTTTTTAAATTAGGTGTGTTGAGATGAAATTTGTATCATCAATTAATTGGAATAGGGTAAAAAAGTACAATTTGTTGACCAGAATAAAGATTGGGACATATTATTCAGTTACAACAAGAGTGGTATTGGGGCTTTAATCTAACCAAAGGTCATATTGGACAAGAAATTATTAAAATCAATAACTCCTTTTTGACATTACTTTATTTTCTGTTGATGAATTAACCACAACTCCTTTCTAGTTTGTTTTATGTCTTGCAATATGCTGATGTTTAAAGGGAGAGAGAGAGAGAGAGAGAAATGGGGTTTAACATCCACCCAACACAACTAGGTCATTTCGGGACTAACATATGGTTTAATTTTTTTATTTCAATAATTCACTTGCGCGTAGGGGTCTTTAGCCCGGAGGAAACCCACATGGTTGAGAAGGCGCCCCTATCTCCATGCCACATAGGCTCAACATTGATGATGTCATATTACCTGGGGAAGATGGGCTTCTGATATCCAACAATAAAGACAAAATAAACTTTTTTTACCATTGGTACACGAATTGTGTACCATTATGCGTTTCGGCGCCATTTGTAACAAGACTAGATTATTTCCCACAAGTCAGTTCAAACGATGATGGCATATTTTTATCTGGAAAGCCGTACAATAAATACAATCTGTATAGATTGTAATATCCAGACGCTAGAGATTGCCATTCAATTGAGACTTCTGGCGTATTTCACCTAATATAACTGATTAGAAATTACAGTAAACAATTTAAATCAGTTTATACACATTCATATTACATTATTATATGCGTTGCAACCCAATTGTGTCAATGACTAGGTCCAAAATATAAGCGATTTAGCTCCTTTAATATTATTGAACAATCCAATATTATAGTTTATTATATAAATAAATTTGATGAGGACGAACAAGCTTAATGACGAGACTAAAATAAAAATACAGTAAATGTCATTAAACTGATTGATTAATGCTACTCAATAAACCGTTGACAGGTGTCATTGAAGAATAACATACTTATACCAAATGACATTTATCGTCTCAAACCAAGATCTGCCAGAATGGTTACATATGGTGAAAGATCGTTTTCATTTCTAGCCCCAAACCTGTGGAATGATTTAAAACCATCTGGTTCTGATACTGATATTCGTTCTAGCCCTTCAGTACAATCTTTTAAATGTGCTCTTAAAACCTACTTATTTAAAAAGGCTTTTAATTAGATATATATTATTTTATTATATTGCATCTTTTTGTAGTCTTTTAGTTGTTTTATATATTTTCTGTTTTACTGGTATATGATTGTAAAGCGCTTCTGAACACCGTTGGTGGAATTAGCGCTATATAAATGTTTAAATAATAATAATAATAATACCAATTCAGTGGCCTCCACCAAGACCTGAGGCGGCAGTTGCTGGAGGGCCTATTTAAAATGGCGTGGGCCTAATTAATTCCGGGTCAGGGCTTATGTAGATTCCCGTCTGGCCTAAACCCCACCCCCTAACATTCATTGTCTATGCGTTTTTAATCGTATCAGACAAGTCTAAAAAACAATTGGGCATGAGGCTGCAGACTCATCAGCCTCACTGATAATCCGCTAATGATCGAAATCTTTGGGCCTGAGGCTGCAACCTCATCAGCCTCACTGATAAACCGCTACTGTAACCATTTCTCTTTCACAAAAATATAATATGTGTAGACAGGAATTGATACTACGATATTTACCAACAGTCAAAACATTGCTCAGTTATAGAGCAGTAATTGCATTCCATAGAATTGTGACCTGTATACTCCAGTTCAATTACTAAATGCCATTGAAACAAATTTAAGGTAGGTCGCCTCTGCCTTAATAATAATGTATATTTATAAAGCGCATATACCCATCCAGAAATGCATGCTCAAAGCGCTACACAATTATTAACCCGGTCTCTAGGATACAGGTAAAGCCTGATTACCTCCCTTTACCCCCGAACTCTTAGAAAGAGTCCCAACACATGCAGCATCAACTTGAAATTCAAGGAGCGCATTAGTTTTTTGTGTAACACAAACACCATCCTACCGGTACCCATTTACAGCTGGGTAGACTGGCATACAGGGATAAAGTATCTTATTGCAACCATTCGGTCACAAATCCTACTCTCTAACCATTTTCCAAAATCCCTCCCAAATCCAGAATGGGTCAATGGTGTATGCTTACTGTCGTGTCGAGGTTCTTTCCTCTGGAATTCAAACCTAGCCTTGTTTTCCTTGCTGCTGGATTCAGGTTCATACAAAGATAAGTGTCTGGGGTCGGTTGCTCAAAACTAAGTTATTTTAACGATCCGTTAAACTCTAACGTACATTTCTTGGTAACGTGTTGTTTGTTAACTTTCCGTTAAATTTACTACAGAAAACACTATAGAATACTTTATTTTTTAAATTAGCATAAATCTGTAGGAAAACATTTACACCACAGAATGTTCGGGGCCTTTATTTCTAGCAACAATCTAGGTTTAAAAAGATAATGGAGCTTTGAGCAATCGGCCCTTGGTCATTTGTATATGTAATAAAAAGCCTTGGGGCAAAACCTGAGGGCCCATGTACTCATTGGTGTGCATAAAAGAAAGAACAGGCAGAAAAACTGCCTTTGTTTGTCCGGTTTGTGTAAAGAAACACAGGACATTAAACCACACTTCATTTCTTTTAACCTCTTCAAACCAGGAAAATGTGTAATAGCCACTACCTGTTTGAGAAAGTCGTTTAAAGCCCCAATACCACTCTTGTTGTAACTGAATAATATGTTCCAATCTTTATTCTGGTCAACAAATTGTACTATTTTACAATATTTCAATTAATTGATGATCCAACTTTCATCTTAACACACCGAATTTAAAAAATATGGAAAAATTCAACTACATGGTAACAACATGGTTTGAAAAGCATTACGTAAACACTTTCAAATGGAACTTTGATTAAAACATATTTTCGAACCCTCTGGACTAGTAAAATAGGATGTAATTTATAATTCACACAACAGGTAGTACACTTAAACATCTAGTAGTTAGAAAAAGGCTAATTTTTTTTCTGGACCTGTCAAGCCAGCAAGAGTGTTATTGTCCCTTTAATCAACTAGTGTAGAAATATTTCTAGTCTTGACTGTGTATTGATTTATTATTGTCCTGTAGTATAAATTGATGGTGTTAATTAAATAACAAGAGATGTTTATTTTATAGATTTTACAATAGAAACCCAATAACTCATTGTGTCTATTAATTCCTTCTCCATATGGGGGGTGGAGGTGTGGATGACCGAATGGTTAGCTAGTACGTGCTATATCATAAAGCCTGTCATTGAGTCAACTGCTGTGGTTTCGAATCCACGGTTGTAAGTGACAAGGAGCAAGGTCGCCTGTCCAACCTCTTGGTTTTTTTCTGGGTCCTACGTTTTCCTCCCACTGCCAAAGCGAATTATTGAAATAAAATTAAACGATATGTTAGTCCCGAAGGACCTAGTTTGTGTCAAGTAGAGGTTAAACCCCCTTTCTCTCTCTCTCTCCCTTCTGCATACATGTACAACAGTCACTATTTGTAAATAAATTTTTTCTGAGACTGTTCTCATTTTTTATCGCAGTTATTCTGTTGTTGTTTTCAAGCTTAAATTCTGCTTCTACCCAGGTGATATCATCGACTTATATTTCCTAAGGAACTTGCATGAAGAACCAGTCGTAGGTGACAGGCATATTGTGGCATAGGTTGGAAACACAGGAACATTTAATTACATCTTCCAATTGGCAGTTCTCCCTATAATAGATAAATATTCATATCACAACCAAACTAAGTAGCCTACTTATATCTCCTTCTCACCAATGCAATGAGGGTTCAATCCCAGCTCAGGACATGAACTTTATCGTTGTAAGTGAGAGGGATATTCGGTTTCTTCCTGCAGTAATGATCGAAATCATTCGCACGATCTGTGCCAAGGGCCAAATTTGAAAAAGGCCTCAGGCCTAATTTGCTACCCTTGTAAAATGACGTGATTATTATTATTATTATCTCAAATAATTATTTGATTGATGAACATGTTAATCAGCTTGTCAACTCTTTAATGATAGATTAAACTATATGTTAGTCCCGAAATGACCTAGTTTGTGTTGAGTGGTCATTAAACCCCATTTCTCTCTCTCTCTTTAATGATAGATTACACAATATGTTAGTCCCAAAATGACCTAGTTTGTGTTGAGTGGTCATTAAACACCATTTCTCTCTCTCTCTTTAATGGTAGATTACACAAAGGTTACACATCTTTTTGTTGTTTTTACAACACCTCCACCAACATCAAAGGGATTCAAATTTACATCCATGTAAAAAAGCAGAATTGAGGATTAAGAATAATTAAGATAAAAGGGAAATCAGGTAGAAGAAGTAACCAATCAAGATGGAGTAGTCAGTGTAAATTAGTTATACCTTTAGTCAGGGCCTGAGGAAGAAATTCTTGATTGGGGGGAGGGGGCTTCCATACTAAGCCCCTATAGGCGAGGGTCCAGGGGCCGCAATAACCTGAAGAAAAGACTATTTGCTGCCAAATTATTGGGGGGGGGGGAGCCCCCTAGCCCCCCCCCCCCTACTCAGCAGGGCCTGCCTTTAGTACAGTCAATATTTTATAATTTTGAGTATGATTGACCTATCTTTGAGTATGTGGGCCATTTTAAATCTCAACTCAAAACATTCTTATTTTAAAACCCTGATCTGTAAACAATCAGTGAACATAAGAAACCAACCGCACCTAAGAAACTGTTTTCTTCAGTATAAATTACGATATTATTATATTAAAATTCACCTATCATGGTGTCTGATTTGACATGTCTGGCATTATACAGATAAAACAGATTCCTTGATAACACAAGTTCCTTTCATTACTTCTCTCAATGCTATATTTAATGGGAGTCCTCTAAAAGGGTTCCTTTGATTACTTCTCTCAATGCCATATTCAAGATGGGGGTGCTCTAAAAGGGTTCCTTTCATTACTTCTCTCAATGCCAGATTTAAGGAGGGGTGCTCTAAAAGGGTTCCTTTCATCACTTCTCTCAATGCCATATTTAAGGGGGGGGTGCTCTAAAAGGGTTTCTTTGATCGCTTCTCTCAATGCCAAATTTAAGGGGAGTGCTCTAAAATTGTTACGTAACCATATTAAACCTTATTTCAAACCCTAACAAGTTAATATTATGACCTGTAAGTTTGAAACAAGGTCAAACCTATTTATTCAGATTTTGTTGTTTATTTTGTGAACTAACTTTGTTTTAGAGACGCTGTTAAAACTATTCATTTTTTTCTTTCATGAGTTTTCAATCCGGTTAAAGGCCCAATAACACTCTTGTTGTAACTGAATAATATGTCCCAATCATTATTCTGGTCAACAAATTGTACTATTTTATAATATTCCAATTAATTGATGATACAAATTTCATCTTAACCCGTTAACTGTGTAGTTTTTAAAACGTTAACTGCCCCTTATTGTGTAATTAATTTGACGAAAAACATCATTGTTGGGCCATTTTATTCTTGAATACAAAAGATAGTAGTCTGAATCAAGGCTTCCATTTCGGCCGTATATGCCGGTCGGGACCTACGGCTCTGGAAAATGACCTACACCCGAGCAGACCCGTAGGTCATTTTGCATGCCGAAAAAATAGCATATTTTGTGCTAAATCATAAAATCCTTGACACGGCGAAACTCTGTGCGTGTCGTGGTGTAAACTGTAGGGTGTAATAAAATTAACAGTATTCAGTAGTCCACGAATTGAAACCACTGCCAATCAATTATCCTTGTGTATATTGCTGCACTCACAATCAACGCAACGGGGGATCAACATCAAACAAATTAACGCTCAACATTTAATCAATCTATTTAGGTGTGTTTTGTTTCATAATTAGTAATACTGTGATCATTCTTTAAATTGAGTTGTTACAGCATATTTGCCGACTTTCATCAGCCGTGCGGCCACATTTACTGTATCAACATCAAACAAATTAAAACCTTTTTCTTATGATGTCTTCTCTTGATTAGGCCTACAAGAGTTAATCATGTCAACGTCGCGAATATCAGAAATGTTAGCACTCTCTATATCATTTCAACATGTTGAAATTTCTCACCTCCGAAAATAACAAACGAAAGTGGGATGATGATATTTCCGTCAATAAATCCCACGAGAATCACAGTTCCGCTTCAAAAAACAAAGTTAGCCGTAAATTCTCTGCTAAATGGTCACTCACAAATATTTCCCGTGGTTAAGAAATGATATTCCCACACAAAAGATGTATTGTCGGGTGTATTTTTAATCCATATTTTCCTTTTATATCACAATTCATAGACGTCATTTTGCTTGAAACAATGCGCTTTCACGGTGTCGGCCATATTGAAATACGTGCTAATGTTTTTACATGTTATAGAGTTAAAATACTAGCTCGATATTATTTGAGCTCACAAATTACCAATACGAGTTAATATATTGATAAGTTTAAGAATTATGTTAATTATTGTACATTTTTATGACTTTAAATTATTTACATGAGCTAATCAATCGGAACTACTTTTTCCCCGTGTATGGAGAAATAGTCAACAGTCGAATTTGTCACGTACACTAAAATGTGATAAAACCCAAGTTGCGATGTTCTTTGAGCATGGAAACCTTTGACTAACTAGTGAGGATTTCTACGGAGGAACCCAAACGTGCCGAAGTTCAACCACCACGTGCTTTACAGAAATGGAAATCGTGTAAAAAACCGCCCAGTACATACGAGTGGTGTTGTAAATAAATTACGAAAATAGTGTCCTATCGATGAATAAATGTACATTGTTATATTTTATGAATGTATAAATAAATAAATGATAATAATTGATTACATATGTTCTTTTATTTATTATGGAGATGGGTGGGTGGTTATAAATGTTGATGTGAGATTGAATTTTTGTGTGACTGTCCTTGACCCAATTAAAGCTGATCGACATTCAGAAAATAAGAAGCCAAAAACTTCATGCTATGTGCTAAAAAAAGCACCACTTTCTACGTGAGAAAAATGACCGTTTGGGAAAATTTTGAAGTGGAAGCCCTGGTCTGAATCCATATTAAAACGAACAGTTAAATAGTGTGGCCTCTCTTTGAAAAAAAATTTGCTCTTCCAGGCGTAATTTTGTGTCCTGCACATGCTACGATCGTATGGTTGGGGAAAATACCTCCAAGACGTTATATTACGTCCTACGCACACTGCGTCACAGTTGTCCATGACGTAATATAACGTCATACGCAGTTAACGGGTTAACAAGCCGAATTTAAAAATTTGGAAAAATTCAAAATTCAAAATTCAACTACATGGTTTGAAAGGCCTTACATAAACACTTTCAAATGTAACTTAGATTTAAACATATTTTTGAACACTCTGAACAAGTAAAATAGGATGTAATGGATAATTTACACAACAGCTAGGTTGGACACTTAAAACATCTAGTAGTTAGAATAAGTCTATTATTTATTTTTCTGGACTTGTCAATGCCAGCAAGAGTGTTATTGTCACTTTAAGGGCTGAATTATCTATCATTCTTATAATAAATTGTATCTTTCACTCAGTTAAAGATATTTTATTTGAATTCAATAAGAATTATGTTATACTGGCCATATAATAAGGAAATTAAACATTTTATTTTTGAGGTAACGTTTTTATGCCACAACAGGAAATTAAACAACTTTAAATTCAAAGTGTCAATGTTTTTATGGTAATTTTTAATTTGTGTTTGAATACAGGTTTAACATAATAAGATTAACAATAAAAAGAATATTTTGAGTAAATCTGTGTGTCAATACCAAATGACATGTAGCCGTCAACTTCTCACATACCAAGTTATATAAATAAACAACTTCTGTCCATGTAGAATATACACAAATTTATCTTATTGCTTTAAATATAAACCCTTGTCTCTCATGCAATTGATGATACTATTTTCTGTCTTGTCCGAAGGTTTATCTTGTATATTTTTGTTTTCATGAAGTGCTGTCCTCCTGCACTTACTATTAGATAGGGGTTCTGTCTTGTCCGCAGGTTTATCTTGTATATGTTTGTTTTGCGTGTAGTGCGGTCCTCCCGCACTTACTATTAGATAGGGGTTCTGTCTTGTCCGCAGGTTTATCTTGTATATGTTTGTTTTGCGTGTAGTGCGGTCCTCCTGCACTTGCTATTAGATAGGGGTTCTGTCTTGTCTGCAGGTTTATCTTGTATATGTTTGTTTGTTTTGTGTGTAGTGCAGTCCTCCTGCACTTACTATTAGATAGGGGTTCACAAAATGGAGAGGGGGGAGAGAGAGAAATATGGAGTTTAATGTCCACTCGACACAAACTAGGCTCATTTCGGGACTTACATATGGTTTAATTTTATTTCAATAGTTCTCATGCTCGTAGGGGTTCTTCAGCAGTGGGAGGAAACCGGAGGACCTGGAGAAAACCCACGAGGTTGGACAGGCAACCCTACTCCTTGTCACGTCATGACTAACATGGTTTAATTTCATTTCAATAATTTGCTTGCGCGTAGGGGTCTTTAGCGATGGGAGGAAACCGGAGGACCCGAAGAAAACTCAGGAGGTTGGACAGGCAACCCTACTCCTTGTCACGTACCGCTCTAGTTGACTGATGATGAGAAACATGTTAATAAAATGTTTTGTGTACTGTGAGAACTATGTCATATATAACAGTTTATTTCTTGGTATTAATGACATATAGATCAGTAATATTTCTGTATTTATTATACGTGCTTCGACCTCCAGCTTGCCGGCCACCTCTGGCTTGCAGCTGTGGTTTCAAGTCCTGGTGTGAGCTTATGTGGCAATGGCATGTAGATAGGGGCGCCTTCTCAACCTTGTGGGTTTCCACCGGGCACTCCGGTTTCCTCCCACTGCTTAAGACCCCAACGGGTAGGCGAATTGTTGAAATAAAATTAAACCATATGTTAGTCCTGAAATGACCTAGTTGTGTTAAGTGGATGTTAAACCCCATTTCTCTCTCTCTCTCTCTTTCTCTCTCTCTCTCTCCTGTATTGTATTATATAAATTAACTGAAATCATTTGACTAGTTTATGCATGTCTGTCGTCGTTTAAACTTTGAAACTAAGAGATTGATAAATGTGGGTATAGTGTAAAAATGTTAAAGAGACTTGAATTAAGATGAGAGTATAGCAACCACCCGACAACTCCGGTATTTCTAGTCGTAGAATAAATTTGACACAAGGTGATTTTCAGCTTACAGTAGGTAAAATTTACCTATCTTTCAATATAATGAATAAATATGGCCACTCTCAACTTTATTCTTTGTGCTTCTAGTTATTTACTTGATAAGCATTTGCTTTAATAGAATGAATGAATGAATGAAATGGGGTTTAACGACCTACTATTATGCACCTAACCTGGGCTAATGGAAGACGGGCATACGCCATACAGTGTGCTATGAGGGAAATTTTTGCCTGGGCAGCAAGGCTACGGTCTACTCTTATATCGAATTCCAACTGCCAAGGGATCTTTTACGTGCACTCCAATGTGTACACCTGACCTCAGTTGTCCTTGTCAGGCCCTCCTTCTGCATCACTGACAAGGAGAAATCACGCCGTAAAATCGAGATGAACTTTCTCGGCCAATGCAGGGATCGAACACCCTACCCCCAGGCTAGCGACCAGCACCTCACCCACTTAGCCACCGGGATCCCCCTTTTAATATAATAAAAATAGTCTGGAGTCTTAAGATAGATAATTTTATGTCATATGTAAGTTATTAAATAATCTGTATTCTATATGAAGTAAGGGATTAGCCAATCAAAGGATCAGTTGAGTCGACTTCTTATCGTGTGGTGCACAGAACTGTGGGTAGACATTCGCAGAGATAGAAAACCATCGCTGACCGTCGCCATAACTTTTCAGATATTCATCTAGTGGAGGCCATCAAAAGTATAAAAAATGAAATGAAATATAGCTGTTGGTTATTTTTTAACAAGCTGTCTGAAAATACATCTGATTTTATATCTAGACCACCCTAAAGTCACTTTTCTTTTGTTTGGAGAAGTTTGCTGAGCTAATAACTTCCATTGTTATGGGAACATTGTATATGGAATGGGTTTCCTCCGGGTCTTCCGGTTTCCTCCCACTGCTTAAGACCCCTATGCACGAGCGAATTATTTAAATAAAATTAAACCATATCTCAGTGCCGAAATGACCTAGTTGTGTTGAGTGGACGTTAAACCCCAATCCTATCTCCCAGTTTCAGTTAACTCATTGCCTTAATAAGTTGGCTCTTTTCTGGTTGGGTCTGATGACATCTAGAATGGCCCCTGTACAAAGTTAGAAATATTATTACTATTAATTTAAGGATGCATTATGCAAGAACTAAATCTGCCTATTGCAGGTCTTTCTTTAGGCCTTAACTTATTAATTTGCTAAGACCATAATCAACTCTCCATATCATCTGATGCTCTAGATTTTCAACAAATTCAAACACGATTGGCTGTTAATGATTTAATTAACAACGGTATCAATGAAAATCGAGACTCAACTATTTGTAAATTATTCTGTACCATAACAGGCCCGGGATTGTACAGCGCAGTGGACGCTTACGGCTGGCCCCCGGATCCATTCACTAGATTTGATAATTGTTTATTTTTGCAATGTCTATTTTGAGCTCAATTATTTGAAGACCTACTAAATTGAAATTTTTTCCAGTAATTGAGATTTTAGCAAAATCAATTATCATCCATAGACAATTGGGCCTATGGAATTAAAACTTCAGAAAATTAATGGTTGGATGAAACCGCACAAGGTGAAACAGTCGTGGGATGAACTGGGTGTATATTGTAATAAAAAAAAAGAAAGAAAGAAGTAGATATGCCTAATAATTAAAGAGTTATATAACTTTTTACACGAGCTTGCAAATCTGAATACTAATACATTTACTAACATCTTGCTATACATTTTTTAAAAATAATCTGTGCTTATTGTATAAGTAAAAGGGTTTCGCTTTTGGTTTGAAGGTGGAACTAGAATGTTATCATCATTGATTGCTGGGGTAAATTAGCTGCAAGGGTTTGTAATACAAAGTTTGTATGTTTTGTTGCCTGGCAACTTTGTCTTTGACTGGGTGTATAAAAATGCTGGTGGGCTTTAAAGGCTCAATAACACTCTTGTTGTAACTGAATAATATGTCCCGATCTTTATTCTAGTCAACAAATTGTACTATTTTACAATATTCCAATTAATTGATGATACAAATTTCATCTTAACACACCTAATTGAAAAATTTTAACTAAATGGTTTGAAAAGCCTTACGTAAACCTTTTCAAATGTAACTTGGATTTAAAAAAAATTTCGAACCCTCTGGAGAAGTAAAATAGAGTGTAATGGATAATTTACACAACAGGTAGGACACTTAAAACATCTAGTACTTAGAATAAGGCTATTATTTATTTTCTTGAGCTGTCAAGCCACCAAGAGTGTTATTGTCGCTTTGAGTATATGATTTGTCTGAATCCAGTTTATGAAATTTATTTTATCACATAAGTCATAACACAAAGTACAATTTTATGGATACACAATTACTGAGTTTGATACTAACCGACGTTTCAACGAGGATACTCTCGTCTTTATCAATATTGTGTATCCATAAAATTGTACCTTGTGTTATTATGTTCAATTACTAAATGCCAATCAAAGAACATATTATAAGTAATGATGATTATTTTTAAATAATTTCAGTTATATGAGAATGCCATGATAACAGCAGGATTGATAGATGATCCGCGGACAATGGTTGGGAGAATAAATAATTTACTTGAGAAGGCACTGGAGAAACACTGAACTATCAAACTAAAATATAGTACATAGTAAAAAGGATCCTGTGTAGTATAACACATGACACAATTATATGGAATACAAGTATCCGTGGCGATAGAGAGGCGGCTTCTCACCAATGCAACGAGGGTTCAATCCCAGCTCAGGGCAAGAACTTTATCGTTGTAAGTGAGAGGGATATTCGGTCTCCCGTCCGATCAGGCAGGTTTTCCCCCGAGTTCTTCGGTTTCTTACTGCAGTAATGATCGAAATCATTCGCACGATCTGTGCCAAGGGCCAAATTGAAAACAGGCCTCAGGCCTAATTTGCTACCCATGTAAAATGACGCGATTATTATTATTAAAGTTTATTTCAGCAACGTTTGCTTGATAAAGACGGGAGAACCCTCGTCGAAACGTCGCCGAAATAAACTTTTAAGTAACTTGTATTCCATATAATTGTGTCATGTGTTATTCTCACCCAGTTACTAAATGACACTTAAACAATTTATCGTATGTAGTGATATATAGAAAATACTAAATCTTATAAAAATCAGGCTAAGTATAATATGTCTCGATTGTTTTCATCTAACATGCAATGTTTGTAACATGGTGGAACATCTCCATATAAACTTTCTAACATGCAAGGTTTCTATTTGATGATGGACCATCGACATATTAAATTTCTACCTTGATGGTATTAGCAACTTGTAGTATTAGCCAATTAAACTACCGTATTTCCTCGGAATACAACCCGGGGTTCTATTCGTTGAGCACCCCCGACCCCCAGGTTCTATTCGAGGCCGGGTTGTAATTTTTCAGACCCGAATCGATGCTTCAAAATCTTCTCTAGGAGTGACATTTTGGACACGTAAAACAAGCAGACAGCCACAGCGTGTATTCAAATTTTACGTTAGACCCGGTTGTATTCATCTCAACACCGCCTTACCCCCAGGGTTTTATTTGAGGCCCGGGTTGTAATCGAGGCCCAGGTTGTATTCTAGGAAATACAGTATTTTATAATATAATCTATTTTCTATTGTGATATTGAATCCTTTTACATCCATCAATTAATACAATACCTTTAGAGAAAAGAAAATATGACTTTTTTTTTTATTTGGCGAGAGAGAGAGAAATGTGGTTTAATGTCCACTCAACACAACTAGGTCATTTCGGGACTAACATATAGTTTTAATCTTATTTCAATAATTCGCTTGCGCGTAGGGGTCTTTAACAGTGGGAGGAAACTGGAGTGCCCAGAGAAAACCCACGAGGTTGAGAAGGCATCTCCATGCCATATACGCTCACACCAGGGCTCGAAACCACAGCCGCAAGCCAGAGGTGGCCGGCCAGCTAGGTCAAAGCGCGACACTCTAAACCACTAGGCCATCCCAACCCCCACTTTTTCATTTGGCCATAGTGTGACAAGTAGAGTTGTTAATACAATAAACCGCCAGTTTGATAGATGTCGTCATCTCAGTGTGAAACAGACACGTCAAAGATAAAAAGCTTCTTACGACTGCTATAAGCCTAACTTCTTTGATCAATTAGCAAATCAACAATTACAGATTTCTCAGTCTGGAGTTCAGAAGTAATGTCTGACTTGTAAATAACTTCTGAATGAAGAATATCTTGGTTAACTCTCTCTGTAGGTCATTTTGAGACAAGCTTTACAAGTTATTGGCTAAGTAATGTTTGACTTGTAAATAACTTGTGAAGGAAGAATATCTTGGTTAACTCTCTCTCTCTGTAGGTCATTTTGAGACAAGCTTTACAAGTTATTGGCTAAGTAATGTTTGACTTGTAAATAACTTCTGAAGGAAGAATATCTTGGTTAACTCTCTCTCTCTGTTGGTCATTTTGACTAAGGCCTACAAGTTATTGATTGGCTAGGCTAACTGGGGAAATCAGGCCACTAGACAATGGCTGCACGATCATCACCTTCCCCTTACCCTAATCATTTGAAATGAATCCAAACTTAAAATCGTCCAAATATTTCCTGTTTTATATACCCACATTGAAATGTAGTTGTATACGGACGTTACCCTGACACTCTTTCATATATAATTTACATTCAACAATCTGAAAGATGTATAACCAGGGCCATGTTCCTGAAGCAACGACTGTGAGTCTTACAACATCTGGATGCTGCTAGATTGCTTTACAATTCCCAAACTTATGGCTGAAGGGCCCCCCTAGATGTTAAGAGCAAGCTGAAGCCCCCCCCCCCCCTAGATGTTAAGAGCAAGCTGAAGCCCCCCTCCCCTAGATGTTAAGGGCAAGCTGGAGCCCCTTCCTCCTAGATGTTAAGGGCAAGCTGTAGCCCCCCCCCTCCTAGATGTTAAGGGCAAGCAGGAGCCACCCCCCTCCCCTAGATGTTAAGGGCAAGCTGGAGCCCCCTCCTCCTAGATGTTAAGGGCAAGCTGGAGCCCCCCTCCCCTAGATGTTAAGGGCAAGCCAAAAGTAGAAGTGAATCCAGTACCATGTAGCCCCCCTCCTAGATGTAAAGGGCAAGCTGGAGCCCCCTCCTCCTAGATGTGAAGGGAAAGCTGGAGCCCCCTCCTCCTCCTAGATGTAAAGGGCAAGCTGGAGCCACCCCCTCCCCTAGATGTTAAGGGCAAGCTGGAGCCCCCTCCTCCTAGATGTTAAGGGCAAGCTGGAGCCCCCCTCCCCTAGATGTTAAGGGCAAGCCAAAAGTGGAAGTAAATCCAGTACCATGTAGCCCCCCTCCTAGATGTAAAGGGCAAGCTGGAGCCCCCTCCTCCTAGATGTGAAGGGCAAGCTGGAGCCCCCTCCTCCTCCTAGATGTGAAGGGCAAGCTGGAGCCCCCCTCCCCTAGATGTTAAGGGCAAGCTGGAGCCCCCTCCTCCTAGATGTTAAGGGCAAGCTGGAGCCCCCCTCCCCTAGATGATAAGGGCAAGCCCCCCTCCCCTCCTCCTCCTAGATGTTAAGGGCAAGCTGGAGCCCCCCTCCCCTAGATGATAAGGGCAAGCCAAAAGTGGAAGTAAATCCAGTACCATGTAGCCCCCCTCCTAAAGGTAAAGGGCAAGCTGGAGACCCCTCCTTGATGTGAAGGGCAAGCTGAAGCCCCCTCCTCCTAGATGTTAAGGGCAAGCTGGAGCCCCCTCCTCCTTCTAGATGTAAAGGGCAAGCTGGAGCCCCCTCCTCCTAGATGTTAAGGGCAAGCTGGAGGCCCCCTCCTCCTAGATGTTAAGGGCAAGCCAAAAGTTGAAGTAAATCGAGTACCATGTAGCCCCCCTCCTAGATTGCAGAAGGAGGGCCTGACAAGGACAGCTGCCTAGTCGTTCGGATGGGACGAAAAACCGAGGTCCCGTGTACACATTGGAGTGCACGTAAAAGATTCCTTGGCAGTTGGAATTCGATATAAGAGTAGACCGTAGCGCCGCTGCCCGGGCAAATTTCCCTCATAGCACACTGTATGGCGTATGCCCGTCTTCAATTAGCTCAGGTTAAGTGCATAATAGTAGGACGTTAAACCCCATTTCATTCATTCATTCATTCCCCTCCTAGATGTATAGGGGAAGCCAAAAGTAGAAGAAAATCCAGTATGTTATCTTTATCCAAGACAATATTCCTTGTAGTTTTTTGGTCTGCACAAAGGACCTTGGTTATTTCTCCCATCCTAATGACCAGGGGCCAGATTCACGAAATTTTAACTAAGATAAAAATCCAAATTTTTTTGATTGGCTAAGCACTAAAAAATTCTAATATTATTCAATCAAATTACTAAAATTTGAATTTTATCTCAGTTAAAAATTTAGAGGAACAGGGCCCAGACATAGTTCCTGCACCGCTGACAAGAGGGAAACTATGCTGGAAAACCCGGAGAAAATTTCTTAGCAATCTTGACTCTCCTGATTAAAAAGATAAAGAGATGGGACTAATATCTAGTCAGGATACTGCTGTCATTTTAAAATGAAATGGGTTTAACATCCTACTGTTCATCACCTAAACTGGGCTAATGAAGTCGGGCATGCCCCATACAGTGTGCTATGGGGGAAATTTTGCCCGGGCAGCGGCCTACTCTTATATGGAATTCCAACTGCCAAGGAATCTTTAAAGTGCACACCAAACCTCAGTTTTCAGTACCATACAAAGGACTAGACGGCTGTCCTTGTCAGACCCTCCCTTCCTGCATCACTGACAAGGGGAAACCACATCGGAAACTTTCTCTGCCAATGCAGGAATCGAACATCAGACCTCCAGGCTAGCGAGCCAGCGTCTTACCTGGGCAATCACTGACAAGGGGAAACCACACCGAAAAATCTAAATGAACTTTCTCGGCCAATGCAGGAATCGAACATCCGACCTCCAGGGTAGCGAACCAGCGTCTTACCCAGGCAATCCCTAGGTCATTTTTAAAGTAGTGTTTATAATTTCTATGAAGGGTGCAATAAAAAGAAAATTTTGCTTGTCTACATATTTCTTCTAAATGAACTTCTACCACCAAATTGTGTATGGGAAATCTTGTACAAGATACAATTTCAACCAATTGTTCTCAGTTAACGCCCAGCCCATAACAGGTTAATACTGTTTCAGAGTTTTCTGTATTCAAGGTAAGCTTACCCGATTTATTATCAGGTCGCATAATCTTCATCTATGTAACAATATTGAAAATGACCTCCACCTAAATTCGATAAAGAAAACAATTTGCACAGTATTCAGAACTCGCAAATAATAGTATTCTGAACTGGCAACTAATAGGGGAGAGAGAGAGAGAGAAATGGGTTTAATGTCCACTTAACACAACAAGGTCATTTCAGAACTAACATATGGCTTATTTTTTATTTCAATAATTCGCTTGCGCGTAGGGGTCTTTAGCAGTGGGAAGAAACTGGAGTGCCCTGAGGAAACACACGAGGTTGAGAAGGCACCCCCCTATCTCCATGTCACATACGCTCACACTAGGGCTTGAAACCACAGCCGAAACCCAGAGGTGGCCGGCCAGCTAGAGGTCAAAGTGCAGCACTCTAGACCACCAGGCCATCCCAACCCCCAAAGAAAATAAATGAATGAAGGAAATGGGGTTTAACGTCCTACTGTTATGCACTTAACCTGAGCTACTTGAAGACAGGCATACGCCATACAGTGTGCTATAAGGGAAATTTTGCCCGGGCAACAGCGCAACGGCCTACTCTTATATCGATTTCCAACTGCCAAGGGATCTTTTACATGCACTCCAATGTGTACGACTAGACAGCCGTCCTTGTCAGGCCCTCCTTCTGCATCAATGACAAGGGGAAATCACGTCGGGAAATCGAGATGAACTTTCTCGACCAATGCAGGGATCGAACACCCGACCTCCAGACTAGCGAACCAGCACCTTATGCACCGTGATCCCCTCCCAAGAAAACAAGAGAAATTATTATTAGATTATGATATTTATTTAATTACAATGAACATAATACATTGTACATGTTGTGTTCTAAAACACAAACATAAATTTCTATATCTACATAATATATTATTTATCCGAGCAGTAATTTTAAATAACCACAAAACCAATCTTATTATCCTAACACAGCAGAATAATAAAACTGGCAGTGGGCTAACAAATTCAGAATAGTTTAAAAACATGAATGACACTGTCTCTTTATATTTTGACAATTTTAAGTAACCACAGAACCAATTCTATTATCATAAAACTGGCAGTGGGCTAACAAATTCAGAATATTTTAAAAACATGACTGATTCTGTCTCTTTATATTTTGACAATTTTTTTATGTGTGGTTCCGGTTAAAAATTCATGATTCGCCATCTTGAATGAGTTGAAAAAGTTTGTTGCATGCATCAAGAAACCATTTACAATCACTCTGTACATAAAATAACTATACTTACAATATTTACTATCCTAGGATTTAATATTTCGATAAATCTACCGTGTATCCGGGGTCACAGAAACAAAATAAATTTACTGTGTATCGAGGTCACAGAAACAAAATAAATTTAGCACAGTGTTTAGATGGAATGTTACGTGCACGTTGTTGAATCTCTCTCTTTGAAACTTACAATACATACAAAACACTTTCCTTATTTAAGGTTTGCTTTTCCCATAATTCGACATAAAGACATGATGCGCAGGATGAATCAAAAGCTACGAAAAAATGATCAATTACATGTAACAAAAAAAAAGTAAAAACATTAAATCCCCCAATTTCTATAATTTAATTTATTAATAAATATACTGATTGATACTACCCAGCCCAGACCAGAGCCCTGTTTCTTGAAATCTTAACTAAAGATAAAATCAACAATTTCTATAATTTAATTTATTAATAAATATACTGATTGATACTACCCAGCCCAGACCAGACCAGAGCCCTGTTTCTTGAAATCTTAACTAAAGATAAAATCATAAATTTTAGTACATACTTCAATTTTAATTGGCAAAGCGCTAAAATTAATCTTATATTATCCAAACAAATTACTAAAATCAGATTTTATCTTAGTTAAAATTTCTTGAAACCGGCCGGTGGCTTTGTATTTACACTAATTGTTTTACTTGCCTAACAGTGATTGTTGTTTATCCATGTACGGTTGCCTTTTTGTTGGGAGGCAATATTACAAAATATTAGATAAATTATTTATTGTGTGATAACAAGTCGTAGGTAAGTATTAAGAGTTAATATCAAAGTAGGTGTGCTCATACATACATGCAAGCCTGGAAATAAGGCCCCTGTCACTGACAATGTCGGACACAGATTCAGGCTTTGTCAGACCCAAAACCTCTGGTGTCTGTCATTTTGTCAGGCACTGATTTGTCTTTTTTATTGATATTATTAATACATGCCCGACACTAAGTTGAAAATGTCCGGCACTAAGTTGAAAAGTTTGTCGGGTACATCTAAAACAGTTATTTCCAGGCCTGCATACATGTAAGAACACTAACTAGGGGCAAGTTGTACATAAAAACTCTTAAATATTAATTATCTTATCTAGATCCAAAAGTATTTATAAATAAACTAGGGGCAAGTTGTACATAAAAACTCTTAAATATTAATTATCTTATCTAGATCCAAAAGTATTTATAAATATACTAGTTTATATTATGAAGTTTGGCGAAGTGATTAGATTAAATTAATTATTACATTAAACACCTGTGTAACGAGTCTTCAGACATCACTAATTAACATAGTACACACAAAAATAATACAGTCATACACCACTTGGAAAAAAACAAAAGAAATTTACGTACTAGAATGACTGATATATACATATTCTAGGTCCAACATGTACATATATTATTCAATACCTCAATCACTGGTGGGGTCCTTCAATCGCTTTAACTCATTGTCATATTGAATAAATTTGTTCTAAATAATAATAATAATAATAATCAATCTTTATGGTTCACAACACACACATTTGGCTAATTTTAATATTAGTATCACCAGTTTTATTTATTATTAAATAGTACAGGAATTTCAACCCTCTCGCGTATTTAGTTTAGTAAGAATAAATTTTTAGTTTATTATTAGAACCAAGCTGTCTTATGAACCATAAAGCATGATGGTAGTTAACGTAGAAAGCAGGAAAGGTGTTAACGTTTTAAAGCTTTCTATATTAACAAAGTCAAGAAGAAGAACGAGATGAAAAGTAACGCAGTTACACACGGAGATGTAGAATCGTGTCTCTCCCCATTATTACCATATTCTTGTTTAATTTATAACTAAATAACCAACGTAATCACTGTTTGACAGACAAAATAAGGGCTACAATAAGTCCGTACAGACCCAATACTTCAGCAAAAATAAGGATGAGAATCATGCCGACAAATAACCTCGGTTGTTGAGCAGTACCACGCACACCAGCATCCCCTACGATACCGATAGCAAAACCAGCCGCTAATCCACTCAAGCCTACACTTAATCCGGCTCCAAGATGAAGAAAACTCCTGCAAAATACAATAAATACACAATAAATACACAATAATAATAATATTCTTATAGCAAACTAAATGAGCTTTTATCAAACCATGCACAAATTGAAATATCATCTACTATAACTAAACAAAACATGAGCGGTAATTTACAATAATAGTGATGAGGCAGCATCTGTAGTACTCAGTAGTATATCTTTATTTTGACAAGACCCAGCGGAAATTGGCTAGTTTCCTTTTTGGCCTACTGTGTAAAATGTTGCTATTTCATTTTAAACTTGTAAAGACACCAAGTTAACCTCACTTATAACACGTGAATACACAAACATTTATACGTTTTTTAGTTATCTTAATGAATATATAGTCAAGTCAGCTAATTGACATTATATTCTGTATAATTCCATTATCATACAGAAGTTAAAAACTTAGCCAAAAAAGTCACAAAATGATTAGATACCAATGTTAAAGAGCTATAGATGAAAACTAAACTATTCCTGGATTTTCCTTTTTTCAACATATCAATATTTTTATCAAAATAATGTCTAATGTGTCTCCAAAGTATATTGCATAGAAAGAACAAGCCAATGAACCAAAACAAAAGCTTAATACATGTAGGTGTGATGCATACAACTATTTTAGAAAGTATCTCCTGTGTTAGTTATGACAATTCAGAAAAAGTTCAATACAGATCACTGTATGTACATGTATTGTAAAATGACTGAAGAACATCTACATGCATAAGTAAAGCCCTGTATTACTGTGCCTCATTGGTGATTCTTATCGCATACTTAAAATTTAAAAGTGTTATGTTTGATCTTGTATCAAAGTAACCATGACAATTAACAATAATAACACCACAATTTGGAAGATTACAAAAATCCTAATTTTTGTCAAAATTTCCTGCGTCACCACAGACAAATATATCCCATGATTATTGAAAATCAATAGGCTTATTCGACTCATGACCAAATTTAATGTCGGTCAGATTTAGTCTTTATAGCGTGACCCACAAATAATTGTGGACAGCGTACGATCAGGAGCGACGATAATATACGACTACATTTAGTGTTTGCTTATCAAAACTAAAGACCCTTGTTACGAGTTTCTTAATTCGTCGAGTTTCTCGCGAACCGACAAATCTGATATATATTTAAGTATTGAGAATTGTGTATTGAGAAATTTATACTGTGTTGTTATCTCTGTGGCCATAAAATAATAATAATTATTTCAATGACATCCAGTGTCCGGACGTATATGTATGAAATAATACATCATAAATATATATTGGTATTTGATGACCACAAAGAAAACAACAGGGTATAAATTTCTCAATAATTATATATGTATTAAAGCCCCAATACCACTCTTGTTGTAACTGAATAATATGTCCCAATCTTTATTCTGGTCAACAAATTGTACTATTTTACAATATTCAAATTAATAAATGATGCAAATTTCATCTTAACACACCTCATTTTAAAAATTGAAAAAATTCAACCACATGCCGTAACATGGTTTGAAAAGCTTTACGTAAACACTTTCAAGTGCAACTTGGATTTAAACATATTTTCGAACCCTCTGAACAAGTAAGATTGGTTGTAATGGATAATTTACACAACAGGTAGGACACTTAAACATCTAGTTGTTAGAATAAGGCTAATTTTTTTTCTGGACCTGTCAAGCCAGCAAGAGTGGTATTGTCCCTTTAAAATGGATGAATGACTTACTTATATAATGTGTAAGAACTATCATTGGAGATATTCTGCGTTATTACAACAGCTACTACAAGACCATAAATAGCAATAATACCAGCCATAACAACTGGAATAATGGATTTCATAATTAATTCTGGTCGCATAACAGCCATAGCTGAAATACCAGTACCAGATTTAGCTGTTCCATAAGCAGCTCCCAAGGCTGAAAAGAAAGGAAATTTTGAACATCATTAAAATGGAATAAATACAAAGTACCGTACACTCAGTTTTGAGCATATCAACAAAATGTCTTTCTTCAGTAAAACAAGTTCTCTAAAACTAATATTCTGATAATGTCATTTCAATGATGAGTCGGTAATTATGATTCAAGGAGAGGGGTTTAATAAAAAATATTGCTTATAAAAAAGAATTTGGTGTTAAAAATCAAAGATGGACACATGTATGCCAGTCATGGACAAAATGACACTGAGTAACCCCCTCGAGACACAAATATTATAGTTCTTGATTCATTACATTTATACAACAAAACATCTGACAAAGAGTAGCCCCACAGCAGATGTTTTTCAAGTTTATTTCATACTGTTTTGCTTTTTTAAATATGGTGTAGGCCTACATGTAAGCTTACATTTACTGTATCACTAAAATGTAAATATTTATTAAGTTTTGATTTCAGAACAAAACGAAAATCAATAACATACATGTAGGCTTATTAGGTTTATTACAAGTACCTGCATGACTGACATAGTTTAACAGGCATAGACCCACATCTTTACAAATTATTTGGAGAACTCGAAAACTTTCTACTCAATTATTTATCCCTCAATTATTTAACCTCCACCACGATTGTAATTGTCTACTGAACACAACTTTTGGCTTTGCAAACAAAAATATGCTTGTTAATTTTGACACAAAACTGGTAAATGTGCATGTCAATGTACAGTAGGTAATATCAACTCAATGTCATTATTGTAATGTTCTGATTACAGTTATCTTTCATGTAGCTTGGCCTATTTGATAATTTATGTAAGTTGTAAGTAATACTAATAATCACATGACCAACTCACAGCATGATGACATGGCCCATATTATATTATTCACTACTGTATAAGAATAATAAGATATGATCAAATACAGTTTTCTGATTTCCTAAATAAACCCAACTAGAGTCTATAACATGTACAGTTATTTTCTATAAATTATTAGCATTAACCTCCAGTAGTAAGCCGGTACACACCGAATGAATTAATGAATGAATGATCGGGTGTCAAATACGTTTGATTTTTTATAGGTGACGGACATAACTCCAATCTTTCATTCTGGTTTAATTTTGTACATAATTCTGTTTTAAACCCATAAAACCGTTTGATTAGTGATTAAAGATGTACACTTATTCCTTACAGTACCGAAAATGGAGCTCATTTTGTATGATATGTACATTACATATTCAATTCTGATCGATACGATGGTGATGGTGGCTTCAGATTCAGAGAAAATGACAGCAAAGCCGATTCCGATACTCACCACAAAACGCCATGGCGGATGTAACACCCATTACTCCGAAGAAAGATGTGTATGGAGGTGCATCTGCATTGAATTCTGCCATTTTTATGATGTAAAAGAATAAAAGTAAACCAGAAAAATAAATATAATTGATTTAGTTAATGCTACTCCTCTGTTCTTCCACGCAAGATGGCGAATAATGAAATTGTCATATGATCATGTGACTGCTACGCGAACAGGTGCCCCTGAGTCACGAGATTTCATTCGTCATATGAAAGATATCGAACCAATCAGCAGGATTTTAACATATTGGTTAGGTAATGGTTTCACGTGGTTGAAATAAGCATGTTGTGATGGACCGTAGTTTGCCAAATTAAATTTATGTAAACAGTGACTATTTGAATTTACAATTCAGCACTGCTGATCCATTTTTGACCTAATCATGAAATTCGCTTACAGGGTAAGTGTAGCCAGAGTGTGACCAGTGTGCTTTCGTGCTTTCGTCAGTGTGAATATACAACAAAAAGGGATTTATTGTCTTTTGGCCCCAGCTAGACATTTACTGTTATATATATAATAATAAAGTTACAAAGTCTAACTTAGTACTAGTACTGATCTAAACATTTATCCAGATTGTATTGGATTCCTCCTGATACTGATGATTACAACTTCGATGATTAACTCCTCAAAGGTCTTATGATTGAAGTAGCACACCAAATTATTATACAATTTCATATTAATTAGTAATAGTATACATCATATTTAATTAATTACAATTTAAAATTATAGATTTGACAACAGACAATATGCAATCCAATGTCAATGTGAATGTGGAAGTTTGACCAACTAATGAACTATAGATATGTTATTACTGCATTTTTAACATTTTATTAACACCAATATTATACAGGGGTGCTTCTGTTCATCTCCACTAGCTGTGTCTGTCCATTGGACCACCTAGGCTATATGGTTTTTAAGAAAAGAGAAAGAGAGAGAAATGGGGTTTAACATCCACTTGACACAAACTAGGTCATTTTTGGACTAACGCATGCTTTTCAATTTTTATTTCAATAATTCGCTTGCACGTAGGGGTCTTTAGCAGTGGGAGGAAACCGGAGTGGCCGGAGGAAACCCACAAGGTTGAGAAGGCGCCCCTGTCTCCATGTCACATACGCTCACACTAGGGCTCGAAACCACAGCTGCAAGCCAGAGGTGACCAGCCAGCTAGAGTAGAAGTTGAAGCGCAGCACTCTAGACCACTAGGCCATCCCAACCCCCTTTTTCAGAAAAGCTACTCAACCAAGAGTATTTGACCACAATAAAAGAACACAAAAAAATGCCTTGAAATAAATTGTTTCAAACTCTGTACAAATTTATGCCCATTGCAAAACATTTTCTATTTCTATTTCAGTTTTCAAACCTTCTAGGTACAGTTTATAAAAATGGTAATCTTAATTTTACACCCGATGGTAACAGTATTATTAGTCCAGTTGGAAACAGATTGACGATTTTTGATTTAAGGAAGTATGTACTTGTATATATAATATATATATCAGTCTGCAAATATCACGGTGGCTAAGTGGATAAGGCGCTGGTTCGCTAGCCTGGAGGGCGAGTGTTCGATCCCTGCATAGGCCGAGAAAGTTCATCTCGATTTTCCGACGTGATTTCCCCTTGTCAGTGATGCAGATGGAGGGCCTGACAAGGACAGCTGCCTAGTCGTTCGGATGGGACGAAAAACCGAGGTCCCGTGTACACATTGGAGTGCACGTAAAAGATCCCTTGGCAGTTGGAATTCTATATAAGAGTAGGCCGTAGTGCCGCTGCCTGGGCAAAAATTTCCCCACATAGCACACTGTATGGCGTATGCCGGTCGTCAGTTAGCCCAGGTACGGTGCTTAAGCGTAGGACGTTAAACCCCATTTCATTCATTCATTACTCTTTTCTCCAGGTCATTGCGCCCCCTGCACCTACTCTTACTCTTATATTGAATTCCAACTGCCAAGGGATCCTTATGTGCACACCAATGTGTACGCGGGACCTCGTTTTTTTGTGCCATCCGAACGACTAGACAGTTCAGGAGCAGAACACACGACATGTACTATCAAATAATAATAATTTATTAAAATCAATCAATCGATCTTAATGGAAGTTTATAGGCCGTGTTCTGCTTTGGGGATGACATGGAAAATGATGGTCAAGAAGTAAATGTATGTAGGGCTGGCAGCTGGCCGATATATTACCATAACATATATACTAGTGTTTTTAAAATATCATTCTGATTTATTTGTTTATTGTGGTGTTTTTAAAATATCATTCTGATTTATTTGTTTATTGTGGTGTTTTTAAAAAATCTTTCTGATTTATTTGTTTATTGTACCAGTACTGAATTTGAATCTTACACATTATTTGTGATGATATTTTATATATTTAGTAAAGATTCTCTGAATATAAAGGGGTTGGGATGGCCTAGTGGTCTAAAGTGCCTCGCTTCGACCTCTAGATGGCCGGCCACCTCTGGCTTGCGGCTCTTGGTTTCGAGCCCTGGTGAGAGGGTATGTGGCATGGAGATAGGGGCGCCTTCTCAACCTTGTGGGTTTCCTCTGGGCACTCCAGTTTCCTCCCACTGCTAAAGACCCCTATGTGCAAGTGAATTCTTGAAATAAAATTAAAACCATATGTTAGTTCCGAAATGACCTAGTTGTGTTGAGTTTCTCTGTCTCTCTCTCTGAATATAACCGTGTAACTGATTGTTTTTATTGATTGTTTTTCAGTAATAAATCAGAAACATTACCAATAGAAGCTAAACAGAATATATCCCATGTTACCCTTTCTCCAGATGGCTATACTATGATAGTAGTCACAGATGGTACGTACTAGTTTATCGGGTACGGGACAACTTGTCCCAGGGAAGGGATCTTTTACGTGCACATTAATGTGTATGAGAAACCACGTCAGAAAATCTGGATGAACTTTCTTGACCAATGCAGGGATCGAACACCTGACCTCCATGCCAGCAAGCCACTGTCTTACCCACATACACTTAGCCACCGTGATCCACGATTTTCGTATTGAGAATACCAATAAAACACATATCTGTACTGCCCTTGTTTCTGGCATAGGAGTCTTGATCAGTGAGTAGGATGCTATACCTCGCTAACCAGGAAAGTTTGGTCTTGGTGTTGGCTGAGGATTTTCTAGCATGGTTTCAACCATGTCAGGGTGCGGGATGGACAGTGTGGCAGCGAACACCATTTAGTTGTTCGGATAGAACAAAAAAAATAAAATCCTGTGTTTACATTGACATGCACATAAAAATCCTTTGACAGTTGGAATCCAATTTCTGTCCTGATAAACTTTTCCTCGTAGAACACTGTATGGGGTATGTCTGTCTACATTAGGCTGGTAAGTGCAGAATAGTAGAACGTTAAACCCCATTCACTCATTCATTGTTACTGGTGCTGAAGTTCAACATAACCTTTGACATATGCAGCTTTAAATTGACTGAAATAGAATGCAAGACACATCAGAGTTTAGCATTGTTGTTGATGTTAGATGTCATTGAGTCAACTGGCGTGGTTTGAATCCCCAGTTGTACGTGGCAAGGAGTAGGGTCGCCTGTCTAACCTCGTGGGTTTTCTCTGGGTCCTCCAGTTTCCTATCACTGCTAAAGACCCCTACGCGCAAGCGAATTAATAAAATAAAATTAAACCATAAGTTAGTCCCGAAATGACCTAGTTAATGTATAGTTGACGTTAAACCCCATCTCTCTCTCTCTCTCTCGTTAGATGTATATGTTAATTTTGTATTATTTTAGATGGAGAAGCGATGTTATGTAGTTTAATCAGTAGGAGTGTACTAGGAACCCACCATTTTCACAGACCAATAAATTGTGTTAAATTCAGTCCAAATGGCAAGTAAGTGGAAACAAACCAATTGAAATAGAGCGCAAAGAGCATACTTTAAGTGTGGAATTGACGCAATATAAATGTTCATATTATTATAAATAAGTGTTAATTGTGTTCTGATTTTTTTCAGGAAATTTGCCGTTACTCGAGAAAACATGGTGGACATCTTTCACGCTCCCGGAAGAACGAGAGAATTCAACCCATTTACTATTTATAAAAAATTTCATGGTGCTTATGATGAAACAACATGTATAGATTGGACAAGTGATTCAAGGTAAATATAACTTTATATTCACAGCCATTGTCCATTTCCAGCCTCAGGGGTTTCTCCGGGTCCTCCAGTTTGTGGGTTATCTCTGGGTCCTCCAGTTTCCTCCCATTTCCTCCCACTGCTAAAACCCCCTACGCGCAAGCGAATTATTGATATAAAATTAAACCATAAGTTAGTCCCGAAATTACTTAGTTTACTGTTTCAAAGGTTGTTGGCATGGAATAAAAATCTTACTTACTGATTTTCTTCCTTCCATATGTCGTAGGGGGTTGGATGGCCGAATGGTTAGCACATGCATGCTGTATCATAAAGCCTGTCATTTAGTCAACTGCCGTGGTTCGAATCCCCGGTTGTACGTGTCAAGGATAAGGGTCGTCTGTCCGTGGGTTCTCTCCGGGTTCTCCATTTTCCTCCCACTGCTAAAACCCCCTACGCGCAAGCGAATTATTGAAATGAAATTAAACCATAAGTTAGTCCTGAAATTACTTAGTTTACTGTTTCAAAGGTTGTTGGCATGGAATAAGAATCTTACTTACTGATTTTCTTCCTTCCATAGGTCGTCGGGGGGGGGGGGAGTGTTGGATGGCCCAATGGTTAGCACATGTGCACGCTGTATCATAAAGCCTGTCAATCCCCCGTATATGACAAGAAGTAGGTTGCCTCCGGTTACCTCCCACTGATGAAGACACCTATGTGGCTAAGTGGGTAAAACGCTGGCTTGCTAGCCAAGAAAGTTTATCCTAATTTTCGAGCATGGTTTCCCCCTTTCAGTCTGGGATGAAAAAACAAGGTCCTGTGACACATTTGCATGCACGTAAAAGATCCATTGACAGTTGGAATTTGATATAAGAGTAGGCTGTAGCACCACTGACTGGGCAATATTTACCTCATCGCACGCTGTATGGTGTATATGCCCAAACATCAGGAGCAGAACAGTATGACGTTATTCTCCATTTCATTTGACAGTTAGAATTTGATATAAGAGTAGGCCGCAGCGCCGCTGCCTGGGCAAAATTGGCCTCATAGCACACTGTATGGTGTATATGCCCATCTTCATTAGGAGCAGAACAGTACGACGTTATTTTCCATTTCATATCATTTCTTGCTATATACAGGCTTGGGATCGAAACCACATAAATATGTCCGACCTTATAAGGATATGTATGGATAGATATTGTATACACCATTGTATTAATATATTTAATATTTCAGTGCAATATGTGTAGGAAGTAAAGATATGAACACCAGAGTTTATGGAGCAGAAAAGTTTACCAATTTAATTGTCTTTACTTTAGGAGGTCATAAAGGTGCCATTGTTGGCTCATTCTTTGTCACAAATTCTTTAAATGTATCCTTTTATAATACGCCAACATTAAAATGTGGTTGTACATTGTCGTCAGGGGATCACGGTGGCTAAGTGGATAAGGCGCTGGTTCGCTAGCCTGGAGGTTGAGTGTTCGATCCCTGCATTGGCCGAGAAAGTTCATCTCGATTTTCCGACGTGATTTCCCCTTGTCAGTGATGCAGAAGGAGGGCCTGACAAGGACAGCTGCCTAGTCGTTCGGATGGGACGAAAAACCGAGGTCCCGTGTACAAATTGGAGTGCACGTAAAAGATCCCTTGGCAGTTGGAATTCGATATAAGAGTAGGCTGTAGCGCCGCTGCCCGGGCAAAATTTCCCTCATTGCACACTGTGGCGTATGCCCGTCTTCAATTAGCCCAGGTACGGTGCTTAAGCGTAGGACGTTAAACCCCATTTCATTCATTCATTCATACATTGTCGTCACCCGCGCCCAGCGGTCTGGCATCCACAATAGGCTAAAGTTAATATCCGATTGACTTTAAATTTATACACAGTGTTTAAGCTATGGCCCTTGATCACTTTGAGAAATCTTGTGGATGCTCTAGAGGCTAACACTAATATCCGTTTTTAAGGTGTTGAAACGAAGAAGCCTATAGATTTTCAATGATTTGTGCCAGATTTATGGCCCTTGATCACTCTGAAAAATCTTCAGGATGCATTAGAGGCTAAATTTAAGGTCTTTAGACGAAGCAGCCTAGTGATTTTACTGTCCGAGTTATGACCCTTGATCACTTTAAGGCAAGTGTTATGGGGTGTGTCAGGGGCTTAGATGGCCGAATGGTTAGCATGAGTGTGCTGTATCATAAAGCCTGTCATTGAGTCAACTGACAAGGAGTGGGGTCGCCTGTCTAACCTCATGAGGTTTTTCCAGGTCCTCCGGTTTCTTCCCACTACCGGAAACCCCTCGAAATATTTAGTCCTGAAATGACCTAGTTTGTGTCAAGTAGACATTAAACCCCATTTCTCTCCCTCTCTATTGGTTGTGTCGTGGGTGGCACGATGTATAACATGTATTAAACATCTTTAACCAAATCTCAGCTTTTATCTGTCAGTGATGATTGTAAAGCCTCATTTTGGGAATCTGATACAGAATTAAAAGATTTAGAATTAGCACAAGTTGGAGGACCAGATAAGCCTGCTAAAAAGAAAAGAGGTAAATATATACAAACATAAGAAATACAAAAACAATCGTTTTATCCATTTATTACCCAACTTCAACAGATTGTTTTAGAAAAGTTTCACCACGTTATGCTTGGATACATGTATAATGAAGCCCAGTGTTAATTAGTTTGTTTTGAATAACTCCTTTGATCTTGTTGTTGTCCTGTATGGTTTCATGAATTGTTGTTATAGTTTTTTCTGTATAAATTCATCTCATAATCCTTGTTTAACTGACGCAGAAGGAGGGCCTGACAAGGACAGCTGCCTAGTCGTTCGGATGGGACGAAAAACCGAGGTCCCATGTACAAATTGGAGTGCACGTAAAAGATCCCTTGGCAGTTGGAATTCGATATAAGAGTAGACCGTAGCGCCGCTGCCCGGCCAAAATTTCCCTCATAGCACACTGTTGGCGTATGCCCGTCTTCAATTTGCCCAGGTTAGGTGCTTAAGCGTAGGACGTTAAACCCCATTTCATTCATTCATTGTTTTACTGTTTTATCTTGATAACGTTGAGAGAATACTCTTTGAAACGTCGCCTAAATAAATTAGTTAGCTGTTATTCCATAAGTATGTGTTTTTGTGTATTGCTCTATCCAGTTACTAAAAGCCTCTAAAAGAATACATGTATATTAGTTATTTCAGACATGATTCTGATATTCTCAGACAGGGAAAAGGATAACCTTTAAATAGGAAATGTTATTTCTAATTCAGTATTTAGAACTTGAATACTCGTTGCGTAACAAGTCAGGGGGGTTGGGATGGCCTAGTGGGCTAGAGTGCCGCTCTTCGACCTCTAGCTGGCCGACCACCTCTTGGTTGCGCCTGTGGTTTCGAGCCCTGGTGTGAGCGTATGTGGCGCCTTCTCAACCTCGTGGCTTTCCTCCGGGCACTCCAGTTTCCCCCCACTGCTAAAGACCCCTACGTGCAAAGGAATTTTTGAAATAAAATTAAAACCATGGTAGTCCCGAAATGACCTAGTTGTGTTCAGTGAACGTTAAACACTATTTCTCTCTCTCTTTACTCCACAGTAATTAATCCTGACCTCGACTTACGAACATTTCTCTCCCTCTCTCAGACATTATGCCAGGGAAACGGATAACCTTGAAATAGGAAAGGTTGAATATTCGTTGAGTAACAAGTCCTATTTCCAAATATATCACACAACAAATATGGCCATGAAATACATTTGATGATATGTCATGTATTTCGTTCCAAATAGGTAAGATGCATAGACTTTCATTTGAAGTATAAACAAAGATATTCATCGTGTTGCAATTCTGTATTTAACATTCACTTATGTACAGAAACAGGCCTGCTCTACAAGGCCAGTTAATTCTCAAACCAAGCCTTGAAATAAGGCACCTGTCACTGACAATGTCAGGCACAGATTCAGGGTTTGTCAGGCACTAAACCTCTGGCAGTGGTGCCTGTCATTTTGTCCGGCACTGAATTGTCTTTTTTAATGATATTATTAATACATGTCTGGCACTAAGTTGAAAATGTCAGGTACTCTTGTCAGTGACAGGTGCCTTATTTCAAGGCTTGTCTCAAACAGTCTGGGATTAAATCGATTGATCATCATTTTAGCTTGAAATCTATTTAATTGATATTGACCATTGTGTGCATTATTTGAAAGTTTCTCTATTTTTCTTGTCATTGAAATATGGTTATATTAAGATAGATATATTTAGATGGGACAAAAACCTAGGACCCGTGTACACATTGGCGTGCACGTAAAAGATCCCATGGCACTTGGAATTCAGTTGCTGCCAGGGCAAAATTTCCCTCATAGCACACTGTATGGTGTATGCCCGTCTTCAATTAGCCCAGGTTAGGTGCAGAAGCGTAGGACGTTAAACCCCATTTTATTCAAGATATATTTTAATATGAAATGATATTATTGGATATGTATTTTACAGGAAAAATGAATAAAAAAGGTGTTGATATGGTCAAGTACGAAAGAACAGAAAAGTAGGTTAAATTTCCCTTGCTTGTATCATATCATAAACTAGCACTACTCATGTTTATGTCGAGGGGGTGGGGTGGGGGTGTCATTGTATGGCCATGTTCATTGTATCGTAAGGTCTGTCATTGAGTCAACAGGCATGGTTAAATGTGGCAAGGAGAACCTTGTGTGCTTTCTCTAGGTCGTCTAGTTTCCTCCCACTGCTAAAGCCCCTACGTGCAAACAAATTATTGAAATAAAATTGAACCTTATTTTAGTCTCGAATTGGCCTGGTTTGTGTTGAGTGGACATTAAACCCTATGTGTTGAGTGGACATTAAACCCTAATTTACTCTCTCTCTCTGCGGGGTTGGATGGGCGAATGGTTAGTACGTGCGCTGTATCATAAAGCCTGTCATTGAGTCAACTAGTGTGGTTTCGAATCACTGGTTGTACGTGACAAGAAGTTGGGTCGCCTGTCCAACTTCATCGGTTATCTTCAGGTCCTTCGGTTTCCTCTTACTGTTAAAGACCCCGTACACGCAATTGAAATATTGGAATAAAATGAAACCATATGTTAGTCCCGAAATGGCCGGGTTTGTGTTGAGTGGACATTAAACCCCATATCAATCTCCCTTATTTTTGTGTCTATGTATTTTACTTTCTTTGTTCACAGACAAAAATTACGCTCTGGATCAGTGCGTATGACCTGTGCTGCATTTCATAAAGCTAATAATTTATTAGTTACTGGTTACACTGATGGCGGATTTCTTCTTAACGAGATGCCAGGTTTTAATCTCATACATTCTTTAAGGTAGGTTTACTTCACAGGGGGGGGTTGGGATGGCCTAGTGGACTAGAGTGCCACGCTTCGACTTCTAGCTGGCCGGCCACCTCTGGCTTGCGACTGTGGTTTCAAGCCCTGGTGTGAGCGTATGTGATTCCTCCGGGCACTCCGGTTTCCTCCCACTGCTAAATTATTGAAATAAAAATTGAAACCCACATGTTAGTCCCAAAATGACCTAGTTTGTGTCGAGTGGACGTTTAACCCCATTTCTCTCTCTCTACTCCTGACCTCGATCTTACGAACATTATTCTACAAAACATTGCAGATTTTTGTTTTGTGTGTAGTGCGATCCTCCTGCACTTACGACATATTGTAACGATACCGTACGATGTTGGATGTGACAGAGTCTACTGTATTACAACATCCTGTGACATGTATTTTTTATTGCCTGTCAATATCAGTTAAGATGTTCATGGATTCAGTCAATTTATAATAACAATGGATGGCCATTGATGGATTGAGGGAGGTTGGGATGGCCTAGTGGTCTAGAGTGCTGCACTTCGACCTCTAGCTAGCTGGTCACGTCTGGCTTGAAGCTGTGGTTTCGAGCCCTAGTGTGAGCGTATGTAACATGGAGATAGGGGCGCCTTCTCAACCTCGTGGGCTTTCTCCGGTTTCCTCCCACTGCTTAAGACCCCTACGTGCAAGCGAATTATTGAAATAAAATTAAACCATATGTTAGTCCCGAAATTACCTAGATGTGTTGAGTGGACGTTAAACTCCATTTATCTCTCTCTCTTTTTTTATTGTAGCATTTCTGATCAGTCAATACGATCAGTCGATATAAATCTGACTGGTGATTGGATAGGCGTGGCATGTTCACAACAAGGTCAATTACTCGTGTGGGAATGGCAGAGTGAATCGTATGTTATGAAACAACAAGGTCATTTTAACAACATGACTTGTCTCGAATATTCACCAGATGGGCAAAATGTTGTCACAGGAGGAGATGATGGCAAGGTAAACTCAAGTAGAGCTGTTATCATATCGTCACGTTTCTCGCGAACCGACGAATCTGATATATATTTAAGTATTGAGAATTGTGTATTGAGAAATTTACACTCTGTTGTTCTCTTTGAAGTCATCAAATACCAATATTTATTTATGATGTATTATTTCATACATACATGTAATGTATACGTCAGGTTACTGGACGTCATTTAAATAAATATGATTATTTTATGGCCACAGAGATAACAACAGAGTATAAATTTCTCAATACATAATTCTCAATACTTAAATATATATCAGATTTGTCGGTTCACGAGAAACGTGACGATATGTGACCTGCTCCCATGAAACCAGGCGCTTGTCTCACAACTTCATTTTGTACTACGGGAACAAAAAGCATAAAGTATCTTCAAATAACAAACAATTTATGGATAACAATTACCCTGGTTTCTTTCGCTGCAACGATTCAACGAGATATCACAAGTCGTTTTAAGCATATATTGTACACAAGATTTCACAAGTCTTTTATCAAGCATATATCAACACAAATAAATAAAATGAATTGTTTCAATGGCATTTAGTAATTGAACTGGAGTATACAGGTCACAATTCTATGGAATACAAATACTGCTTATAACTGAGCGACTTTTCGACTAGGCTTCTCATTGCTTGATAATGACTAGTGAAACCTAGTCAAAATGTTGCTCAGTTATAAGCAGTTAGGGGGGTTAGGATGGCCTAGTGGTCGAGAGTGCCGTGCTTCGGCCTCTAGCTGGCCTGTCACTTCTGGCTTGCAGCTGTGGTTTCGAGTCCTGGTGTGAGCATATGTGGCATGAAGATAGGGGCGCCTTCTCAACCACGTAGGTTTCCTCCTGGCACTGCTTTTTCCTCCCACTGCTAAAGACCCCTATGCACATGTGAATTATTGAAATAAAATTAAAACCATGTGTTAGTCCCAAAATGACCTAGTTGTGTTGAGTGGACGTTAAACTCCATTTCTTTCTTTAAGCAGTTATTGTATTCCATAGAATTGTGACCTGTATGAATAAAATGAAAGCATGTTATTTATTCTATTGATATTTGCAGGTGAAAGTATGGAATACAAATAGTGGATTCTGTTTTATAACTTTTAATGAACATCTTAGTGGTATATCAGGAGTAGCATTTAGTCAAAATGGTCAGGTTGTTGTCTCATGTTCTCTAGATGGTACTGTTCGAGCTTTTGATCTTAACAGGTAAGAAAAATAAGGCAGTGGCTATTGTTACAAGTCGTAAAAATAGTCCCCAGGCTATTATTACGACAAAACTTTCAAAGCCCTCCATCGGCGAAGTTAAAAACTGAAAAGTCGTAAAAATTGTCCTAACCCTAACCCTTCCCATCTCTTAATTGCTGCCTTCAGTTCTGAAAACGTTGAAAATACTGCTTATTTTGCAAAGCTGGTTTTGGAATTTGTTCTAAACTTTGCTCAATCTCGTCTTAACAATAGCCACTCTGTAAAATTAAACAAACTATATATACTAGAATTATCCACTGGTATTTGATTGGAATATTGTAAATAGATTAGACGATAGCAAACAAATTCACGCGCGTGTGTTATTATTCAGCAGTAGCACTCGCGCTGTAGAACAACAGTTTCAGATAGAACTTGTCTTTGACAATGTCGATCATTTGACCAGTCAATTCGAAGAATAAAACAAGGAAAAGTTAGAGTAGTATCCTTGCAATAAGCTCAACATAAAGGATAAACATAACATTGCATATAACAAGTATAAAATGGCGTTTATTGCGTAGATGAATGCAACGGCAAATGGTGTTTGTTGTTCAAGAAAGTTTAAAGGGCCAATCCCGATAACTTTTTGGGGAATAAAACTGCTTAATTTTGTGTTAAAATCATTTAAAACCCATTATGTAAGGCCGATCAACTAACCCGATTTTTGTGATAAGCTTGTAAATAACTTGACAGTCTGCATCTGGAAATGGAGACCTTTGTATCATACAGTATCTGGATAAAACCAGACTATTTTCTATAAAAATAATATGTAGGTAAAATTTACCTTTTGTTATCAAGTACAGTACATGGGTCATTCACTGTATAGACCTCTCAAGAAACATTAATCGATTATAAGGTCACCAAATGAAAAAAATGACCATCAATCTTAAAAGGGTTACGTGTCCGGATAAGCAATTTTGGCGTTCACGTCCAAATGACTCAATATTTTGAGTTGAAATTTTGAGACAAGGTATATACACCATTCCCCTATATTTTGGCGTTTTATTTTCATACATTCTCAGACTTTTATTTTTGAGCCTCTGTATAATACGGGACTGTCCCTTTAAATGTCTTTGTATTTGGAATAAAATGGAAAAAAATTGTGAAGTTGTATTAAATGAATTATGCACCTAACATGGGCTAATGGAAGACAGGCATACACCATGCAGTGTGATATGAGGGAAAATTTGCCCGGACAGCGGCGCTACGACCTACTTTTTTATCGAATTCCAACTGCCAAAGGATTTTTTACGTGTACTCCAATGTGTTTTTTCGATCTATCCGAATGACTAGGCAGCTGTCCTTGTCAGGCTCTCCTTCTGCATCACTGACAACCTCCAGGCTAGCAAGCCAGCGCCTTATCCACTTAGCCACCGTGATCCCATAAATTGTATTGAAAGATTTGATGTCAGTATTGACTACATGATATTAAACATACATTATGCAAGAGCTAAATCTATCTATTGCAGATCTTTCTTTAGACCTGAAATATTATCTAAATTAGACATTAAATTTAAACTATCCAGACCATAATTAACTCTCGATGGCATGGCTAGCCTGCGATATTCGGTGGATTATGATCCGATAACTTTGATTCACGATTTAATTATTAAATGGATAATCTAGACTAGGCAGAAATTTCGATGGCTTACTTCTCGGTTACTAGTGGACCAATTTGACTGAAATTTTCAGCAAATTGTTTTTACATTATCTAGTTTTTAACTATTATAGTGAGAACTGCAAACTCTTTAATTTATCTCCCATGATGTATCTTAATATTAATGTTTCAGATAGTGTAACTTTATAATTAATGTTTCAGATATAGTAACTTTATAATTAATGTTTCAGTCACCTTATAATTAATGTTTCAGATATAGTAACTTTATAATTAATGTTTCAGTCACCTTATAATTAATGTTTCAGATATTGTAACTTTATAATTAATGTTTCAGATATTGTAACTTTATAATTAATGTTTCAGATATTGTATCTTTATAATGTGTTTCAGATATAGTAACTTTATAATTAATGTTTCAGATATAGTAACTTTATAATTAATGTTTCAGATATAGTAACTTTATAATTAATGTTTCAGATATTGTAACTTTATAATTAATGTTTCAGATATAGTAACTTTATAATTAATGTTTCAGATATCGTAACTTTATAATTAATGTTTTAGATATAGTAACTTTATAATTAATGTTTCAGATATAGTAACTTTATAATTAATGTTTCAGATATAGTAACTTTATAATTAATGTTTCAGATATCGTAACTTTATAATTAATGTTTTAGATATAGTAACTTTATAATTAATGTTTCAGATATAGTCACTTTATAATTAATATTTCAGATATCGTAACTTTATAATTAATGTTTTAGATATAGTAACTTTATAATTAATGTTTCAGATATAGTAACTTTATAATTAATGTTTCAGATATTGTAACTTTATAATTAATGTTTCAGATATCATAACTTTATAATTAATGTTTCAGATATTGTAACTTTATAATTAATGTTTCAGATATCGTAACTTTCGAACATTTACGTCGCCTCGTCCAGTACAGTTTTCATGTTTAGCTTTAGATCATAGTGGAGAAATAGTATGTGCTGGTGGTCAGGATTCGTTTGAAATATTTGTTTGGTCAATGCAAACTGGTAGATTATTAGAAGTAAGTAACATTTAGTTAATCATGTTTTTTGTATTACTCCGCCTGTTGGGGGGGTGGGATGGCCTAGTGGTCTAGGGTGCCGCACTTTCATTATAAATATAACATTATTGTAATCCATATACAGTAGAACTTGCTCGGGCAGGCACTCCTAATCAGCGAACACTTGCTTCAAGGAGCACCCAAAAAACGTTGTGGTAGGGGTTGGGGCAATATTGGATACCTCTAGTCAAAGAGCACCTCCATTAAGCAACCATTTTTAAATTTCCCTTGGGTGCTTGCTTAATACAAGTTCTACTGTAACTATAAATTATATCTTTAAATATAGGCGTCGTTCAATATATGTACATAGATTTATTTTAAACCTTTTCTTATTAAATTACTAACTTTTAACCTTGTATTATATACATTTATTTATTCATTGTGTACATAGTTGTATTATATGATGCCTGTAAACGTAAAGATTCCCTTGTTAATAAAGATTTTTAATTTAAAAAAAAGTACCGCACTTCGACCTCTAGCTGGCCGGTCACCTCTGGCTTGCGGCTGTGGTTTCGAGCCCTAGTGTGAGTGTATGTGACATGAATATAGGGTGCCATCTCAACCTCATGGGTTTCCTCCCGGCACTCTGGCACTCCAGTTTCCTCCCACTGCTAAAGACCCCTACGCGCAAGCGAATTATTGAAATAAAAATTGAAATGGTGACTGATGGTACGATTGTATAATATTTTCAGGTACTCACAGGTCATCAAGGACCAATCAGTTGTCTCAGTTTTAGCTCTAGTAGAGCGATGTTAGCTAGTGCATCATGGGATAAAACCGTTAAAATATGGGATGTATTTGAGAGTAAAGGGTCAAAGGAAACTATCCATTTACTCACTGATGGTATGTACACATTTGACTTCATTGTTTTTAGATTGCGATTGCAGTTAATCATTTTTTAGGTCTAAAAGGGGCCTTAGATGTTCAATCTAATAGGAGTACTCCGATCTTTTTCCTTTTACAAAATTGTGCAACAATTTAGAGGTGGTTTATTATATGCGCACATGTAATCGAGATGTTAGGGCCTTTAGCAGTGGGAGGAAACCGGAGCACTCGGAGAAAACCCACGAGATTGGACAGGCGACCCTACTCCTTGTCACGTACATGTACAACTGGGAAATTAGAAACCACGCAGGTTGACTCAATGACAGGCTTTATGATACAACACACGTGTGCTAACCACTCGGCCATCCAACCGTCCACCCCCCACCCCACCCCCGTCAATCTTGAGACAGAGTTAGTAGTGCTTTATCTTTGTCTAACTTGAAATACAGGATTTTAGAGCTAGCTTGGATGACTCTTCTACTGGTTAGGGTATAAGGGGCGGGGGCCTGTCCATGATTTTGATGTGTAACAATTGTTATTATTTACTCTCTTCAGTTCTGTCTTTGACATTCCGACCCGATGGACAGGAATTAGCTGTATCCACATTAAATGCCCAGATATCATTCTGGAATCCGTATACAGCTGTACAAACAGGCTCTGTAGAGGGGAGACATGATTTGGGCTATAGTAGAAAAGATACAGATAAAGTTACTGCCAAAAAACTATCCGAGGGAAAGTAAGTTGTTAATGTTTGTACTTTCTACCAACAATTAATAAATTATTATTAATTTGTTACAATCTACATGCAAGTTTTCATTATTAATTTGTTTACAATCGACATGCAAGTTTTCATTATTAATTTGTTACAATCTACATGCAAGTTTTCATTATTAATTTGTCTACAATCGACATGCAAGTTTTCATTATGAATTTGTTTACAATCTACTGATTCTACATGTAAGTTTTCCTTATATAAATAATGTTGATATTAATTTTTAGATACAAAGTAAATTTAAGTTAAAAAAGAAACTGGTACAACTTTTTATGAAAAGTTTAGTTTTTACACATAATTAAATTACAAAGGGTTTAAATGCCAAAACACCAATTTGTGAGATTAACAAGGATAGACTGAGTCTTTCTTAGTGCCGAAATGACCTAGTTTGTTTCGAGTGGACGTTAAAACCCATTTTTCTCTCTCTCCCTGTTGAGTCTTTCTGTTTTGATGAAAAATAAATGTACAAATTTGTAGTTAAAAAAGAAACTGGTACAACTTTTTATGAAAAGTTTAGTTTTTACACATAATTAAAATACAAAGGATTTGAATGCCAAAACACCAATTTGTGAGAATGAAAAGGATAGACTGAGTCTTTCTTAGTCCAGAAATGACCTAGTTTGTGTCGATGTGGACGTTAAACCTCATCTCTCTCTCTCTCCCTGTTGAGTCTTTCTGTTTTGATGAAAAATAAATGTACAAATTTGTAGTGCATATGAAAAATCGTTGGCTGTTAATATTTGAAGAGGTTTAAAATGAAATGCTGATCTTTAGACATAATTCCCATTCCTGGAAGAAGGGTTGGATGGCCGAATGGTTGTGCGCGCGCGCTGTATCATAAAGCCTGTCTTTGAGTCAACTGGCGCGATTTCGAATCCCCAGTTGTACGTGGCAAGAAGTAGGGTCGGCTGTCCAACCTTGTGGGTTTTCTCTGGGTCCTCCGGTTTCCTTCCACTGCTAAAGACCCCTAAGCGCAAGGCGCAAGTAAATTATTGAAATAACATTAAACCATATGTTAGTCCCGAAATGACCTATTTGTGTCAAGTGGACGTTAAACCCCATTTCTCTCTGTCTCTCTCATTCCTCGAATGGCACTATAGGGAAAATGAAGATAATCTTCAACCCTTTTCAATTTTCTCGAAACAATAACATAAAAAACAAAAGTTACATTGTTAAAATTATTTGATCTTCTAACACCTGACATCAACTGGCTGACTATCGCCATTGATGTGACGGCCACTAACAAGATCGGTCGCATTTTTTATTTGTGTTATGTCTTTTTTCTAAATCATTAAAGTGAAGCCTGTACCAAGACAGGCCTGGGACTGTACAGTGCAGTGGACGCTTACGGCTGGCCCCCGGATCCATTCACATTGTTTAGTTTTTGCAATGTCTATTTTCTGTATTGTCCGCAGGTTTATCTTGTAGATTTTTTTGTTTTGTTTTGTGTGTAGTGCAGTCCTCCTGTATTTACTAAATTGGTTGCATTTTTTATTTTTTTCAGATATTTTAATACGATGTGTTACAGTGCCGATGGTAAATGTATATTAGCTGGCGGACAGTCGAAAAATATCTGTATATATTCTGTAGCCGATCAAATTCTCATGAAGAAATTCGAAATCTCTTGTAATCGTTCATTTGATGGCATGGAGGTAAATAAATAGTTTTATTATTGATGCGTCTACTGGCGTGATTTCAAATCCCCGGGTTCTCCGGTTTTCCTCCCACTGCTAAGGACATCTAAGGGCAAGTGAATTACTGAAATGAAATTAAACCATATGTTAGTCCCGAATAGACCTTGTTTGTATCAAGTGGATGTTGAACCCCATTTCTATCTCTTTCTCTTACTATTGATGCTGTATCATAAAGTCTGTCATTGAGTCAACTGGCGTGGTTTTGAATCCCTGGTTGTACGTGACAAGGAGTAGGGTCCTCTGTCCAACATTGTGGGTTTTCTTCAGGTCCTCCGGTTTCCTCCCACTGCTAACAACCCCTACGCGCAAGTGAATTACTGAAATAAAATGTAAAAAGCATATGTTAGTCCCAAAATAACCTAGTTTTTTGTCGAGTGGACGTTGATCCCCATTTCTCTCTCTCTCTCTCCTTGTCAGGCCCTCAATCTAGCACCATGGTAACCACGCTAGAAAAATCTGCTGAACTTTTATCAGCGGAAACCAGGACCTGTTAGTTAGCGATCTATTGACCCTCCCACTATTCTTTGTCAGGTCCTCAGTCCAGCACCATGCAAGACAAATTTGCAGAATTTTTATCATCGGAAACCATGACCTGTTTGTTAGCGAGCTAGTGCCCTTCCCACTCGGGCCACCCAATAATATATTTTATTTTCTGAATAATAATTTTCTACATATGATGGTATATTTACAGGAATATCTTGACAGAAGAAAAATGACAGAATGGGGAAGTTTATCGTTAGTTGATTCCGGGGAGGGAGATGAAGATGGCGTAACTTTAAATCTACCGGGTGTAAAGAAAGGAGATTTAAGTTCTCGTCATTTTAAACCAGAAGTACGAGTGGCCTGTGTTAGATTCTCACCTACAGGTAATGTTCATAGTATAAAACTGTTCATGGAAAATACATCGTGCACATGCAAGGACGTAATCAACTCCAAAAAGTCGTACACTACTGTGTTTGGGCAATGCAAACAGTTTTGTGGAGCCTTGTTTTGAGCTTAAGTTTATGGTTTCTAATATACAACTTATCAAGTACAACGGGGGATCAAAGTGGATAAGGCGCTGGTTCGCTAGCCTGGAGGTCGAGTGTTCGATCCCTGCATAGGCCGAGAAAGTTTATCTCAATTTTACCGGTGTGGTTTACCCCTTGTCAGTGATTCAGAACGGAGGGCCTGACAAGGACAGATGTCTAATTGCTCGGATGTATAAAACTGTTCATGGAAAATGCATAGTGCACGTGCAAGGAGGTAATTAACTCCAAAAAGTCGTACACTACTGTTTTGGGGCGATGCAAACAGTTTTGTGGAGCCTTGTTTTGAGCTTCAGTTTATGGTTTCTAAGGAAACTGTCAAAATCATTTGGTTTGAAAATGACATATGCCTTTTACACAGGTTTTGTCGTCAGGCTATCACGAACCAATTTTGACACGATTTCCGCCAATAATTTTATATATATCTGATATGTGCATAGACAAATACCTGGTAGAAAAAAAGGTTTTGAGTAGTATAGTATATAACTTATCTAGTAGAAATAGTTCGCAATTAAAACTACACTATTCCAAGTTTTCAACATCTAAAGTTCACATTAATTTCTACAGATTGTGCCACCATAAATTTCTACAGATTGTGCCACCATAAATTTCTACAGATTGTGTCACCATTTATAATTGTGTGAATAATAACTCATTTCTACCCATGGACATCAGGGCCAAGATCAATCACCCAAACAGAGTTGTCTTCCCTTGCAGTCCACACTAATCTCTGCTAACGGCTCAACTGACTACGCCACCAAGATTCTTGGTGAAGATGGACAATGATAAACATAACGATTTAAAACAAATAAATGATAATATATTTAATACTATTATTACCATATTGAAATAGAAAAGGGGTCACAATTGCAAAGTAACAATGTATATACAGATGTTACAGAAAACTTTTTTGCGCAAGACTACGGAATACCGAACTGCGCATGTCGCCGTGCTATTTTTATAATTTAATACACATGGGTTTGTTTATCAGTACTACGCGATCGGCAGGCCCCACAATTAATTTAGAAATATCTAGTTAATCAAAATCAAATAAATTCTCGATATATTTTTGAAACATGATAGAAAAAGCACTTTGTGGGATAAACATTTCGAATTCACTAAAACAAAACCATAAAATTATAAAGTGTTTATAACGCCAAGAACATTTTGCTGACAGGCGCAATTTTTGACCAAGTAGTAAATCACGTGATCGATGACCTCCCGGTTAAACATTTATAGAACGGGAGCCGACGGCAGAGTCGAATGCTGCATAGCGAGACTTGCGTGGAGAATGGGCCAAGATATTACTTAACCTACATTTACAGACCTTCTATAAATTATACATATATTGTATATTGTTATATCACTATAAATTATACATATATTGTATATTGTTATATCACTATAAATTATACATATATTGTATATTGTTATATCACTATAAATTATACATATACTTGTATATTGTTATATCACTATAAATTATACATATACTTGTATATTGTTATATCACTATAAATTATGCATATACTTGTATATTGTTATATCACTATAAATTGATTAATACAGTCAAATGAGTAGAGGGTCACTCCAATGAAGGGGTAAAAAATTGACACTTTTATGGGTGACAGGGGGAAATGCTGGCATCATAAGAAACAGCAATCAGATTTGCAAAATTTAAAAGAAACTTGAAATATGATGTTGCATATTATAGACACCCAACATATTACTACTGCAGGTTTATTTAAAATTGAATATTTTGCTTTCATTACTTCACAATCTGAAAAGTTTCTTCAATTTATTTTGCACGTATTTTTCAGGTAGAGCATTTTCTGCCACGACAACTGAAGGATTATTGATATATTCTTTAGATCATAATTTAGTTTTTGATCCATTTGAATTAGAAATGGACATAACTCCAGCAAATATCAGAAAGACTTTACATAATGAAAACTTTTCCAAGGCATTGATGTTAAGTTTCCGTCTGAATGAGCAGAATCTGGTGGAAGAAGTTATAGAAAATATTCCTGTAAAAGATGGTAAGTGAGAGAGAGAGAGAGAAATGGGGTTTAACTTCCACTCGACACAAACTAGGTCAATTTGGGACTAACGTATGGTTTTTAATGATTTGTTTTGCACGTCGGAGTCTTTAGCAGTGGGAGGAAACCGGAGTGCCTGGAGGAAACCCACGAGGCTGAGAAGGCGCCCCTATCTCCATGTCACATACGCTCACCCTTGGGCTCGAAACCACAGCTGCTAGCCAGAGGTGACCGGCTAGCTAGAGGTCGAAGCGCGGCACTCTAGACCACTAGGCCATCCCAACCCCCCAAGATGGTAAGTAGACGTATATAGGTACTGAAACATTGTTGTTATACAATACATTAGGGTCGGGTGATTTATCATGTTTTCTTAGTTAAAAACTTTGGTCTAGTCAAGATATTTTGGTGTAACTGACACTTTGAAGCCCTGAAAATTTCAATCGGATCGGATGAAGGAATTTGTGAGGAAATCCAAAACATTTTTTCAATTTACCCCAGTAATAAATTTTCAAAATGCGTTTCAAAAGATGCTTCTTTGATCACTGATTCACAGAAAAGTAACCGTTTCAAAAATAAATCAAAATTGAGTTATGGCCTAAAAACACTCGATCAGTGATCTTTTGAGATGCATCATGAAAATTTATTCCAAAATTTAATTTTTTGACATTTACGGGCCCCCATTACTGGAGTAAATTCAAAAATTGTTTTGGATATCCTCAAAACTTTCTTCATCCTGACCAACATATATATATATCGACTAGTCCAAACCCTACTTTCATAAATCAACTTACCCTATTATACATGTATTGCATCAATATCAGGGCAGGTGGTTGGTAGATTGTCTGTCATCGATAGTGAAGTTTCAATTCCCTGCTTGTATTACTGACAGGAAGTAGGGTCGCCTGTCAAACCTCGCGGGTTTTCTCAGATTTCCTAGCTAAAGACCCCTATGAACAAGCGAAATATTGAAATAAAATTGATCTTTTTGTTAGTCCCAAAATGACCTAGTTTGTGTGAAATGGCTGTTAAACCCCATTTCTCTCCATCTCTCCTAAATATCAGCCATTTGTCTCCGCTCATAAAGCGTGGATTGTTTTGCCATATAAACAAAAGATTAACCAGATTTCTACATTTCTTTGATGGGTTATTTGAAATAATACACCCTGATGAATACTTTTCTCAGAAACTATCTTTTAACTTCCTGGGGATCATGGTGGCTAAGTGGATAAGGCGCTGGTTCGCTAGCCTGGAGGTCGAGTGTTCGATCCCTGCATTGGCCGAGAAAGTTCATCTCGATTTTCTGGCGTGATTTCCCCTTGTCAGTGATGCAGAAGGAGGGCCTGACAAGGACAGCTGCCTAGTCGCTCGGATGGGACGAAAAACCGAGGTCCTGTGTACACATTGGCATGCAGGTAAAAGAACCCTTGGCAGTTGGAATTCAGTTGCTGTCTGGGCAAAATTTCCCTCATAGCACACTGTATGGCGTATGCCCGTCTTCATTAGTCCAGGTTAGGTGCTTAAGCGTAGGAAGTTAAACCCCATTTCATTCATTCATTTTAACTTCATTCATTTTTATTTCATTCTATATTTTCAGTTGATGTCATTTGTCAGAATCTTCCTAACGTCTACATAGATAAATTATTAAACTTCATAGCCACACAAATACAATCCTCGGCCCACATACAGTTTTATCTCGTATGGTTACAGTGTTTAGTTATGCAGCATGGTCCACAATTAAAACAGAGATCACAGTCACTGATGGCAACTCTTAGATTATTACAGAAAAATGTTACTAGAAAATATGAAGATATAAGTAAAATGTAGGTATTGTTTAGCCCTTCAGACTGCAGAATGTTCTCGTTGTCGGGCGTTGCTCCTGTTAGCTCACTACATTTATTTTTTTTAGCGTTTTCCGAGTTTCTGTCCGGATTATCGCCCTTATTGTTAAAATTATTTGATGTTCTAACACCTGACGTCAATTGGCTGACTATCGCCATTGAAGAGACGACCACTTACAAGATCGGTCGTATTTATTTTGTTACGTCTTTTGTGTAAATCATTTTAGTGAAGCCTGTACCAAGACAGGCCCGGGACTGTACAGCGCAGTGGACGCTTACGGCTGGCACCCGGATCCATTCACTTGATTTGATAATTGTTTAGTTCTTGCAATGTCTATTTTCTGTCTTGTCCGCAGGTTTATCTTGTACATTTTTTTGTTTTGTTTGTTTTGCGTGTAGTGCAGTCCTCCTTCATTTACTATTACATGAGTTATTGTATTTTGTTTTTTTGTTTTTTTTTATCAGCAATATTTTTATTCAGATTTGTATCTGAATAGGGATTGGGGAACAGGCATAGCCTATATTAAACCCCTCTCCCTGTCAGATATAGATACATGTATTTATCCAAACACAGATCTTCGTGGAGCAGGGTTTATTTGACAGAAAATATTAGTTTGACCAGATATTCTGTTCCGTATTGTACTTGTGTCGTCAATTAGATAATAATTTATTGTCAACTTTGGTTTGTCGATGAGTAAAAAGCCTAATTAATTTATTAATATAATCTAAAGAGATAAGTGTGGGATATTGGCGTACGTGTAAATGAATTCATTAAGTAGAGATAGTGGAAGTGCCACTGTCCAGGCAAAATTCCCTTTCTGCAGACCCAGATGTACGTCCGAGTAAGCGAGGTTGGCTCATATTTATTTAAATCATGACATAATTTTAGCTATTAATGGGGAAGACCAACAAGGTTTCCATGAATCTTAAAATGCATATATTATTATTATTATATTGAGAAATAATCCCCTCTGTAACACCAACATTGAACAATAAAAGTTTTTGTAAGCGAGTAATTAACTTTTATTAAATCCGGAAGTGACATATAGTTGGTTCAACAAACAAAAAAAGTTTTTTTAAGCGAGTAATTAACTTTTATTAAATCCGGAAGTGACATAGTTGGTTCAACATGCTCACTGGGCTCTATAGTAAGCACACATATTTGGCATACGGTAAGTTTACTGCTTTATTGTGTTGAACCAACTATGTCACTTCCGGATTTAATAAAAATTTATTTCTCGCTTACAAAAACATTCAACAAGATATTCCCGTTGTGTAGGTTTAGTTCTTTATGGGCCCCCCCTATTCAAAGGTGTTAAGATCTAATTGGATTTTATTATTGTCTTTGTTGCATTATTATTCTTTGTTGCATATTCTGTATATATTTGCCCACATTCATATTTTTTGCATCATTTGCTTGATAAAGACGAGAGTATCCTCGTCTAAACGTCGATTTGTATCAAACTCAGTAATTGTGTATCCATAAAATTGTACCTTGTGTTATTATGTTCAATTACTAAATGCCAATCAAAGAAGAACTTTTTTGTTTGTGTTACAGAGGGGATTATTTATCAATACATATTTAAGATTTATGGAAACCTTGTTGAAAATCGTTGGTCTTCCCCTTTAATGTTTTAATTTAAATTAAATTAAACCAAGCTTTTTCTTATTTCAGATGTGATTATAATAAATATAATCTACAGTTTCTACAAGTCTTGTCACAAACCTGTCAGATTGAGGGAAAACGGAAACGTAGAATAAATTTAAAAGACATTAAAAAACAAAATTCTGATAATGAAAGTGAGGAGGAGAGTGTAGATGAAAGCGATGCCGATATAAATATGGCGCTAGAAGAACAATCAGAATCGGATGTCAACACAGAATTTTTTATACCATAAACAAATGTTTTTTTTAATAAAATAACAAAATGAAAATGTTATTGTTTAATCTGTCATGTTTCTGGGGGTTGGAATGGTTAGCGTGCGTGCGCTGTATCATAAAGCCTGTCATTGAGTCAACTGGTGCAGTTTCGAATCCCCGGTTGTACGTGGCAAGGAGTAGGGTCGTCTGTCTAACCTCGTGAGTTTTCTCCAGGTCCTCTGTCTTTCTCCCACTGCTAAAGACCCCTATGTGCAAGAGAATTATTGAAATAAAATTAAACCATATGTTAGTCGCAATTAGTCCCGAAATGACCTAGTTTGTGTTGAGTAGAGGTTAAACCCCATTTCTCCCTCTCTCTCCCTCTGTTGTGTTTCACTCGACACAAGCTAGATAATTTAGTGACTAATATATGGTTCAATTTTATTCCAATAATTCTCTTGCAGTTTGAGGAAACCGGAGGACCCAGAGAAGACCCATGCCGTTGGACAGTAGCGTTGTACACGAATCAGTCATCCACGTGAAAATGCCAAGCCCCTTTTTAAGCGCAGCAGCACCCCCCCCCTCCCATTACTGTATCTCTAGAACCGGTTGACCTAGAAGGTTGGGTGACCACTCAAACATTATACGTGGTCTGTAATACATTTATATGTTTAAAAGTCAATAGCTTTTAAGATATTTGCCAAAAACTGACATTATATAGGGGGTCTGTAATACATCTATATGTTAAAAAGTCAATGGTTGTTAAAATATTTGCAAAAAACTGATTTATTATTATACTATTGACCCTTTGTTATATTTTCTGTTGTAATTTTACATATTGTCCATATTAATTATGTGGATTTCTACACTTTTCCTTTTAACTACATCCACAAAACATAACACAGTTTGCAAGTGATGTTGGGCATGCATTGGAATGGAAGCGGTAGTAGGTCATCAGGTCTGCATGGTACTGACAGTATAACTGGTGTAATTTCGGCATCTGATTTTATAAAACCATACTGGCATGGATCTGGTTTGGTGACTGCAAGAGTTGGAGATACGCCGGTACGCCCGCTTGATGTGTTCTTGTAGATGTGCTGTATGATAGATTTTATCTGGGATTCTCACCAATATGTAAATAATTTCCTAGCACATTCATATTTACTTAGCTCACAAAACGATCTAAGTTGGGTCGTACTAAACTTTATTACCGTGATTACGGGGGGGAGGGAGAGGGGTATTCAAGTTACAAATACGTGTATTAATACCAAATTCCAGATATGATGTTACATGACACTGAAAATCACATTCATTGCTGTTTTCAAATATGTAAATAATTTTCTGGCAGATTCATATTTACTTACCTTACAAAAACGATCGAAGTTGGGAGGTACTAAACTCTATTACTATGATTATTGAGGGGGTGGGGGTAATTCAGTGTCAAAATACGTGTCTTAATACCAAATTCCAGATATGATGTTACATGACACTGAAAATCACATTCATTGCTGTTTTCAAATATGTAAATAATTTTCTGGCAGATTCATATTTACTTACCTTAAAAAAAACGATCGAAGTTGGGAGGTACTAAATTCTATTACTATGATTATTGAGGGGGTGGGGGTAATTCAGTGTCAAAATACGTGTCTTAATACCAAATTCCAGATATGATGTTACATGACACTGAAAAGCACATTCATTGCTGTTTTCAAATATGTAAATAATTTTCTGGCAGATTCATATTTACTTACATTACAAAAACGATCGAAGTTGGGAGGTACTAAACTCTATTACTATGATTATTGAGGGGGTGGGGGTAATTCAGTGTCAAAATATTCCGAATTCCAGATATGCTGTTACATATCACTGAAAAGCATGTTCATTGCTGTTTAGAAATATGTAAATAATTTTCTGGTACATCATATTTACTTTGTTTACAGAACGATCAAATTTGGGTGGTCCTAAACTCTATTACACGCATCGACAGTTTTTGGCAAATATCTTAAAAGATATTACCGAGCTGAAGCTCTCACCCGGATTCGAGATAAAGTTAGCAAACAAAATTCTCGCAGCCATAACCTAGCACCCGGATTCGAGATCAAGTTAGCACACATATTCCTAGCGCCAAGAAAACTCAACATATAATTATCACGAAAATAATTGTTACCTTTGTATTTATTAGAAAATAAAAAATAATAAAAGCAAAATATATATGCAATAGATCCCCGACCTTACCCCCCGCCCCAAAATATAATATTACCGTAAACATACTAAAATATCGCACACTAGGCTAACTAGTCGAGCATGTAAAAAAGGGGTACGTCACTATGTACACAATAACTTCTAAACTAGCTTCGGCGGCATCAATATCTTTATTTCGCCAACTGGACAGATGCATAAGGTATGCACATGCCAAATATCATTAACTTTCTATGATGCCGTACCGAGTTATACCCCCACAAAGTTCCCACCACCCGTATTCGAGGCGAAATATGTGGGTTCAACAAACAATGGATACGCCTACGATGCTTAAAAAAAAAACCGACCCAAACCAACTTTGGTGGGAAAATGATTTTTATTTCACGGGATCAAGAGATGAATAAACTACTCGAAAACAACATTTCAGAAGGCTCCTATGTTGGCGTTTCGAGATATATTACCGTAAACATACTAAACATATGGGGGGAATCGGGTTAGGGTAGGCTCACTATGCACCCAATAACTTCTAAACTAGCTTCGGCGGCATCAATATCTTTATTTCGCCAACTGAAAAGATGCATAGTGTATTTTTTTTTCACGGGATCAAGAGATGAATAAACTACTAGAATACAACATTTCAGAAGGCTCCTATGTTGACGTTTCGAGATATATTACCGTAAACATACTAAACATATGGGGGGGATCGGGTTAGGGTAGGCTCACTATGCACCCAATAACTTCTAAACTAGCTTCGGCGGCATCAATATCTTTTTTTCGCCAACTAAACAGATGCATAAGGTATCCACATGCCAAATATCAATAACTTTCTATGGTGCCGTACCAAGTTTTACCCCCGCAAATTTCCCACCACCTGGATTCGAGGCGAAGTATATGTGGGTTCAATAAACAACGGGTACGCCTACGCTGCATCGCAAAACTACCCAAACCAACTTTGGTGGGAAAATGATTTTTATTTCACGGGATCACGAAATGAATAAACTACTCGAAAACAACATTTCAGAAGGCTCCTATGTTGGCGTTTCGAGATATATTACCGTAAACATACTAAACATATGGGGGTAATCGGGTTAGGGTAGGCTCACTATGCACCAAATAACTTCTAAACTAGCTTCGGCGGCATCAATATCTTTATTTCGCCAACTGAACAGATGCATAAGGTATGCACATGCCAAATATCATTAACTTTCTATGGTGCCGTACCGAGTTATACCCCCGCGAAGTTCCCAGCACCCGGATTCGAGGCGGAGTATGTGGGTTCAATAAACAACGGGTACGCCTACGCTGCATCAAAAAACGACCCAAACCAACTTTGGTGGGAAAATGATTTTTATTTCACGGGATCAAGAAATGAATAAACTACTGGAAAACAACAATTCAGAAGGCTCCTATGTTGACGTTTCGAGATATATTACCGTAAACATACTAAACATATGGGGGGAATCGGGTTAGGGTAGGCTCACTATGCACCCAATAACTTCTAAACTAGCTTCGGCGGCATCAATATCGTTATTTCGCCAACTGAACAGAAGCATAAGGTATGCACATGCCAAATATCATTAACTTTCTATGGTGCCGTACCGAGTTATACCCCCGCAAAGTTCCCAGCACCCGGACTCGAGGTGGAGTATATGGGTTCAATAAACAACGGGTAAGCCTACGCTGCATCAAAAAACGACCCAAACCAACTTTGGTGGGAAAATGATTTTTTTTTCACGGGATCAAGAGATGAATAGACTACTAGAATACAACATTTCAGAAGGCTCCTATGTTGGCTTTTCGAGATATATTACCGTAAACATACTAAACATATGGGGGGAATCGGGTTAGGGTAGGCTCACTATGCACCCAATAACTTCTAAACTAGCTTCGGCGGCATCAATATCTTTATTTCGCCAACTGAACAGATGCATAACTCGGTACGGCACCATAGAAAGTTAATGATATTTGGCATGTGCATACCTTATGCATCTGTTCAGTTGGCGAAATAAAGATATTGATGCCGCCGAAGCTTGTTTTAAAGTTATTGGGTGCATAGTGAGCCTACCCTAACCCGATTCCCCCATATATTTAGTATGTTTACATTCTATTATCAGCTAATGGTTTGTTTGTTCAAACCGAGTACCGAATCAACCGGCGACAGGGAAAAAAACAGTCCAAGACAACGATAAAGGGAATCAGTAATTCCGATAATTTGATTTATATATCTTTAGAGGCTCATAATTAATCTCGTATTTTACTGATCGTGTACCGATATTCCAGGAACCAATTAAATATAGATAAAGGGGTTATTGGAAACCGATATCAATTATCAATAATTGTTTTTGGTGGGTTCTGATTTATCAATATTCACTGGACAACAGGTTCACTAATAGAGTGAAAAACTAGCAACTATAAATTAGGTCGAACGTCTTCAAATAATAAACTCACTAATTATACACGAGAACTTCAAAAGCAAGTGTTCGAATAACCCAAGTATGGTTAATGAATGAAATGAATGAAATGGGGTTTAATGTCCTACGCTTAAGCACCTAGCCTGGGCTAACTGAAGACGGGCATACGCCATACAGTGTGCTATGAGGGAAATTTTGCCCGGGCAGCAAGTGAATTCCAACTTCCAAGGGTTCTTTTACGTGCACGCCAATGTGTACATTGGACCTCGGTTTTTCGTCCCATCTGAACGACTAGGCAGCTGTCCTTGTCAGACCCTCCTTCTGCATCACTGACAAGGGGAAATCACGTCGGAAAATCGAGATGAACTTTCTCGGCCAATGCAGGGATCGAACACCCGACCTCCAGACTAGCGAACCAGCGCCTTATCCACAGTTCCTTGGATAGATCAGACTATACTGTTTTTTGAATCGTCGCATTTTTTAAAATAAATATATAATATAGCTGATTTGAAAAAAACATACATATAAGTATATGTGTAAATACAAACTGGATCAGAACAAATTATACAATTTAAGAATCTTCTCCGAGTATAATCTAAAATATTAAGAATTACCACTGAATTTTAATTTAATATATAGTTATATATACATGCTGCCTTAGGATAATAAGCCCATATCGTACATACTAACTGTAAGTGCAGGAGGACCGCAGTACACGTAAAACAAAAATCTACAAGAAAAACCTGCGGACGAGACAGAAAATAGACAATGCAAAAAATAAACAAATATCAAATCAAATAGTGATAAACCACTGGAGATTTAACAATAATAGCTACAGAGTACATTGTGAACCTTTTCGTTTCTTTCATATAATTTTGTAAGGTGAGAAATATATGGATATTAAAAGCTTTAGGAAGTGGAGTAGAACCATCTAAATAAATTTTATGCAACTCAGGTCGAGTTATGAATTGTTATATTATCAATTTCCTATCAAATGTTTATAAGTTATAATTTATTGTTATATTATCAATTTCCTATCAAATGTTTATAAGTTATAAATTATTGTTATATTATCAATTTCCTATCAAATTTTTATGAGTTATGAACTGTTATATTTTCCGTAATTCTCTGTATTAAATGAGGTCGATTATCGAAATCATTCGCACGATCTGTGCCAAGGGCCAAATTGGAAAAAGGCCTCAGGCCTAATTTGCTACCCTTGTGAAATGACGCGATTATTATTATTGTTACCTATTTATATGCTATGCTTTAATATTAAAGCAGCAGGTAAAATTCTTCTAATAAATTTAAACCCAGTGATATTTTCCCGTATTATCGACACATCTCTGTGTGGACACTTTAGTTTGGGGTTTGAGAAGCTATGTCATCAGTTTTGTGTTAAATTTTAACCCCTGAAGGTAAAAATTATCGAAACTCACGTAGCGTTATAATAAAAACTCTATTCGTCAAGTGGGGCTACTTTCAACAGCCCCCCACCCCCAAGTCATAGTTTAATAGTCAAATTGAGGGGTTATATCAACGCACAGACCCCTGTTCATCTGCAGAAAAGAAATGGAGTTTAAAGTCCTACTGTTCTGCTCCTAACCTGGGCTAATGAAGACGGGAATTCGCTATGAGGGAAATTTTGCCCGGGCAGCAGCGTTACGGCCTTCTCTTTATATCGAATTCCACCTGCCAAGGGATTTTTTACGTGCAATCCAATGTAGATTTTTGTTTATCCCATCCGAACGGCTAGACAGCTTTCCTTCTCAGGCCCCCCGTCCTGCATCACTTACAAGGGGAAACCATGCCGGAAAATCTGGATGAATTTTCTCGGCCAATGCAGAGATCGAACACCCGACCTCCAGGCCAGTGAGCCAGCGTCTTACCCACTTAACCACGTGACCTCCGTTCATCTACAGACTTTGCAGTTTTTGCCGTCTTTGGAAGACGTAAATGAATTTTGTAAATCCGAGACCGGGAGAAAATAGTACAAATCTGTATGAAAGAATTAATCAATACTATAATTTTACACCACGCCTTTCAGTTATCTTGTATTGATATATTGAATCTTACTGACAACTATTAAATATGTAATAAGATTATTGAATGTTTCTTTTATTCTCTAAATTGGCCAACATGAGCTTGTTTTTGTAGTTAACTGGTTTATTTATAATTAACTAGAAATAAGAAGTTAACATTCCGAGTTAGGTCGGAGGGATCGTTATTAAGGCGGCTGCACATACGTGCAATCCTTAGCTATAGAAAATACCGTATTATTTTACTTTACAAAAGACACAAGTGCAATATTACCTATCATATACATTAAAGGACCTAAGACCCTAACGCACAAGCTTCCAACATCTTCGACGTTAAAAACACGAATTATTTGTCAATTTAAATCAACATTGATGATGTTAACTTACCGGGAAAACATGAGCTTCTGATATTCGATATTTAAGATAAAATAAAGAATTTAAAATCGTGTACCATAGTGCGTCTATTAGCATCAATTGTAATGAGGCACTGGGAGAACGAGGCTAAAATATTTCACATGTCAATGCGATTGTCCATATCCTGGACGCGGATACAAGTATTCAGCATGGCATGGTCCATGGCCAAACATGACACAGGGTGTAGACTGGAATGACCAGACGCTAGCAATCGCTCATCGATTGGGATGCCTCGCGTATACACATTTATATTACATTAGTATATAATATGCGTTGGTACCCATTTGTGTTCATTTCTAGGTTCAAAATGTTAGCGACTTAGCTGCTTTAAACCACGCACACTCTTTAAATTTATATTGGTTAAATCGATAAAATTATTTAATTCCGGAAGCGATAAAAGTCAGTTTAGAATCTGTTTGATGCTTCCCCCCCTCCCTCCCCTCCCTCCCCCCCCCCTCCTCCTTGAACAAACAAACTAAAAAAACGATTTTACGAATTGTAGCCTATAAATCTTTTATATTTTCTTGTAGATAAACCAATACAATTCGATAAGATATTAATTGGTAGGCCTACATGAAAAGAGGCTATAAAAATGAAAGTTGTTGAATTTTGTTAGTTAATTTAATTTTATCTGATGCGTGTACGATCTCTACGCTATCTGTATTCGGGTGCGTTAAAGGTTTTCTGTAGAGTCATTTATCAGATTTGAAACGGGAGATAATTAACGTAAACATGGCGTGAGCACACTATAACGTCTTTTAAGGCATGAACAGTCATTAATTATGAAATGTTTTGTAAATTTGTTTCGTTTCTTAAAATCCATTACTGCTTTTCTGTTATCAATTGAACATGTTGGTGTCTTGCTATTTAGGCAACAAATCCTTCATTCCATCGTCATACACTAATTATATTATTTTGGTAAATTTTGTAATAGTGATAAAGGCATGTAATTGTGAATATGTAGGCTAACTCGTCGGTAGGAAGACGGAGTGACTTATGTTTGTCCGCAGGTTTATCTTGTCTTGTAGATTTTTTGTTTGTTTGTTTGTTTTGCGTGTAGTGCAGTCCTCCTGCATTTACTATTATCGTCAATTGGTTACGGTATGAAGATAAGTCAGTTCGTCTTCCTACCGACGAAATGTGAATTACAAATATGTGGTAATCGTATATTTACATTTTACAAAGCAGTTTTAAATATTCTTGAAATTATCCTGTTTTCTGTTTTAGGATGTTATCAACGAGTTATATATTGACAGTTTGCTAGCAAATTCCTTTTTGTAAGTTGGGATATTTATTTATAAGTTTTTCTTATATGTTTTATAATTTATTTAATGCAATTACTCGTTGTAAGTTGAGGTATTTATTTATAAGTTTTTATTATATGTTTTATAATTTATTGTAACATGCTTACGAGTGAACCTCGCGTTTTGATTGGTCAATTAGACACTGTCTATTGGACAATAACACCCCTCTGTTTTAATAATTTCTTTTAAAATCGTAAATAGCATGTTACAATGTCGATAAACACTCCCTGTTTGGCATTTAGAGGGGTGTTATTGTCCAATAGACATGTCCTGAGATCATTAAGACCCAAGACGCGTAGCGTAGTGTTTATCTTCTAATTTAATGTAACTATTCGTTTTTAAACTTACAGAACGAATTCTTGAAAACAAAGAGAGAGAGAGAGAGATGGGTTTAACGTCTATTCAACACAACTAAGTCATTTCGGGACTAACTTATGGTTTTTAATTTTATTTCAATAATTCGCTTGTGCGTAGGAGTCTTTTAGCAGTGGAGGGGCGGGGGAATCGGAGAAAACCCACACAGCTGGACAGGCGACCCTACTCCTTTCAACGTACAACTGGGGATTCGAAACCAAGCCAGTTGACGCTAACCATTCAGCCACCCACAAGGAGAGCTGCGTTTGTATGACATCTCACAAATATATTTGAAACAACATTGAGTATACATTGAGTCAACTAGCGTGGTTTCGGATCCCTGGTTGTACGTGTCAAGGAGTAGGGTCGCCTGTCCAACCTCTTGGGTTTTATCTGGGTCCTCCAGTTTCCTACCACTGCTAAAGACCGATACGGGCAAGCGAATTATTGAAATAAAATTAAACCATGTGTTAGTCCGAAATATCCTACTTTGTATCGAGTGGACGTTACCCCCCCCCCTCTTTAAGGTTTTACTTTGCTTCAAAAAAAAAGTGTGTAGAAACTCTGTGTTTCTCGTGAAATGTAACACCTCTTGATTGCGTGAAGGGTGGAATGTTATATCAAACACAAGGACAGCCGCCTAGTCGTTCGGGTGGGTCGAAAAACCGAGGTCCCGTGTACACATTGAGGTGCACGTAAAAGATCCCTTGGCAGCTGGAATTCGATATAAGAGTAGGCCGTAGCGCCGCTGCCCGGGCAAAATTTCCCTCATAGCACACTGTATGGCGTATGCCCGTCTTCAATTAGCTCAGGTTAAGTGCATAACAGTAGGACGTTAAACCCCATTTCATGCATTCATTATATTGAACACAGCTTCTGATGAGAAGAACTCGATCATTGCTTCAGCAAAAAGGACATGTTCATAGGCGAACTGACCTGGGAAAGAGGGAGGGGCATCCGCTCCCTAACTTTCATGCAGTGGTGGATTAAGCTCCACCAAGGTCTCAGGCGGCAGTTGCAATAGGGCCTATTTAAAATGGCGTGGGCCTAATTAATTTCGGGTCAGGGCCTATGTTGTTTCCAGTTGGGCCTAACATTCATTGTCTATGCGTTTTTTTATCGTATCAGACAAGACTAAAAAAATTTAATTTTTATTTTACAAATTCTGTTGGCCTATCAGCCTCACTGATAATCCGCTACTGCTTGGCGGCCCGTTAAAGCCACCTGCTACATACAACATGAGCCCCCCCCCCCCCCGGCCCTTCGCCCTATGGGTCAATATGCTCCTGGCCTCAAGGTTATTCCGTGATAATCGTCACTTCCCTAAACATGGATTTCAGAAGCTTATTGCGCAGCTCATTTTTCATCTACCACCGACATGTTCAACTTTACACAGCAAAATTACAAGACTGGTGTTTACCCACTATATCAGATTCAAACTACAGCGATGGTGAAATATTTTATTTGTAAATGATTTTTAACTACAATAATGTAATATATTTTAACGGATAAATTATCACCTGGTCTATATTAAACAATATTTTAAAAACGACGAAATGTGGTTGCCCTCAGAAACATATCCACCCCACACCCACGACTACATGTAAGTATGTCGAAAATTTCGAAATAATTTGACCCATTCTAATTCCCATAACGGTTTATGTGCCAAGTTTAGGAAAATAGGAAATTTCGAATGTTGACCTACACCATGACGGTCTGTCGGACAAGATTCACCCCCCACCCTCACATCACTTTGATATGCCGAAACTTTCGAAATTTGTTTGACCCTGTTCAAATTCCCATAAAGGGTTGTGTACCAAATTTAGAAAAATGCAAAATTTAGAAGTTTGTCATGTAGCTTAACAGAGAATTGGGCATGAAATATGGGCTTATAAAAAAAAAATATTGTTTCATATGGAAGCAATTTTGAAATGGTTATTTCTAAAGTCGTATTAAGTTACTAAGACAAAAACAATAATACGAATTATATGGGAATATTTGTTTCCAAAAAAACAAATATTCTGTCAGAAAAGCCTACATTTGAGTAATATTAGATAATCAAAACCTCCCCTCGAAAACAATCAAATATGAAAAGGTAACATCTCATTTACCCCCAAAAAATCCTGCTGCTCAGTCGAAAGTTTCGAAAGAAATGTAATTTGACCTCATTAAGAATCCCGTAAAGTTTCATGTCCCAAGTATAGACAATAAAAAATTTTGAATGTTGACCTAACGTCTATATAAAGTATTATGTTACCCAAAATTACAAATTCTGATCTTTGTAGGCGTTTCTGACATAAGAGGTCAGTATTGATCGCCGGCTACCCAACCCTAACTCCCATTTAGGAAGGGGGAGGTAGGATTTTCCAAACTGCTCTGATCAACTGGAAGTGTTTACTCACTACTGACCTTACATATATAAACATAATCATGCATAAAATGAAAAATAATAATAGTAGACATCTGTAGACAACTTCATTGGAAAAATACTAGTTTGGCAATAACAAACTTTTTAAGATAAATTGATGACTTTTGGCGGTATATAACAATAGTAAAATCCAAATTGCAAACGAACCCCATCAATATTTGAATCAAAATGTTACAGTAGAGTCATCAGCTTACATGTCTTGGACATACCTTTACATTGGGAAGTGATTTGATAGACTTTTAGAGAGGAAAGCTCTCTTGCAAATCGGACAACAATCCAACAAATATTGCATCTAGCTTTACCATCGAGAGCCAATTATGGTCTGAATAAGTTAGTTAATGTATAATTTATAATTTCTATAACATCTGAAGCCTAAATTAAGACTTGTAGTAATCAGATTTAGCTCTTGAATAATGTAACTTTAAGAAACAATAATGTAACATATTTTAACTGATAAATTATCACTTGGTCTATATTAAACAATATTTTAAAAACTACCAAATGGGGTTGCCCTCAGAAACATATCCACCCCGCACCCACGACTACATGTTGGTATGTCGAAAATTTCGAAATAGTTTGACCCATTCTAATTCCCATAACGGTTTATGTGCCAAGTTTAGGAAAATAGGAAATTTTGAATGTTGACCTACACCATGACGGTCTGTCGGACAAGATTCACCCCCACCCTCACATCACTTTGATATGCCGAAACTTTCGAAATTTGTTTGACCCCGTTAAAATTCCCATAAAGAGTTTTGTTCCAAATTTAGAAAAATGCAAAATTTAGAAGTTTGACATGTAGCTTAACCGAGAAATGGGCATGAAATATGGGCTTATAAAAAACAAAATATTGTTTAATATGGGAGCAATTTAGAAATGGTTATTTCTTAAATCGTACTAAGTTTCCAAGAAAAACACAATAATACAAATTATATGGGAATATTTGTTTCCAAAAAACATTAAATATTCTGTCAGAAAAGCCTACATTTGAGTAATATTAAATAATTACTGAAATAAACCTTAATCAAAACCTCCCCTCGAAAGCAATACAAATATGAAAAGGTAACATCTCATTTACCCCCAAAAAAACCTGCTGCTCGGTCGAAAGTTTCGAAAGAAATGTAATTTGACCTCATTAAGAATCGCATAAAGTTTCATGTCCCAAGTATAGACAATAACAAATTTTGAATGTTGACCTAACGTCTATATAAAGTATTATGTTACCCAAAATTACAAATTCTGATCTTTGTAGGCGTTTCTGACATCAGTGGTCAGTATTGATTGCCGGCTACCCAAACCTAACTCCCATGTAGGAAGGGGGAGGTAGGATTTTCCAAACTGCTCTGATCAACTGGAAGTGTTTACTCACTACTGACCTTACATATATAAATATAATCATGCATAAAATGAAAAATAATAATAGTAGACATCTGTAGACAACTTCATTAGAAAAAATACTAGTTTGGCAATAACAAGCTTTTTTAGATAAATTGATGACTGTTGGCGGTATTTAAAAATAGTATAATCCAAATTGCAAACGAACCCCATCAATATTTGAATCAAAATGTTACAGTAGAGTCATCAGCTAACATGTTTTGGACATACCTTTACATAGAGAAGTGATTTGACAGACTTTTAGTGAGGATATCGGTTTAAACTACAAGAGAGACATGCCCAAATGCTATGTGATTTTTAATGAATACACGTGCCAGTTACTTCCCGACCAAGAACTGTAAACTAGCTATCAGGTATAACTGGGGGGGGGGGGCAATCACACGTCTTCAAAGATAACTGGCCCCGTCGAGGACCAATGAATTGGGTGTGCACACCAGAATCGACGGAAACGTCATAGAAACGAGACAGAAGGCGGGAATATATTTCATCGAGAATCTAGATTAACAATGTCATAACTAGTGAAGAAACTGTTAATTTGTGTTGTAGGGATGTAGAAGAAACTGTTTGGACAGGAGAAGGTGTGTATGTATGAGGAAACTGTCCATCCCATCTGACCGTCGGTGCGTTTTCTCCCGATAGAGATAAACATCTTCGGTGTGATCTTTGTTGTTTAAGTTATGACATGCTACCCTAGGCATAACAGATAAACTCTATCCCTCAAGTAGTTTTACACCTCAAGCCTAACTAAAAGTCAATGTTTCCAAGGGGTCTCTATTTTAAGATGTGTTTCAAACTTGTCAACAGAATGTTCTTTACTGTACCTATTCAACGAACCCATGAAAATTTAGAAAATATATACAGTATATTCATCAACCTGTTATTGCTAATCTAGAATTTCCCTATTCAACTGCCATTTCCAAGTTGAGTTCCTGGTACCATAAACTGCTGTTGACATCCATCCACATCACAGCTGGAAAAAAGGTAAACTATGCAATTAAATTGTCCAAATGACATAGTTGAAAATTTGCCCACCTGTACAACACCATTAATATTTCAGCAAATCTGAAACATTTTCGAAAACTACGAATGAATGTTTCCTAATGTCATGATGTATTGTTTTGTGACAAGAAATAGTCAGCTTGCGCTCAACCAACTTCATGCTGTATTGTTTTGCGACTAGAAAAGGTCAGTTTGCAGCTGAACTATGATTCCTTCAAAGTAAACAGATATGTTCAGTTGAAATATCACAGTTTGGAAGGCGTAATTTCTGTTTCCAGGAATGTCTCAACAGTCTACATGTATAATTTGATTCAAAGACAACCATTGTATGTAATTAAGTATATCACATGAAATTTAATTTGATTTATTTATAAAGTTTAGGGATAATTTAGAAATAACTAATCTAAAGTATGGTATTAATGCCTACCCTGTCTGTCTTCTATATCCGTGATAATCAGCATATTGTTCATTCGGTGATTTAACATTGTTGTGGTCCTGCAAGATATACAAAGTTATACATTTTGTGTTTATAACATCAGGAAGTATCTTGGCATGCTAACAGACAAACTTGCTGCCCACAGGAACTAGAGAAGTTGTAATTAACAAGTATGTTTTTTTAATGTTTTAGAGACGTACAAATATATATTTGAACTACTGATAAGTGAAATGGAAAGTTCTAACACAATCAGCTACCCCCATTCGTGAAACTACCATGAATAACCACTACTATTTCGGTTCACCGTGTTACATTATAGGACATTTCATATTCTAAATAAAACTCAGAAATAATGTTTGAAATTTTGTTTTACAGAAAATATTAATGCTTACCTCATCAATTGCATAACAATTGCCTGTACAATGTCTGTACTGTACAATAATGCCTACCCTGTCGGTGTTCTATATCTGTGGTAATCAGAATATTGTTCATTCGGTGATTTAACATTGTTGTGGTCCTGCAAGATATACAAATTTATACATTTTGTGTTTATAACACCAGGAAGTATCCTGACATGCTAACAGACACACTTGCTGTAATTAACAAGTATGTTTTTTTTTAATATTTAAAAAATAAGGAAACAGTGAATTATTAGAGACATACAAATACATATTTGAACTACTGATAAGAAGTGAAATGGAAAGTTTTAACACAATCAGCTACCCCCATTCGTGAAATTCCCATGAATAACCACTACTATTTTGGTTCATCGTGTTACATTATACGACATTTCATGTTCTAAATAAAACTCAGAAATAATGTTTGAAATTCTGTATTACAGAAAATATTAATGCTTACCTCATCAATTGCATAACAATTGCCTGTACAATGTCTGTACTGTACAATAATACTCCCATGTATGATATGCTGCATGTCCTGCTCATCCACAACTATCACCGTCTTTATACGTCCCTTACAAACATATCCCCACGACCCTGTGAATGAGAGGAGGACTATTAAGTATTGTTCATTCTAAATTTCCATACTTTATCTAATCTCAGTTTTTGAGGGACCAAAATATTTTTATGTTTTTTTAACAAACTTACAATAATAATACTGTAAAATACAATCTGTTTATTGACTAATAAAAAATACAGCCATGTTTTACTTTTTTCTATTGTCATACACAAAAATATTAAAATCTACCAATGGTGACGAATAACTCACCTGTATCCGTAAGCTCTCTATAGACCCCACTATCAACAATACATCTAAGTTTATCATAGAAACACGCTATACAATATTATCTGTACTGGGCTCCCAGGAGAAATTTGCAATATACGTTAAAGGCATTGACAATCTAAGATAAACCAAATATCAGGATATATTAAATATAGCACCCCTATGCAAATGCAAAATAGTGTAAAAAGTGAAAAACATGCAAAAAATAATTAGTTGCCTAAAGGAGTTGTGGGATTAGTTGATGCTGGTTGGTGCCATATTTATATATATCCCAATTTAATTACTCCCCATGTCTACAACTTTCAACCAAAAATACCTAATAATAAATCATGGAAAAACTTCACATGATATTAACAAACGAATCTGGTGCACAAGCCAAGCTTATACAAAACCAACAAGCAAGAATATAAAGACAGACCCAGTACAAGATAAACAATAACGTGTGTGGACCTCTCTATGATATCATAAACTTAAGTGTCTTCTTTAGTGTAATCTGAAAATATAAAAAAAACACGAATTAAATTAGCATTAGCTATTTTCCTAAACTCAAATCAATATGCCTATCAATTGACAAATACATTGGTGTTAAAGGATTAGGCCTACATTAACGAATATGTAAGTAACATATTTGGACAAGACCACACAGGTCTGATACAGGAAAGAAACTATAGTCTATGTCGGCCTAGTTTGACGAAAATATTGTAATTAATATGGTGAAGATTTATTTAAAAGAAAAGGGCAGCTTACCCAAAGAACACTACCACGCCGCCATCGTCCGACCCATAAGAGGAGATATGTCTGTAATATGTAATAGAAATATGGAAGTAAATAAAATGGAAAATTCTGTGTGAAAGACTCTAGCCTTGGCCTATACAATAATCTTTTAAAACTTTATGATGCTAGTTTATTGCTACGTCAAAGAAATACAAACTTTCATTATTCATGTGAGGTGGGCGATAAATCAGAAAATACGTCTCATTTTGTCACTTGATTTGTATTTGTATAACTTGTGAAAGCTGGCACTTCTCCTTTAATAATGTACAATGCCTACGGTTTGTATTAATTTGTAACACCCGGCCATCTTACTCTGTGCATATATTTTAGGTCCGGTTTAGTGCAAATAAAACACGTAACTCTTATTTAACGTCCACTCGACACAAACTAAGTAATTGCAGGACTTACAATATGGTATAATTTTATTACAATAATTCGCTTATACGTAGGTGTTTTTAGCAATGAAAAAAACCCGAAAGACTCAGAGAAAACCTACTGGGTTGGACATCCATCCATCTCTTATCATCACGTCGAAATATTGATCGACTATTTAAATGGGGGTTTAAAGTCCTACTATTAAAAATTTACTAACCTGTTTGATACGAGAGACTTGCCATATTGGCTAATGTGAAGAGATGCTTCCACATGGCCGACCAATTTCAAATTGAAGGGCGGTTGTTTGAGGGTTGCCTTCTTTATTTGTATCTGACATCTACTCACCATATAAGGTTACTAAGAATACCTGATAACTCACCCAAAAGACAACTCATCCAAAGACAACTCAACCCAAGTTAGAAGACAACTCATCCCAGGTTAGAGAGAAAGAGAGAGAGAATAGGGTTTAACGTCTATTCGACACAAACTATGTCTTTTCGGGACTAACATATGGTTTAATTTTATTTTAATAATTCGCTTGCGCGTAGGGGTCTTTTATAGCAGTGGGGGGAAACCGGGGGATCCGGAGGAAACCCTACTCCTTGCCACGTGCAACCGGGGATTCGATGACAAACTGAAGCTCTCACCCGGATTCCAGCACCCGGATTCGAGATAAAGTTAGCAAACAAAATTCTCGCAGCCATAACCTAGCACCCGGATTCGAGATCAAGTTAGCACATATATTCCTAGCGCCAAGAAACTCTACATATAATTATCACGAAAATAATTGTTACCTTTGTATTTATTAGAAAATAAAAAAATAATAAAAGCAAAATATATATGCAATAGATCCCCGACCTCACCCCCCGCCCCAAAATATAATATTACCGTAAACATACTAAAATATCGCACACTAGGCTAACTAGTCGAGCATGTAAAAAAGGGGTACGTCACTATGTACACAATAACTTCTAAACTAGCTTCGGCGGCATCAATATCTTTATTTCGCCAACTGGACAGATGCATAAGGTATGCACATGCCAAATATCATTAACTTTCTATGATGCCTTACTGTTGTTATACCCCCGCAAAGTTACCACCACCTGGATTCGAGGCGGAGTATGTGGGTTCAATAAACAACGGGTACGCCTACGCTGCATCAAAAAACTACCCAAACCAACTTTGGTGGGAAAATGATTTTTATTTCACGGGATCAAGAGATGAATAAACTACTAGAATACAACATTTCAGAAGGCTCCTATGTTGACGTTTCGAGATATATTACCGTAAACATACTAAACATATGGGGGGAATCGGGTTAGGGTAGGCTCACTATGCACCCAATAACTTCTAAACTAGCTTTGGCGGCATCAATCTCTTTATTTCGCCAACTGAACAGATGCATAAGGTATTTTTATTTCACGGGATCAAGAGATGAATAAACTACTAGAATACAACATTTCAGAAGGCTCCTATGTTGACGTTTCGAGATATATTACCGTAAACATACTAAACATATGGGGGGAATCGGGTTAGGGTAGGCTCACTATGCACCCAATAACTTCTAAACTAGCTTCGGCGGCATCAATATCTTTTTTTCGCCAACTGAACAGATGCATAAGGTATCCACATGCCAAATATCAATAACTTTCTGTGGTGCTGTACCGAGTTATACCCCCGCAAAGTTCCCAGCACCTGGATTCGAGGCGGAGTATGTGGGTTCAATAAACAACGGGTACGCCTACGCTGCATCGCAAAACTACCCAAACCAACTTTGGTGGGAAAATGATTTTATTTCACGGGATCAAGAAATGAATAAACTACTCGAAAACAACATTTCAGAAGGCTCCTATGTTGGCGTTTCGAGATATATTACCGTAAACATATGGGGGGAATCGGGTTAGGGTAGGCTCACTATGCACCCAATAACTTCTAAACTAGCTTCGGCGGCATCAATATCTTTATTTCGCCAACTGAACAGATGCATAAGGTATCCACATGCCAAATATCAATAACTTTCTATGATGCCGTACCGAGTTATACCCCCACAAAGTTCCCAGCACCCGGATTCGAGGCGGAGTATGTGGGTTCAATAAACAACGGGTACGCCTACGCTGCATCGAAAAGCTACCCAAACCAACTTTGGTGGGAAAATGATTTTATTTCACGGGATCAAGAAATGAATAAACTACTCGAAAACAACATTTCAGAAGGCTCCTATGTTGACGTTTCGAGATATATTACCGTAAACATACTAAACATATGGGGGGAATCGGGTTAGGGTAGGCTCACTCTGCACCCAATAACTTCTAAACTAGCTTCGGCGGCATCAATATCTTTATTTCGCCAACTGAACAGAAGCATAAGGTATGCACATGCCAAATATCATTAACTTTCTATGATGCCGTACCGAGTTATACCCCCGCAAAGTTCCCAGCACCTGGATTCGAGGCGGGGTATGTGGGTTCAATAAACAACGGGTACGCCTACGCTGCATCGAAAAACTACCCAAACCAACTTTGGTGGGAAAATGATTTTATTTCACGGGATCAAGAAATGAATAAACTACTCGAAAACAACATTTCAGAAGGCTCCTATGTTGACGTTTCGAGATATATTACCGTAAACATACTAAACATATGGGGGGAATCGGGTTAGGGTAGGCTCACTATGCACCCAATAACTTCTAAACTAGCTTCGGCGGCATCAAAATCTTTATTTCGCCAACTGAACAGATGCATTCTTACTCTGTGGGCTTACCAAAGTAGGAGCCTTCTGAAATGTTGTATTCTAGCAGTCTATTCATCTGTTGATCCCGTGAAATAAAAATCATTTTCCCACCAAAGTTGGTTTGGGTCGTTTTTTGATGCAGCGTAGGCTTACCCGTTGTTTATTGAACCCATATACTCCACCTCGAATCCGGGTGCTGGGAACTTTGCGGAGGTATAACTCGATACGGCACCATATAAAGTTAATGATATTTGGCATGTGGATACCTTATGCAACTGTTCAGTTGGCGAAATAAAGATATTGATGCCGCCGAAGTTAGTTTAGAAGTTATTGGGTGCATAGTGAGTCTACCCTAACCCGATCCCCCCCCCCATATGTTTAGTATGTTTACGGTAATATATCTCGAAACATCAACATAGGAGCCTTCTGAAATGTTGTTTTCGAGTAGTTTATTCATTTCTTGATCCCGTGAAATAAAATCATTTTCCCACCAAAGTTGGTTTGGGTAGTTTTGCGATGCAGCGTAGGCGTACCCGTTGTTTATTGAACCCACATACTCCGCCTCGAATCCGGGTGCTGGGAACTTTGCGGGGGTATAACTCGGTACGGCATCATAGAAAGTTAATGATATTTGGCATGTGGATACCTTATGCATCTGTACAGGGTGCCTCATTGAAGTTAAAATCAGTTGTTTTAGTTCTGTGAATGAAAGCTAATTAAATGGGGAAATGAATAGTACTGTATTGATTAGTGTCTTATAAAAACATACTGTCGACTAAATTTTAAGTTGGCTATTGTATTAAATTAATTGGCTTAGCCCAACAAACAAAACAAACAAGCGAGTAGCGCGTACGGTATAGAAATCGTTTGTTTATAGTAAAAGGGGCGTAACTCCAGTTTGTTTACCTTTGCTATGCTCTTTTGCGGTTGAGGTCAAAATGTAGATTACATGCAAACATGGCATTTTGTTGATAAAACTTTGTAACATTGGAAAATGCTGTAAATTAAATTAAGAATGGATGTAGAAAACGAAGAAGAATTTTGTGAAGTTGTGTACGAGACACTAAGCACAGCTTTTGGGCATAAAGAATTTAAAACTCCATTGCAAAAGGAAGCCGTTTTTGCCATTGCACAAGGTTAGTAGGCCTACTGTAATATTACTAGTTTGAGATACTGACGTGTTTATTTTGAGCTACGATTGAGTGCCTTAAGTTAATAACACAATAGGGGGAAGTTAACGTCTTAAAAATTCCATGCTTAACGGGTTAAGGTCTGTCGCAGCCTGGCTTTCTAGTGGTAAATATTAATAAGTATTGATTGTGTACTGTAAGTTACAGTGTAACATCTGTATTGCTGTATTCAAACTCTGTCTCTGGACTACTTTTAAGCAGTGATAAATGCAGTTGACAAATTCCGTAAATCCATTTTCGGCGATAAAATAGGATAATATGAAATATAATAACTGGGAGGAAACCGGAGTGTCCGAAGGAAACCCACGAGGTTGAGAAGACGCCCCTATCTCCATGTCACATACGCTCACATAGAAATGGTTCCACTACTGCTGTCTCCCGTCTTACTCCAGTCGCAGTAGTGGTTTTTCCTACAGAGTTCCTTTGCGCAAGTTTTTTAGTCAAATGACTACAAAAAGTTTACTAGCCTATAGCTCGCTTAATTTACAAATAAACTGACCCAAAGCAGTACTGCACGCAGCTTAACATATAATAAATCAATTCTTCTTTAAATAAAGGTGAGGCCTTACCGCATAATTATATGATTTGATGAAACCCATCTCCTACGTGAAATTTCAACTGGCCGACCGTCATGGCCGAAAGTTGGGTAATACGTCATTAGGCCTACAACATAAACAGCGCTAAGCAGAGAAAAACTGTTCGGTAACTCTTTTAATGGTGCAGTCTTCACTATTTGTGATGGAATTACTTATTTCAATACAAACTGTAATGATATGTGTTGACAATTGTGCGTTTGAACCTTTTTCAACTTGCGTAAGGGGTCTTAGACTGTACCAATTGTTACCTTAAACACAGCTTAAGGTAACAAGTATAGTTACTAACGCTCACAGGGCTCAAAACCACAGCCGTAAGCCAGAGATGGCTGGTCAGCTAGACCACTAGGCCATCCCATCCCCCTTTTATTCAAGTACGTCATACCTGTAGAGAATATTTACAACACTAATGTAATGGATTAGAAAACAAACCAAACCTTATATAAATTCCTCTCATTCTATGGCAGTGCAATTAATTATTCTGCTATATAAGTATGAAACTTTTATACAGACATTCACAACTACCAACAATATCAGGCTCAAAATAGAGAGAGAAAGAGAGAAATGGGGTTTAACGTCCACTCAAAACAACTAGGTCATTTCGGGACTAACATATTGTTTAATTTTATTTCAATAATTTGCTAGCGCGTCAGGGGTCTTAAGCAGTGGGAGGAAACCGGAGTGCCCAGAGGAAACCCACGAGGTTGAGAAGGCGCCCCTATCTCCATGCCATATACGCTCACACCAGGGCTCGAAGCCAGAGGTGGCCGGCCAGCTAGAGGTCTAAGTGTGGCACTCTAGACCACTAGGGACTCAAAATAATCTTTGATTCACAATGACTGAAAAGGTTGTCTGAAACCTTGAACACAGTACAATGTACAAAAAGGTACTGCATGAAAATGTTAAATATAGATTAGTACACTGATGCTATCTAAGAGGTCGCAATTATGCATTTTTTTCAAAATAAACCCAAATTTTGACGGATGCTTCGTAATTTATATGCAGAAAATTCCCCAGACATGAGAAAATTAGATTACTCTAGGTTGTAGTTTGCAGTGGCGGATTAAGCTCCACCAAGGCCTGAGACGGCAGTTGCTGGAGGGCCTATTTAAAATGGTGATGGCCTAATTAATTTCGGGTCAGGACCTATGTTGATTCCTGTTGGGCCTAAAACCCCGCCCCCTAACATTCATTGTCTATGTGTTTTTAATCGTATCAGAGATGTCTAAAAAAAATTTGTTTAAAAATCTTTGCACCTGAGGCTACAGCCTCATCAGCCTCATTGATAATCCGCTACTGGTAGTTTGTACAATTTTTTTCTGCTCCACGCAGCATTTACACAGCATTCACACATATAACTGGCTTGTACTGCACATAGTCTCCGTAGGTTTTTATATTTCCTCGTATTTTATTCATAAGTTCATGGTAGTAAGATTTCTACACGTAGCTATCCTACTGGTAGCGTTAACGCATATTTCAAACAAGACTTGGGATTGGCTAAAAAAACACGATGCATATACTGTTTACATTCAGCCAATCAAATGGTGGCTTTCATAGCGATAATTTTCTCTTCCTGTTGAGGTGAAAGATTGAAATGACTGTGCTATCAACCATAGACATGTCTTTAAGGGGGGTGGCTCCAATTCAATAAGAAAATATTTGTTTTTTAAATTGCACTGTCAACTATTAAAGCTAATGCTCTGAAATTTTTAGGACTTTATCACACAGGTTTTTGAAAAATTTGCATTTCGGAACCTGGACCACGCCCATAATCCAGGATGGCCACCCCATGCCGTTGAGGAAAAGCGTAAACAATTTCCTGCTTGATAAAATATAGATTGTTATATATCCTAGTAAAGCTAAAACACCAAGGAACATAATTATCTATATTTGAATGTAATAAGCTGTATTAGAAACAAGTTATTAAAGTAAATGTCAAATTTATTTAATATTTTCTTATTGAATTGGAGCCACCCCCCTTAACATCCAGTTATTATTAAACTAAAAACAGTAGGCCTACACAATGTATCTATGAAATAAGGACGCTTAAAATAGGGTTGTTCACATAACGACTTTACATGCTTCTAAATTCTATTGGGTATTTTGAGATGCTCCAAGTCCAGCAGATGACAAGTGTAAAAACGCGAAATTTTGGAATGTCTGCATATTTTTACGCAACTCAAAATTGATCCACCGCGACCTCTGGCTCTGATGTTATCTTTTTTCACAATTGGTCAGCTCACTCAACACTGAATTGTTATGTATATTTTCAGGAAAGAAGGATGTTTTTGTCAGTATGCCAACAGGAGCTGGTAAATCACTGTGTTACCAGCTGCCAGCTGTTATTGGTGAAGGTGTTACCTTGGTTGTCTCCCCTTTGTTGGCCCTTATGCAGGATCAGCTTGAACATTTAGCAGCCAAAGGAATACCAGCAGAGACTATCAATTCTAAAATGACCATAAAAGACAGGAGTCGAGTTGTGGGAGATTTACAATCAGCCTATCCCCAAACTAAGCTACTCTATATCACCCCAGAACAGGCAGCCACCGAAGTATTTAAGGGATATTTAAAGAACTTGGTTGAAAGACGTCTTTTGAGTTACTTTGTTGTAGACGAAGCCCATTGTGTATCCCAGTGGGGACACGACTTTAGACCGGATTATTTAAAATTAGGAACACTCCGTTCAAAAATGCCTGGCGTTTCCTGCATAGCCTTGACAGCAACAGCCCCAAAACAAGTTCAGGAAGACATCCTGAAACAGCTAAAACTAAAAAATCCAGTTAAATTTAAAAGTAGTTGTTTTCGCGCTAATCTGTATTACGAAATAATGCTGAAAGAAACATTACGAGAACCATATAAAGACTTGTATGATTTTATCAAAACTTGTTTCGGATCTCTTCCAGAAGATATGAATATACCAGATTGGGTAAGAACTGAGCATTTCTATATTATGTTTTTTTTTATTCCTACCTTTAACATGTGGATTGCAACATTATTCAATCACCCTAGTTTCTTTCAGTAAACAAATGGACTTCATTAATGCAAATTTTTACCAAGAGGCTATAGAAATTGTAATGTTTGCCAGACTTGCTTACCACGCACTTGTCAGTGTTGCAGAACGATGGGCCTGGCAAGGAGGGAGAGAGAGAGAGAGAGAAACAGGGCTTAACGTCCACTCAACACAAACTAGGTCATTTCGGTACTAACATAGGGATTAATCTTATTTCAATACTTCTCTTGCACGTAGGTGTCTTTAGCAGTGGGAGGAAACCTGAGGACCCAGAGAAAACCCACAAGGTTGGACAGGCGATCCTACTCCTTGTCACGTTCAACCGGGGATTCGAAACCACGCCAGTTGACTCAATGACAGGCTTTATGATACAGCCCACACATGCTAACCATTCTGCCATCCATCCCCTGAGGGGAATTGTATCATAAAAGTTGAGAAGCACTGGTCTAAAGAGTTATTTATACATGTAGGCTTGTCCTCGAAAATCATGAAATCTCATGATTAGTCTAGAGAGTTGAGTATACACATGTATACATTATGTAGGCTTGTCATGTAAATAATGAATGAATGAATGAAATGGGGTTTAACGTCTTACTGTTATGCACTTAACCTGAGCTAATTGAAGACGGGCATACACCATACAGTGTGCTATGAGGGAAATTTTGCCCGAGCAGCGGCGCTACGGCCTACTCTTATATCGAATTCAAACTGCCAAGGGATCTTTTACGTGCACTCCAATGTGTACACGGGACCTCGGTTTTTCGTCCCATCCGAACGACTAGGCAGCTGTCCTTGTCAGGCCCTCCTTCTGCATCACTGACAAGGGGAAATCATGTTGGAAAATCGAGATGAACTTTCTCGGCCAATGCAGGGATCGAACACCCGACCTCCAGGCTAGCGAACCAGCGCCTTATCCACTTAGCCACCGTGATCTCCCATCATGTAAATAAATGTTTAATATTTTAAAAAATCTGTATGAAAATGTATGAACTATAAACATCCTGATTGTGGTTTGTAAATATTGTGTATATAGTGTAAATAGCCATCTTATAATTTAATTGTTCCTCTACTTTACTTTACTTTACTTTACTCTACTTTTCAATATATATTTATGTTTGTACTTTTATGGAGAGGGGGTCTATCAGCTTCTGCCTGTTCTCCAATCCAGTTTCTTTGAATAAATATTGTTTAGAAAAAAAAAAAATGTTTTAAATTTAATAACATTTGAAAACATTTGACTAATTGTTAATTATGTTACAGACATCGTTTGGATGTGGTATAGTGTACTGTAGAACAAGAGATGGTTGTGAGGAGGTAGCAGTGCAACTCAGAAAAAAGAATATAATGGCTAAGGCCTACCATGCTGGACTAAAGGCACAAGATAGAATCGACGTCCAGACAGATTGGATGGAGGGTCGAGTACCCGTTATTGTGGCCACAGTTAGTTTTGGTATGGGTGTTGACAAGGCTAATGTCAGGTAATATTCATCTTCAAAAGAAGGCTTGATCTCGCCTTAAGGGGAGTGGCTCCAATTCAATAAGAAAATATTAAATAAATTTGACATTTACTTTAAATACTTGTTTCTACTACTGCTTATGACATTCAAATATAGATAATTATGTTCCTTGGTGTTTTAGCTTTACTAGGATATATAACAATCTATATTTTATCAAGCAGGACATTTTTTACGCTTTTCCTCAACGGCATGGGGTGGCCATCCTGTATTATGGGGAATGAGCGTGGTCCAGGTTCCGAAATGCAAATTTTTCAAAAACCTGTGTGATAACGATAAAGTCCTAAAAATTTCAGAGCATTAGCTTTAATAGTTGACAGTGCAATTTAAAAAACAAATATTTTCTTATTGAATTGGAGCCACCCCCCTTAACTACATACATCTTATCTAGCCCTTCATGTAACACTCTGCATATTTCGGCACTAAGTTTCATTGGGTATAGACCCAGCCTACGACCAATTAGATTCTTTGGGTCGTCGCAGATACCAAGTCTCACGCTTTAAAGCTAAAATGTCTACCTGTGATAATCAAGTTCCAAAGTTCAAAGTTCGTCCAATGTCAAGGTTTCTGTGGAGGTCACGATGTCACAACCTCTGATTGGATGCTACTGTTGATATGTCTGCACATAATGTAGCTATAATGTCAGAAATGGCACAGTATTGAAGCAACGGTTAGATGTCGTGAAACTCGCGGACGTCGCTTTGGGAACATGGGTAAAATTTAGCATTGATGTTTGTGGTATACATGTATATATAATAGATACTGAATTTCAGTTAGTAAATAAACCAAACCGCATGACACAGTAACACAGCAGACAAACCCAGAGATACTTCTGCTTCATACTTCGAGAATAAATCTCTGTCCTGGATGGACACAATATCCAAAACTTAGTTTATTGTTTTCTACTGCGCTTCAACCATGTTTCACTCCTGGAAAACACAAAAAGACTAAATAAACCTATGCTATGCAATTACATTACATGGAAGCAGAATGAATACTTCTATAAATTCTCGAAGTTTACTTAGTGTTTTCAACTAAAATCATTGATTTAGGACTTAAAATGTCGGTCAACTAGCTTAGTGTCTGTTCTCAAGCGGAGCTAACTGTAGTCGTAGACAGGCAGCCTAAGTTTGGTATGAGTAACCTAGCAGGCAAACTCGTGGATGATACGTAGCACACACTTATATCGGACATTGTAAGCGGAGAATGCTAGATCGAAGACGGTCCTTAGCATTTTATGACGTCATATGAGGAATGTGGGTTAGGATAAGGGTTAGGGTAAGGGCTAGATCGAAGATGGTCCTTAGCATTTTATGACGTCATATGTGGGTTAGGATAAGGGTTAGGGTAAGGGCTAGATCGAAGATGGTCCTTAGCATTTTATGACGTCATATGTGGGTTAGGATAAGGGTTAGGGTAAGGGCTAGATCGAAGATGGTCCTTAGCATTTTATGACGTCATACATGTATGCGGGTTAGGATAAGGGTTAGGGTAAGGGCTGGTTCGAAGATGGTCCTTAGCATTTTATGACGTCATACATGTATGCGGGTTAGGATAAGGGTTAGGGTAAGGGCTGGTTCGAAGATGGTCCTTAGCATTTTATGAGGTCATACATGTATGTGGGTTAGGATAAGGGTTAGGGTAAGGGCTAGATCGAAGATGGTCCTTAGCATTTTATGACGTCATACATGTATGTGGGTTAGGATAAGGGTTAGGGTAAGGGCTAGATCGAAGATGGTCCTTAGCATTTTATGACGTCATATGTGGGTTAGGATAAGGGTTAGGGTAAGGGCTAGATCGAAGATGGTCCTTAGCATTTTATGACGTCATACATGTATGTGGGTTTGGATAAGGGCTAGATTGAAGATGGTCCTTAGCATTTTATGACGTCATACATGTATGTGGGTTAGGATAAGGGTTAGGGTAAGGGCTAGATCGAAGATGGTCCTTATCATTTATGATGTCATATGTGGGTTAGGATAAGGGTTAGGGTAAGGGCTAGATCGAAGATGGTCCTTAGCATTTTATGACGTCATACATGTATGTGGGTTTGGATAAGGGTTAGGGTAAGGGCTAGATCGAAGATGGTCCTTAGCATTTTATGACGTCATACATGTATGTGGGTTAGGATAAGGGTTAGGGTAAGGGCTAGATCGAAGATGGTCCTTAGCATTTTATGACGTCATATGTGGGTTAGGATAAGGGTTAGGGTAAGGGCTAGATCGAAGATGGTCCTTAGCATTTTTTGACGTCATATGTGGGTTAGGATAAGGGTTAGGGTAAGGGCTAGATCGAAGATGGTCCTTAGCATTTTATGACGTCATATGTGGGTTAGGATAAGGGTTAGGGTAAGGGCTAGATCGAAGATGGTCCTTAGCATTTTATGACGTCATATGTGGGTTAGGATTAGGGTTAGGGTAAGGGCTAGATCGAAGATGGTCCTTAGCATTTTATGACGTCATATGTGGGTTAGGATAAGGGTTAGGGTAAGGGCTAGGACCTGCAGATTTCGTCAGAGGCTCGAGATGTAGATACTGCTAGCCCTAACCCTAACCCTGAGCCAAGTCTAACCCTTATCTTAACACATAATTCACATAAAATGCTTAGGACCGACTTCGATGTAGTGTTCTCTATTGTAAGCACTATCAAATCAAGTGAAAAGATACATGTGTATGGTGGCCAACTGTAAATATTCACTGTTCTGTAATGTATCAGATTTGGAGTGATACAGACTGAACTCAAAAAATGAAAACATCATGATTGTCTGTGTGTTCACTCTAAATCAGTTTAGAGATTATTTAGGATATGACTGAAAAGTCACAAAAATTCTTAAATTGTATTCCATTTTGAATTGTTTTAGGTTTTAGGTCACAAAAGTCACAAAAATGCATTGCTGGTAAAGCTGTTATTACTAAACCCAACGAAGAATTCTTAAATTGTATTCTATTTTGAATTGTTTTAGGTTTTAGGATATGAGTGAAAAGTCACAAAAATGCATTGCTGGTAAAATTAAAGCTGTTAATATTAATACTAAACCTTGCGAAGAATTCTTAAATTGTATTCTATTTTGAATTGTTTTAGGTTTTAGGATATGAGTGAAAAGTCACAAAAATGCATTGCTGGTAAAGCTGTTATTACTAAACCCAACGAAGACTTCTTAAATTGTATTCCATTTTGAATTGTTTTAGGTTTGTAGCTCATTGGACCATGCCGCAATCTATGGCTGGGTATTACCAAGAGTCTGGTCGTGCCGGTAGAGATGGTCGGCAGTCATTCTGTAGATTATATTATTCCAGAAGTGAAAGAGATAAAGTGGCATTTCTTATCAATACCGATTTAAAAAGACCAAAGGTATGTTTGTCTATATCGTATACATGTTTTTCAGGGGAATAAATGATTTGTGTGGAAAGTTCGAAGGGGGGGGGGGGGTGGATGGCTGAATGGTTAGCGGTGCTCGCGCTGTATCATAAAGTCTGTCATTGAGTCAACTGACGTGGTTTCAAATCCACGGTCGTATGTGGCAAGGAGTAGGGTCGTCTGTCTAACCTTGTGTGTTTTCTCCAGGTCCTCCCACTGCTAAAAAACCCTACGCGCAAGTGAATTATTGAGATAAAATTAAACCATAAGCTAGACCCGAAATGATCTCGTTTGTGTCGAATGGACATTTGTCTCCCTCTCGCTTAGTTTGAAGTTGCTCCTGGATTGTATATGATTAATATATCCCAACAGTCAGCTTATTAATTTGCATTTTCCACTTTTTATACGCCCACATTGAAATGTGGTTGTATATTGCTGTCGCCCCTGTCCGTCCGTCCGTTGGTCCGGCCGGCCGGCCGGCGTCCACAATTGCTTGTGGACACTCTAAAGGCCAAAGTTAATATCCGATTGACTTCAAATTTATACACAGTGTTTAAGGTCATGGGACGAAGAAGCCTATTGATATTCATCGATTTCTGATAATAACTGTCAGAGTTATGGCCCTTGATCACTTCAAAAAATCTTGTGGACGCTCTAGAGGCTAAAGTTAATATCCGATTGACTTTAAATTTATACAAATTGTTAAAGGTCATGAGACGAACAAGTATATTGAGTTTCAATGAATTTAGATAACTTGAACAGCATGGAGGAGAACTTTATCAAAGCCAAACAAATTCCAATGATTTTCTGATAATTACATAATGAGTTGTTACTTTTAATCAGATTTTAGTGTATTATAAATGTTTCATTACCGAAAAAAGTAAAATATGCGACAACTCTTGTTGACTGCCCGGACGATTTAGCTGCTGTGGGCGTATGTTTCGTTGCCTGGCAACCTATGTTTGGGTTGTGCATGGTTTGAAATCAACTCTTCTCATTGAGCCATGGGGGTTCAGTTTCTTATCAGCTGGCTCCATAACCAGGAATTCTGTGGTTTAATCCTCAACACTTTCCATCTTGCTTTCCCCTTGTCATTGGTGCCAGGAACCATGCCTTATTGTTCGAATAGGGGTAAAAAAAAACTTAGGTTGGATGTATATTTTGACATGTACATAAAAGAACCTTGATAGTTAGAATATCAAATTAAGATTATGTCTTAACGGGAAATTCCTCTCAGTGCAGGATGTATGCCTGTCTTCATTATCCCTTGTAACAGGCCCGGCGGAGTAGGGGGGCGAGGGGATGGACCCCTCGTCTATAAGGACCTGGGATGGAAGCCCCCCTCTCCCCCCCAGTCAAGAATAGCTTCTACCGGCCCTGGTCATGCAGGCAGTATATTCATCTTTATCCATTCTGCTATAAGATGGGGTGGATGGCTGAATGGTTAGAGTGCGCGCGCCGTATCATAAAGTCTGTCATTAAGTCAAGCGGCGTGGTTCCGAAACCCCTGTTGTACGTGGCAAGGAATAGGGTCGCCTGCCCATCCTCGTAGATTTTCTCTGGGTCCTCCGGTTTCCTCCCACTGCTTAAGACCCACATGCGCAAGCGAATTATTGAAATAAAATTATATCATATGTTAGTCCCAAAATTACCTAGTTTCTATCAAGTGGATGTTAAACCCCATCTCATATGTTAGTCCCAAAATGACCTAGTTTCTATCAAGTGGATGTTAAACCCCATCTCTCTCTCTCTCTCTCTCTCTCTCTCTCTCTCTCTCTCTCTCTCTCTCTCTCTCTCATGCTATTAACATGTGTTTATGTAGAATTGGTGTAAGAATTCTTATAATAGTAAATTATTATTTTTAAGAATATACAGACTGAGGAAAGTTCATATTGGCTAAGTCTTTTTATATTGAGTTTTGTTTAACAAATTTTGTTGATTAGCTCTGTTTTAATAGTTTTCGATGCTTTATTAGTTACGATTTTTTCTTTAATTATTATTACAATTTTCATGTTATTGTTTTTGTTTTCATATTTGTTTTAGCTATATTAAAAAACACTTTAATGAACTGATATCTTCCAAATACAGTTGGCCATTTATTTCAGTGATAACACAATTAAATATCCACCAATACTTTAAATGTTTCCGCATTTTCATATCAAATTTACTATCATTTTGCAATTTGCAGAAAGACATGGCAGCAGCTAAAATACGATCTAAAGCAACAATGGATGGATTTAACACATTAGTAGAATTTTGTGAAAAACCTAAGTAAGTATTGGGAGCTTTATTAAATTTTACCTTCTGATTACGATGGGCGTTCTCTCAATTCCGAAAATAGTGTCAATCGAGTAGGAGAATTTCGGAGAACAGCGCATGTGCTGACTGCGTAAAAAATATCTCAACCAATCATGACAGCTGAAACATATTTGTTACTTAAAATACATCACAATTCTACTCACACCACCTCAGCTGTCGGGACTGACAGGACTGTGACAGGACTGAATTCCGCGTCACTGGATTGCAATTTGGTCAATTCGGGACGGTCTGGACTGAATCGAGCATCCCCTATGCTTGGGACGGTCTGGACTGTGAATCGAGCATCCCCTATGCTTGGGACGGTCTGGACTGTGAATCGAGCATCCTCATGCTTGGGACGGTCTGGACTGTGAATCGAGCATCCCCTATGCTTGTTCATCCAGTCATAGAGAGGCACTTTGAAATATCGCAAGTCCTGGATTGATTTTATGTAAAGTTGTTGTCCCTGTCACTAAAACCTTGTAAGCACGCTACATGTCACAGCTTTTGAGATAGGATTGTTTGGCTAGTTCTTAGGTACAACCTTGGCAAAATTCATTAAATTTTCGTCATGGAGGATCGATGTCATAATTCAGAATTGCACAACGTTTATTTCTCACAGATTAAAATCTAAACTCACAGATAAAGCAACATCAAAAGAAAACATTATTACTTTTATTAAAATATATTACTTCTCATTTGTCCACAGATGCCGCCATTTGAATTTTACTGAATTTTTTGGTGACGAAAAACCCGATTGTCAAAAGAATTGCGACGTGTGTAAATTTCCGAAGAAAGTGGAACAAGATTTGCTGAATTTAGCGACAGGAGGCCATGCTGCTAGAACAGCCATAGCTAAAGCTGATAGAGGTGGCGTTGATCCTGAGCTCTATGGTGGAGGTCGAAGAGGCGTTAAAAAGTTTGTCAATACGATATTCGTTAAATATTCTTTAAAGCGATAATTTCAAATTTTTCTCAGAAAGTCAAAACATAATTATTTCTATGTCTTTTTTGCTCAATAGGTTATCAAGTCACTATTATACCATCATGGCTTCGACCTCTAGCTTGCCGGCCACCTCTGGCCCTGGTGTGAGCGTATGTGGCATGGAGATAGGGGCGCCTTCTCAACCTTGTGGGTTTCCTCCGGTCACTCCGGTTTCCTCTCACTGCTAAAGACCCCTACGCGCAAGCGAATTATTGAAATAAAATTAAACCATATGTTAGTCCCGAAATGACCTAGTTGTGTTGACTGGACGTTTAACCCCATTTCTCTCTCTCTCTTTTGAAAAGGAGAAACTCGCAAATAGCAAATTTCTCCCTCTCTCTTCTAAGGGAAAATGATGATTATGGTGGAACGGGTAATGATAGTGACGATGAGAGAGAAAGAAAGGAAAAAGATGATCAAAGAGAAAAAGCACAAAGGATGGCTCTGATTAAAAAACAGTTAAAATTACGGAAAGGGGGTGTAAGTCTTATTTAAAGTTTATTTTCAAAAAGGAGAGGGGAGGTGGGATGGCCTATTGGTCTATAGTGCCGCGCTTCGACCTCTAGCTGGCCGGCCACCTCTGGCTTGCGGCTATGGTTTCCGAGCCCTGGTGTGAGCGTATTTGGCATGGAGATAGGGTCGCCTCCTCAACCTCGTGGGTTTCCTCCGGGCACTCCGGTTTCCTCCCATTGCTAAAGACCCCCCCTACGTGCAAGCAAATTATTGAAATAAAATTAAACCATATGTTATTCCCGAAATGACCTAGTTGTGATGAGTGGTTGTGTAACCCCGTTTCTTTCTCTCTCTTTTAAAAAGAAGAAACTCGCAAATAGCAATTCAATTTTTATGGTTTTGTGCAATCAGAGGAACTAGACAGATTTTTCCTTGCCAGTTGATAAAATATTAATAAAACAGTCCTAAGACACATGGGGGGGGGGAGGCTGAATGGTTAGCACGTGTGAGCGCTGTACCATGAGACCTGTGATTGAATCAACTGGCGTGGTTTCCAATCCCCGGTTGTACTTGACACAGAGTAGGGTTGCCTGTCTAACCTTGTGGGTTTTCTCCGGGTCCTCTGCTTTATTGAAAAAAATTAAACCATATGTTAGTACCGAAATGACCTAGTCTGTGTCGAGTGTATGTTAAACCCCATTTCTCTCTCTCTCCTGAGACACATATTTTATTTTTAGCTATGTACAGAATATACCTGAATAACTGAAATATTTTATACTCTCTCTCGTGAATAACTGAAACATTTTATACTTGTTTTCTAGCAGAATCCAAGTGATAAAGAAGAATCAGAATTTGAAGCACCATCATTAGATTGTCCATTGAGAGATGCTGCTAATGAGAAAATACCTAAATTAACAGTCAAGGTATGTTTAGTTCTAGATGTATATCTTTTTAAAGGATACCTCAACACTAAAAAAAAAATCTGTATCTGGGGCCTGTTTCACGAAATTTTAACTTAAGATAGAATCCAAATTTTAGTACATACTTAAATCTGATTGGCTAAGCGCTAAAATCAATCTAATACTATCCAATCGAATTACTAAAATCGGATTTTATCTTAGTTAAAATTTCGTGAAACAGGCCCCAGGTCTTATAACCTGTTTATACTTTAAGAATTATAAATAACCATATTGTTTTCCATTGGTCATGTGGTCTAATGCATATCTCCTCGATTTTTCTGGTTGTCGTGTTTACAAGGATATAGTAGATATTGCAAAGGACAATTGTCCCTTTAAGATTTTAAGTTCAGCTTTTGATTTTTAAACATTGAAAATGCATAAAACTGTCCATATTTTTATCTTCAGACCAGAGAACACTGCTTTGAGATGTTAGAAAAATCTCTTTATCAGAACTTTATAAGTTTCTTTGAGGGTGACTCGGACAAGCTGAGAGCTAGGGATTATGAACCACGATGTTGTGCCTTAGATTTAGAATATTCTTCATTCAATAAAAATAAAATAGGTAACATCTATAAAACCTCCGTTATGAAAACTGTGTCCGAGATCAGAAAGTGTACAAGAGAAAAGACTCTACATTCCTGTTTTATAGCGGAAACGGTTTCCATGGATACTGATCCAAAAGTTTGTGAGTCTAGTAAAGAGGATGATTTTGGATTTGCTTCGCTTAATTCCGAATCAGGATTCGTTAGTGCATCGTCGCTAGTGACTAATGTTAAATCCAGACATTCTACTAGAGGCAAGAGTGAAACGAAATCACATAAATCTTCTTCTCTCGGCCAATCGACATTAACAGGGTTTGTTTCTGCATCCTCCTTATCTAAGTCTACAGCTGACAGTTCCGGAGTTTCTCCGGCCCCGACGCCAATTAGTTCTAGATTAAAACCAGATGTGACCCCTAGTCCCAAGGTTAAAAGGTCATCCGATTCGACTTCTCCCGTGTCCCACGCATCCTCAAAACCATTCCCACCACAGTTAGTGTATTTCTTTGAAAAGTTGCCGGATAATCCGCAAATTCAAATTTTAACAGACGATGAAAAAATAAAATCTTCATCAGAAGATGAAAAACCGTGTGAAAAAAAAAGAGATGAAAAACAATGTGAAATAACACAAGAAGAAAAAGATAAACAGAAGCATAAAAGTGGTTCGAGTACTAGTCATAAACATATCAAAAATGGAGAACATGGAGACCGAAAGAATTCGAGTTCAGCTTCTACCAAAAATGGAGAACATAGAGACAGAAAGAATTCGAGTTCCTCTTCTATCAAAAATGGAGAACATGGAGACCGAAAGAATTCGAGTTCCTCTTCTACCAAAAATGGAGAACATGGAGACAGAAAGAATTCGAGTTCCTCTTCTATCAAAAATGGAGAACATGGAGACAGAAAGAATTCGAGTTCCTCTTCTACCAAAAGAAGTTCTTTAAAAGATAGCTCTAGAAAAAGGCCACGTGATGTAAGTTTTAATGAATGAATGAATGAATGAAATGGGTTTTAACGTCCTACGCTTAAGCACCTAACCTGGGCTAATTGAAGACGGGCATACGCCACAGTGTGCAATGAGGGAAATTTTGCCCGGACAGCGGCGCTACGGCCTACTCTTATATCGAATTCCAACTGCCAAGGGATCTTTTACGTGCACTCCAATTTGTACACGGGACCTCGGTTTTTCGTCCCATTTGAACGACTAGGCAGCTGTCCTTTGTCAGGCCCTCCTTCTGCATCACTGACAAGGGGAAATCACGCCGGAAAATCGAGATGAACTTTCTCGGCCAATGCAGGGATCGAACACTCAACCTCCAGGCTAGCGAACCAGCGCCTTATCCACTTAGCCACTGTGTAAGTTTTAATGACATTCATTCGTACTGGGGTATTAATCAGCCGTGTCAAATTGAATTCAACATACAACGACAGTTTCCTTTCGATGTGTTTCCTTTGGGCACTCCGGTTTCCTTCCACTGCTAATGACCCCAACGCGCAAGCAAATTATTGAAAGAGAATTAAACCATATGTTAGTCCCGAAATGACCTAGTTGTGTTGAGTGGACGTTAAACCCCATTTCTCTCTCTCTCTCCTTTTGATGTTGCAAATCAATCACATAGAATAAACATCGATTTTAGTATTCAATTGTATTTTCTGATACGTTATTCTAAACTTTATATAGGAGTTAACTCTAAACTTAATATAGAAGGTAATTCGAAACTTTATATAGAATGTAATTCTAAACTTTATATAGGAGTCAACTCTAAACTTTATATAGGAGGTAACTCGAAACTTTATATAGGAGTCAACTCTAAACTTTATATAGAAGGTAATTCTAAACTTTATATAGAAGGTAACTCTAAACTTTATATAGAAGGTAACTCTAAACTTTATATAGAAGGTAACTCTAAACTTTATATAGAAGGTAACTCTAAACTTTATACAGGAGGTAACTCGAAACTTTAAACTTTATATAGGAGGTAATTCTAAACTTTATATAGGAGGTAACTCGAAACTTTATATAGGAGTCGATTCTAAACTTTATATAGGCGGTAATTCTACTGTAAACTTTATATAGGCGGTAATTCTAAACTTTATATAGAAGGTAATTCTAAACTTTATATAGAAGGTAACTCTAAACTTTATATAGAAGGTAACTCTAAACTTTATATAGAAGGTAACTCTAAACTTTATATAGAAGGTAACTCTAAACTTTATATAGAAGGTAATTCTAAACTTTATATAGGAGGTAACTCGAAACTATATATAGGCGGTAATTCTAAACTTTATATAGAAGGTAATTCTAAACTTTATATAGTAGGTAATTCTAAACTTTATATAGGAGTCGATTCTAAACTTTATATAGAAGGTAACTCTAAACTTTATATAGAAGGTAACTCGAAACTTTATATAGAAGGTAACTCTAAACTTTATATAGGAGGTAACTCGAAACTTTATATAGAAGGTAACTCGAAACTTTATATAGAAGGTTATTCTAAACTTTATATAGGAGGTAATTCTAAACTTTATATAGGAGGTTACTCTAAACTTTATATAGAAGGCAATTCTAAACTTTATATAGAAGGTAATTCTAAACTTTATATAGAAGGTAATTCTTAACTTAATAGAGGAGGTAACTCTAAACTTTATATAGGAGGTAACTCTAAACTTTATATAGGTGGTAATTCTAAACTATATATAGGAGGTAACTCTAAACTTTATATAGGTGGTAACTCTAAACTTTATATAGTAGGTAACTCGAAACTTTATATAGTAGGTAATTCTAAACTATATATAGGCGGTAATTCTAAACTTTATATAGGCGGTAATTCTAAACTTTATATAGGTGGTAACTCTAAACTTTATATAGAAGGTAACTCTAAACTTTATATAGAAGGTAACTCTAAACTATATATAGGAGGTAACTCGAAACTTTATATAGGCGGTAACTCGAAACTTTATATAGAAGGTAATTCTAAACTTTATATAGAAGGTAACTCTAAACTTTATATAGAAGGTAATTCTAAACTTTATATAGAAGGTAATTCTAAACTTTATATAGAAGTCAACTCTAAACTTTATATAGGCGGTAATTCTAAACTTTATATACCGTAGAAGTCAATTCTAAACTTTATATAGAAGGTAATTCTAAACTTTATATAGAAGGTAACTCTAAACTTTATATAGAAGGTAACTCTAAACTTTATATAGGAGGTAATTCTAAACTATATATAGGCGGTAATTCTAAACTTTATATAGGCGGTAATTCTAAACTTTATATAGGTGGTAACTCTAAACTTTATATAGAAGGTAACTCTAAACTTTATATAGAAGGTAACTCTAAACTTTATATAGGCGGTAACTCGAAACTTTATATAGGCGGTAACTCGAAACTTTATATAGAAGGTAACTCGAAACTTTATATAGTAGGTAACTCTTAACTTTATATAGGCGGTAACTCTAAACTTTATATAGGAGGTAACTCTAAACTTTATATAGGAGGTAACTCTAAACTTTATATAGAAGGTAATTCTAAACTTTATATAGGCGGTAACTCTAAACTTTATATAGGAGGTAACTCTAAACTTTATATAGGAGGTAACTCTAAACTTTATATAGAAGGTAATTCTAAACTTTATATAGAAGGTAACTCGAAACTTTATATAGAAGGTAACTCGAAACTTTATATAGAAGGTAATTCTAAACTTTATATAGAAGGTAATTCTAAACTTTATATAGTAGGTAACTCTAAACTTTATATAGAAGGTAACTCGAAACTTTATATAGAAGGTAACTCGAAACTTTATATAGAAGGTAATTCTAAACTTTATATAGGAGGTAATTCTAAACTTTATATAGGAGGTAACTCGAAACTTTATATAGAAGGTAACTCGAAACTTTATATAGAAGGTAATTCTAAACTTTATATAGGAGGTAATTCTAAACTTTATATAGTAGGTAACTCTAAACTTTATATAGAAGGTAACTCGAAACTTTATATAGAAGTCGATTCTAAACTTTATATAGGAGGTAACTCTAAACTTTATATAGAAGGTAACTCTAAACTTTATATAGAAGGTAACTCTAAACTTTATATAGGAGTCGATTCTAAACTTTATATAGGCGGTAATTCTAAACTTTATATAGAAGGTAACTCGAAACTATATATAGGAGGTAACTCGAAACTTTATATAGTAGGTAATTCTAAACTTTTTATAGGAGGTAACTCTAAACTTTATATAGAAGGTAACTCTAAACTTTATATAGAAGGTACATGTAACTCGAAACTTTATATAGGCGGTAATTCTAAACTTTATATAGGCCGTAACTCGAAACTTTATATAGGAGGTAACTCTAAACTTTATATAGAAGGTAATTCTACTGTAAACTTTATATAGGCGGTAACTCGAAACTTTATATAGGCGGTAACTCTAAACTTTATATAGGCGGTAACTCGAAACTTTATATAGAAGGTAACTCTAAACTTTATATAGAAGGTAACTCTAAACTTTATATAGGCGGTAATTCTAAACTTTATATAGTAGGTAACTCTAAACTTTATATAGGAGTCAACTCTAAACTTTATATAGGAGGTAACTCTAAACTTTATATAGAAGGTAACTCGAAACTTTATATAGGCGGTAATTCTAATCTTTATATAGAAGGTAACTCTAAACTTTATATAGGAGGTAACTCGAAACTTTATATAGGAGTCAACTCTAAACTTTATATAGGAGGTAACTCGAAACTTTATATAGGAGTCAACTCTAAACTTTATATAGAAGGTAATTCTAAACTTTATATAGAAGGTAACTCTAAACTTTATATAGAAGGTAACTCTAAACTTTATATAGAAGGTAACTCTAAACTTTATATAGAAGGTAACTCTAAACTTTATATAGAAGGTAACGCGAAACTTTATATAGGCGGTAATTCTAATCTTTATATAGAAGGTAACTCTAAACTTTATATAGAAGGTAACTCTAAACTTTATATAGTAGGTAACTCTAAACTTTATATAGAAGGTAATTCTAAACTTTATATAGGAGGTAACTCGAAACTTTATATAGAAGGTAATTCTAAACTTTATATAGAAGGTAACTCGAAACTTTATATAGAAGGTAATTCTAAACTTTATATAGGAGGTAATTCTAAACTTTATATAGGCGGTAACTCGAAACTTTATATAGGGGGTAACTCTAAACTTTATATAGAAGGTAACTCTAAACTTAATATAGGAAATAACTTTATACTTTATATAGAAGGTAACTCGAAACTTTATATAGAAGGTAACTCGAAACTTTATATAGGAGGTAACTCGAAACTTTATATAGAAGTCAACTCTTAACTTAATATAGGAAATAACTTTAAACTTTATATAGAAGGTAATTCTAAACTTTATATAGGAGTCAATTCTAAACTTTATATAGAAAGTAACTCTAAACTTTATATAGAAGGTAACTCTAAACTTTATATAGAAGGTAATTCTAAACTTTATATAGGAAGTAATTCTAAACTTTATATAGGTGGTAACTCGAAACTTTATATAGGTGGTAACTCGAAACTTTATATAGGTGGTAACTCTAAACTTTATATAGGAGGTAATTCTAAACTTTATAAAGAAGGTAACTCTAAACTTTATATAGAAGGTAACTCTAAACTTTATATAGAAGGTAATTCTAAACTTTATATAGGAAGTAATTCTAAACTTTATATAGAAGGTAACTCTAAACTTTATATAGGAGGTAACTCGAAACTTTATATAGGAGGTAATTCTAAACTTTATATAGAAGGTAATTCTAAACTTTGTATAGGAGGTAACTCGAAACTTTATATAGGCGGAAACTCTAAACTTTATATAGTAGGTTATTCTAAACTTTATATAGAAGGTAACTCTAAACTTTATATAGGCGGTAACTCTAAACTTTATATAGGAAGTAATTCTAAACTTTATATAGAAGGTAACTCTAAACTTTATATAGAAGGTAATTCTAAACTTTATATAGGAAGTAATTCTAAACTTTATATAGAAGGTAACTCTAAACTTTATATAGAAGGTAATTCTAAACTTTATATAGGAGGTAACTCTAAACTTTATATAGAAGGTAACTCGAAACTTTATATAGGAAATAACTTTAAACTTTATATAGAAGGTAACTCTAAACTTTATATAGAAGGTAACTCTAAACTTTATATAGAAGGTAATTCTAAACTTTATATAGAAGGTAACTCGAAACTTTATATAGGAGGTAATTCTAAACTTTATATAGGAGGTAACTCGAAACTTTATATAGAAGGTAACTCTAATCTTTATATAGGAGGTAATTCTAAACTTTATATAGGAGGTAACTCTAAACTTTATGTAGGTAATTCTAAACTTTATATAGGAGGTAATTCTAAACTTTATATAGAAGGTAATTCTAAACTTTATATAGGAGGTAACTCTAAACTTTATATAGAAGGTAACTCGAAACTTTATATAGGAGGTAATTCTAAACTTTATATAGGAGGTAACTCGAAACTTTATATAGAAGGTAATTCTAAACTTTATATAGAAGGTAACTCGAAACTTTATATAGAAGGTAATTCGAAACTTTATATAGGAGGTAACTCTAAACTTTATATAGAAGGTAACTCTAAACTTTATATAGAAGGTAACTCTAAACTTTATACAGGAGGTAACTCGAAACTTTAAACTTTATATAGGAGGTAATTCTAAACTTTATATAGGAGGTAACTCTAAACTTTATATAGAAGGTAACTCTAAACTTTATATAGAAGGTAACTCTAAACTTTATATAGGCGGTAACTCTAAACTTTATATAGGTGGTAACTCTTAACTTAATATAGGAAATAACTTTAAACTTTATATAGAAGGTAATTCTAAACTTTATATAGGAGTCAATTCTAAACTTTATATAGAAAGTAACTCTAAACTTTATATAGAAGGTAACTCTAAACTTTATATAGAAGGTAATTCTAAACTTTATATAGGAAGTAATTCTAAACTTTATATAGGTGGTAACTCGAAACTTTATATAGGTGGTAACTCGAAACTTTATATAGGTGGTAACTCTAAACTTTATATAGGAGGTAATTCTAAACTTTATAAAGAAGGTAACTCTAAACTTTATATAGAAGGTAACTCTAAACTTTATATAGAAGGTAATTCTAAACTTTATATAGGAAGTAATTCTAAACTTTATATAGAAGGTAACTCTAAACTTTATATAGGAGGTAACTCGAAACTTTATATAGGAGGTAATTCTAAACTTTATATAGAAGGTAATTCTAAACTTTGTATAGGAGGTAACTCGAAACTTTATATAGGCGGAAACTCTAAACTTTATATAGTAGGTTATTCTAAACTTTATATAGAAGGTAACTCTAAACTTTATATAGGCGGTAACTCTAAACTTTATATAGGAAGTAATTCTAAACTTTATATAGAAGGTAACTCGAAACTTTATATAGGAGGTAATTCTAAACTTTATATAGGAGGTAACTCGAAACTTTATATAGAAGGTAACTCTAATCTTTATATAGGAGGTAATTCTAAACTTTATATAGTAGGTAACTCGAAACTTTATATAGAAGGTAATTCTAAACTTTATATAGAAGGTAACTCTAAACTTTATATAGAAGGTAACTCTAAACTTTATATAGAAGGTAATTCTAAACTTTATATAGAAGGTAACTCGAAACTTTATATAGGAGGTAATTCTAAACTTTATATAGGAGGTAACTCGAAACTTTATATAGAAGGTAACTCTAATCTTTATATAGGAGGTAATTCTAAACTTTATATAGGAGGTAACTCTAAACTTTATGTAGGTAATTCTAAACTTTATATAGGAGGTAATTCTAAACTTTATATAGAAGGTAATTCTAAACTTTATATAGGAGGTAATTCTAAACTTTATATAGAAGGTAATTCTAAACTTTATATAGGAGGTAACTCTAAACTTTATATAGAAGGTAACTCGAAACTTTATATAGGAGGTAATTCTAAACTTTATATAGGAGGTAACTCGAAACTTTATATAGAAGGTAATTCTAAACTTTATATAGAAGGTAACTCGAAACTTTATATAGAAGGTAATTCGAAACTTTATATAGGAGGTAACTCTAAACTTTATATAGAAGGTAACTCTAAACTTTATATAGAAGGTAACTCTAAACTTTATACAGGAGGTAACTCGAAACTTTAAACTTTATATAGGAGGTAATTCTAAACTTTATATAGGAGGTAACTCTAAACTTTATATAGAAGGTAACTCTAAACTTTATATAGAAGGTAACTCTAAACTTTATATAGGCGGTAACTCTAAACTTTATATAGGTGGTAACTCTAAACTTTATATAGAAGGTAACTCTAAACTTTATATAGGAGGTAACTTGAAACTTTATATAGTAGGTATTTCGAAACTTTATATAGGAGGTAACTCTAAACTTTATATAGAAGGTAACTCTAAACTTTATATAGAAGGTAATTCTAAACTTTATATAGGAGGTAACTCTAAACTTTATATAGAAGGTAACTCTAAACTTTATATTGAAGGTAACTCTAAACTTTATATAGAAGGTAACTCTAAACTTTATATAGGAGGTAACTTGAAACTTTATATAGAGAAGGTAACTCTAAACTTTATATAGAAGGTAACTCTAAACTTTATATAGGAGGTAACTCGAAACTTTAAACTTTATATAGAAGGTAATTCTAAACTTTATATAGAAGGTAACTCGAAACTTTATATAGGAGGTAACTCTAAACTTTATATAGGAGTCAATTCTAAACTTTATATACCGTAGAAGTCAATTCTAAACTTTGTATACCGTAGAAGTCGATTCTAAACTATATAAGTTATTCTGAACTTTGTAATGTGCTAAGGAACAATCTGATTAAAACACAGATCCAATTTCGTTTCATTTTCATAGATTAAAATTTCATTTAACTTGTCTTTACTACATTTGGAGTTGTTATTTAACTTGTGTTCTGCTTGAAATTAGTGGTCAGCCAATCAAATGGTCTGTTGATTCGGGTGCTTGAGCTTTTTTTGCGCGGAAACTGTGGGTAGACATTAGCAGCCATAGATATCAAAACAAAGCAAAGCATAGCCACTTGCAACATTGATTCTGATTGGTTAATTGACGAACAGATGATGTAGGGTCATATGTCGAAAGTATAAAAAATGAAATGAAATTTTGATCTGTATTTTAATGAGATTGGCTAAGAAGTTTATTGTAAATTTTATAATGTATGGTTGGTTAGCTAAGGAAGGTAACAAATTCTCTTTTATTACAGAGTTCGTCATGTATGCCAGAGTCAAAGAAACTTCGTTGGGGGAGTTCAACTGAAAAAACTTTTAAAGAACCTGATGAAACAGAAGAATCACCTTCAGTAAAAAAATCACCAAATAAAAAGAGTAAAGTTATAAAACCAGATATATGTGAAAGTATAAGTTTAAAGGGAGCAGCTGATTTAGTCGTACGCTATTTAACACCTTATTATCAGAAGGGAAGATTTGCTACTAAGGTAAGTTGGGGATCACGGTGGCTAAGTGGATAAGGCGTTGGTTCGCTAGCCTGGAGGTTGAGTGTTCGATCCCTGCATTGGCTGAGAAAGTTCATCTCGATTTTCAGGCGTGATTTCCCCTTGTCAGTGATGCAGAAGGAGGGCCTGACAAGGACAGCTGCCTAGTCGTTCGGATGGGACGAAAAACCGAGGTCCCGTGTACAAATTGGAGTGCACGTAAAAGATCCCTTGGCAGTTGGAATTCGATATAAGAGTAGGCCGTAGCGCCGCTGCCCGGGCAAAATTTCCCTCATAGCACACTGTTGGCGTATGCCCGTCTTCAATTGGCCCAGGTTAGGTGCTTAAGCGTAGGACGTTAAACCCCATTTCATTCATTCAGTCACTAAGGTAAGTTATGTATTTGTAGTTGTCTCTCTTGCATTATCCACTAACTTCTTCCCATCCAGTCTTCATACAAGATTCTAAATCAGGAGAAAAAGAGAGAAATAGAGTTTAACATCCACTCGACACAAACTAGGTCATTTTGGGACTGACATATGGTTTTCAAATGTTATTACAATAATTCACTTGCACGTAGGGGTTTTTAGCAGTGGGAGGAAACTGGAGTGCTCGGAGGAAGCCCACGAGGTTGAGAAGGCGCCCCTATCTCCATGTCACATACGCTCACACTAGGGCTGGACACAACAGCCGCAAGCCAGAGGTGACCGGCCAGCTAGAGGTCGATGCGTGGCACTCTAGACCACTAGGCCATCCCAACCCGCTGATTCTAAATCAAACATGGACATGTACAAATGTATATCAAACAAAAACTTGTCTTAGAATGTTAAAACAGTTACATGTTTCTCTTCGTGTATGTTTGTTTAAGGGAAAACCTTCTCTATAAAGCTGGGGATGAGGGGGGAGGGATGGATGGCCCAATGGTTAGCACATGCGAGCTGTATCGTAAAGCCTATCATTGAGTCCCACCGCTAAAGACCCTTTGCGCAAGTGAATTATTGAAATTAAATTAAAAATGTTAGTCCCGAAATGACCTAGTTTGTGTCGAGTGGACCTTAAACCCTATTACTTTCTCTCTCTCTTTTTCTCTTTGTGTATGTTTGTTAAAAGAAAGACAAACAATCTGTCTTGTTTATATCACCGTATGTCAGATATTTAATTAATTTTATTTCGGGGCTGTCTCTAAACTAGTGTACGCTTGAATAGTAATTTCTAATGTAGCAAGTATCATCAAAGTTTATACATGTGCTGATTTTGAATGAATGAATGAATGAAATGGGGTTTAACGTCCTACTGTTATGCACTTAACCTGAGCTAATTGAAGACGGGCATACGCCATACAGTGTACTATGAGGGAAATTTTGCCCGGGCAGCGGCACTACGGCCTACTCTTATATCGAATTCCAACTGCCAAGGGATCTTTAACGTGCACTCCAATGTGTACACGGGACCTCGGTGTTTCGTCCCATCCGAACGACTAGGCAGTTGTCCTTGTCAGGCCCTCCTTCTGCATCACTGACAAGGGGAAATCACGTCGGATGATATTGAATGGAAAGGTGGTAATTTTCAGCCTCTTTAACATCGAGGGTATTTGTGTAGTTTACATAAGTCTTACTCAGTTATTGTGTGTAATTATCTATTTACTGTAACCCATTTCTCTGAAAGCATTCTTGCTTTTGTTTAATGAGTCAGTTCATAGAATTCAATTTTAAAATACTTACGGATTTAACTTTGAAATCATGCTGAACCTTTTTATCATAAGAACCAAAATCATTATTTATTTAATGGTAGTAAAAGATAATCTAATTATAGAATACATTACCAGGAATTGTTGTAGAAAAAATAAAAGTAAAATTAAAGAATCCCCGCCAAACAGAACCAGAACAGACTTGTAAATTTTAAAGATCTTGATATAATTCAACGTTTCGGGTACAAAACCCTTTATCAAGAATTATTTTTTATAAATCCTGTGACGCCTTATATACAAACAAAAGTATAGATGACGTCACATGATTTTCAAATTTATTAACTACAATGAATGATTGGTTTAAAAGGATCGTTAAATTTAATTATTTATATACATATTATAAGATTTTTAAAAAAATAAAATTAAAGAAAAAATAAAAAGTAAAAAAGAATTCTTAAAAAATTAAAAGAATTTTAAGTAATGATTTTTTTTAAAGAATTAAAATAGATAGATTTAATAATAAAAGTAATTATTGTAGAAATAATAAAAGTAATTATTGTAGATATAATAAAAGTAATTGAATATACTGGTAAACGTTATTTTTTGTAGGAATTATTTAAAGCTGTAGCGAAGAGTATTGCACATGAATTATCTGAAACAATTAAAGGTCTTCCAACTACAGGTTTGTTCATATTTTTATTGTGAATTATTTCATTAAATATACCGTAGTCAGGCTGTCTGATTGCGTCTTCCAACTACAGGTTTGTAGATATTTTTATTGTGAATTATTTCATTAAATATAGTCTGTCTATCCAAGTTCAATGATATGTCTGATCAGGCCCTGATCCAGGATTTTTTGAGGGAGGGCCCATACATTGTAACAAATGGTAATCATTAGAGTGCCGCATACATTAGTTGTTTTGTGTAATCCCCAGAGCCTTGACGCAGTCTCGCTGGGGCTGAGGGGGGGGGGCACGGCTGAAGGAGTTCCCTCCAGGCGTTGCCAGTAAAAATGTGGTCCCACGTGACCTTATCGAGGGTAAGAGAACTATATGGGTATTAATTTCCATATTGACAACAAAAACTTAACGTTTGTCAACACACGAGTTCTTAATGAATGTACAGGGAAACTGTGCTATAAGGTAAACAATGAGGTCATGTTGTACCGCATCGCCCATAACACTAGGGAAATGGTATCCTTTAACTTTATAGTTTTGCTCTTTAATTAATATAATAGCCTTTAATTTCAAAATATCCTTTGATAATTGATAATAATCCTTTAAATTAAAAAATTGGTTTTAATTAGTACTATGGCTTAATTTAATGGTACACCATTTAATTTCTGCTCGGCTAGTAATTAAAGGCTTTAGATAATTGAATAGGTCATCCATTTCTAAATCCCTCTCTGAGAAATTAAATGGTGTACCATTAAATTAAGCCATAGTACTAATTAAACCATTTTTTAAAATTTAAAGGGTTCTGGTAAATAACTGAAAATACAGCAGACGCTACTTTGGAATAGAATTTGTGATTGAAGTAAAGATAACTTGATTTTTATTCAATGATTTTGACAGTAATATTATAAAGAAAATACTGTATGTGTACAGTATTGTATGTTTATATCTACAGCCAATGTTTAATAATAATAATAATAATAATAATAATAATAATTGCATCATTTTACAAGGGTAGCAAGGCCCGTTCAGTGTGTAGGTCGTTTTATAACATATTTAATGTTTGTTTCTGCAGCCCATGTTAAACCGTTAAATGTGTAGGTCTTTTTATAACATATTTTATGTTTGTATCTACAGCCCATGTTTAACCCGTTAAATGTGTAGGTCGTTTATAACATATTTAATGTTTGTTTCTACAGCCCATGTTAAACCCGTTAAATGTGTAGGTCTTTTTATAACATATTTAATGTTTGTATCTACAGCCCATGTTTAACCCGTTAAATGTGTAGGTCTTTTTATAACATATTTAATGTTTGTTTCTACAGCCCATGTTAAACCCGTTAAATGCGTAGGTCTTTTTATAACATATTGAATGTTTGTTTCTGCAGCCCATGTTTAACCTGTTAAGTGCATAGATCGTTTCAGCCCATGTTTGTTTAAAGTGCCATGAAGTCTATGGAAGCAAATATAATTTGTTGTCATTAATGTTCATTTAATCATACAAATTGTTGAATATTTATATTCATTTAACAATTTTAACATTTTAAAGGGCTAATCCCGATTTTTGTTTTGGGAATAAAACTGCTTAATTTTGTGTTAAAAACTCTTAAAATATTCCAGGGCCGGATTAACCTTGTGGGGGGCCCGGGACATACCAACTGTGCGGGGCCCCATTTCAAATTGTTCGTACTGACCGTGGATCGTACCAGTACATGTATGTACTCCACCCCCTTGAATGCCTGGGGTGTTTTCCTCCAGAGTTTATTTGTTTCATTGACGTTTAGAACTCGTTGACGATTTGAGTATTTTAATCTCTCATGATGTTTTCATTTACTTTATTTTAGTGAAATTATTTTAGATGACATAAAACATTAAGCTCTGTTGTCTGAACTACTATGCTATGATTACGTTAATTTCCTGGGACTGGTTGGGCCCCAGCAATCACATCGCGGGATGTGGTCCCCGGAACTGGTTAGGATCTATTGATTGATAGAACCTCTAAATTATGTAATTTAGTTAATTTTAGGGCCCAACATATCTGGCCCACAATATCCCTTACTGCCTAGGGCCCCAATCCTCGCCCCCTCAGCCCAGGAACTGGTTAGCTCCGCCCCGGATAAAATATTAGCATGAGCCAGAATTGTTGGGGGCCCAATAATAAATAACATATTTCTGATTTTATTGTCGGCTTTTCCCACTTGCACTGGTTGTACGCCATTTTGAAACTAGCTGACGAAGACAGCTCGGGTGGCGATTGTTCAACTCCGGGCTGCTCTGTCAGTATCTAACAAACACATTTAGTTAGCGTACAACTTTTAAAAACCGAATGTCAGTATGGTATTTCTCACATAATTGGTTATCGCAAAAACAGAGTAAACTGAAAGCGTGTAATCTCAACTTAAAACTATAGTCTATACTATAGCCTACTTACTACACTCGTCACTAGGCTTCCTATACATAATATAATATTCCATTTACACCCTTGTTAATTAACACACCTTATCTAGAGTTATAATCCGAATGTTATTTTTTTTATCGAGATCCGTAGGTATTTACCATTTTGCTAGATTTTTATAAGGCAAACGTATGTTTGAACCTTGACCTATTACTCAGCCTCCGCCACAAGAAAGAGTTCTCGCCTTTTATTATTAGTATAATGACTTCCTCATGTGCGGCAGGTTAGTTTGCTTTTAAAATCACTGTTTTCCGTTCCAAAAAGTACAAAAGTAATTTTCTACCAGACAACCATGGTTCTATTCACTGATACTAGATAATGTAAGGATATTATCGCTATGGATAAGTTCATACACTGTTGAGAAAATAATCCCATTGGTTTGCTTAGCAACAAATCGAGCGTGAATCAACTCTGTACTGAAAATTTTGTGCGTGATATATACATGTATAAACTGTCTTCACACATTCGGTTTATAATTAGCGATACACAGGTACAGTGGCAAGTGTTCTACTTCACAGACTAAAACCTCAAAAGTACCTCCGCGCGAAATCCCAGATTTTGGTACATGTAAAAGAAAAAGAAATAGTGCGCGTGCCAGTAATAGTAGTGAGTTCGCGCATGAAAATGCCCGAACATACCAGGCGCGAGGTCATCTAGTAATTAGAATAAGGCTCTTTATCATTATCTTTAGTTTTAACTGTTATTATAATGTCTTTATTATTATCACTAAAGATAATGATAAAGCAAGAGTGTTATTGTCCCTTTAAACTCCAGAAAAGAAGGAACGAACCATTATATGCAAAACCTGTACATGTTTTTATGAAATATTATCACCAGTAACAATATTGCTTCTTCAACTATAAAGGGGTGTTGGATGGCCGAATAGTTAGCCGGTCATTGAGTTAACTGGCGTGGTTTCGAATCCCGGGTTGTATATGGCAAGGAGTAGGGTCGCCTGTCCAACCTCGTAGGATTTATCCAGGTCTTCCAGTTTCCTCCCGCGTATTATTGAAATGAAATTCAAAACCAAATGTTAGTCCCGAAATGACCTAGTTTGTGTCAAGTGGACGTTAAAACCAATGTCTCTCCCTCTCTCTTCAACTATAAAGGTGATATTTTTTTAAAACTTTGTTATGTGTATCTGACATGAGGGAATGGTTAACGAACGATTGAAAAGACATCGTTTGTGCATCTGAAATTGAGTTAATCGTGTTACTAGTATTATATTTGTGAACAGGAACGCGTAGTTGCCAATCAAAATACATGTACTGCTTACAAAACATATATTACTACACAACACATTACTAATTAAATTAGTGATGTACTGGTCAGAGGTGAAGCTGTGAAATATATATTGGGGGGGTCCACAAATGAAATTATATAAAATGTTAAACTACACGCAAAACAAAAATATACAAAATAAACCTGCTGACAAGACAGAAAATAGACATTGCGAAAAAGAAACAATTATCAAATCAAGTGAATGGATCACACCAACATATTGGGATATGTACAGGTATTAAACTAATCCTAATAATTGTAAATAAATAGATGTTAGGGCCTACTATGTAAATTGTGGGGTGAGAGTCCCAAGTATATTCAGACGACCCTAGAAGAATAAATGTGTGACACCCATGGTACTGGTGTTGGATAATAATTCATTTTATATGTTTAAACACCTATCAAACTACAAAAGTAAAACGGTTTTATTCATTTATAACCCAATCTTTTAGTTTGTATTGACAATACAAACCTATCTCGACCTCAACTTTGATTTTAGTTTGTATTGACAAAACAAGCATACATGTATCTCATTCTTAACTTTGATGAAGTTAACTAGATACGGAAATGAATGTTGTTCTTCCTTGGAAAATAATTTCTATAACTATATGTATATCTTAAAGATCCATTTTCCAATTTCCCTCATTACATTTTACATTTGCACTCTGCCGAATCTCATTTGTCCTGCACAGCATCTTATGCAAATGTAGATATCATGTGACTTATTTACAAATACATTCGACTTTGGCCTTAGAAAATTTTTTTGGCTTGATCATTACCAGTATTAGGACTTTGTACACTGTACTTTTAACACATAATCAATGGAAAGGACATTTTAGCAGAGAATTTAATACTGGCAGCAATACCCTTCCGTAGTACTACTATAGGTAGGCTATGCAGGTATTGTGCGTTACAAATTCGGAATACAAATATACCAGCCAGGGGCAGCATAGTGGCCCTGATTTCTGGGGGGGGGGGCTACTGACATTAACTCTCGCAACGTGGCCGCCCCCACTAAGAACCACACCCATACCCCTCACCCCCATAACCTTTTTGAGCTTTTTTGAGCTTTTGGCGACATTTTATTTTTCACTAATAGAAATTATTGCCGGGGCTAAAGCCCCCTTAGACCCTCCGGCTATGCGACCCCTGATACCAGCGTGGTACTGAAAGTGATCTCGGTCAAACATCTGGTAAGAATTAACTACATACATAACTCACGGTTCTTGGTACTTTATTATATATGGTGATAATGATGTAATAATCATGTTATTATTATGATATGCATAACGCACACCTTGCCTTAATTAATATACATATCTCTAGTATATATCGTGTTTGTCAAGCTGTCAAATTATTTTATATATTTCTTTCATCATCTCAGCAGTCTCAACACTTCCATGTAATATTAAAGGGACAATAACACTCTTGCTGGCTTGACAGGTTCATAAAAAATAAAACAGCCTTATTCTAACTTCTGGATGTTTAAGGGTCCTGCCTGTTGTGTAAATTATCCATTACATCCTATTTTACTTGTCCAGGGGGTTCGAAAATATGTTTAAATCCAAGTTGTATTTGAAAGTGTTTACGTAAGGCTTTTCAAACCATGTAGTTGAATTTTTCCAATTTTTAAAATTAGGTGTGTTAAGATGAAATTTGTATCATCAATTAATTGAAATATTGTAAAAAAGTACAATTTGTTGACCAGAATAATGATTGGGACATATTATTCAGTTACAACAAGAGTGGTATTGGGGCTTTAATAATAATGATGAGTATATTTATAATGCACTACATGTATATCCACAAACTAAAAACTAAATTTATGCTCAAAGCGCGACACAATTATTATCCTGGTGATTATTGTACTCCCATAAAAACAAACGTTAAATTTTAATTGACTGCTCATTATTAAATGTTTGTGTCAGTGTTTCCATCCTCTACAGACAGATTTCAGTTTATTATTGAAATTAGTATATTTCGTTTATAATTGTCAGAATCTTAATACAAGATCTTGGGAAGCACGATTTACCCAAATCCACCCAAATCCATCAAAATCTACCGAAATCCACCCAAATCCACCATTATTTCAACTTATAAGACAAAAATACATATCTATATTTGCCAAATTGTCATATTTAAATTACAGTTGTAACGTGTTAGTGTCAAAATATCCCTCAAAATGTGATTTCCAAGCAAGTTTGGAAGTAGTAACCAAGGGACATAACTCGTGTATTGCACCAAATCGCTTGTTAGGAAATTGCATTTTTAAGGGATATTTTTGAAACATAAGCCTTGCGATTTTAAATTAAAAATGCAAATTTGGCATAAAGAACAGTATATTAATTATCAAATATAGATGGTGGATTTGGGTAGATTTGGGTGGTTTGGGTAAATCGTGCTGTCACAAGATCTTTAATTATTTAATATATTGAAAGAGATTCTGCGCAAATCATTTCTTACTAGTATATATACTTTGTGAACTCGGAGCGAGAATCTGTGTCCATTAGATTTGCTTTAGACACTTTAAATATTAGGATCTGTAAACATATTATAAAATAGATAGTTTTTATAACAGTATATTCGAGTAAATGTTAAGCCTCCTTATCCTACATCAATAATAATTCATATTAATTCAAATTGTGTCCAAAACTACTAGGGGGGGGCAGATGGCTGAATGGTTAGCGTGCGTGCGTTGTATCATAAAGTCTGTCATTGATTCAACTGGCGTGGTATCGAATCCCCGGTTGTACATGGCAAGAAGTAGGGTTGCCAATCCAGCCTCGTTGGTTTTCCCCCAGGTCCTCCGGTTGCCCCCCACTGCTAAAGACCCCTACGCGTTAGCGAAATATAGAAATAAAATTAAACCATATGTTAGTCCAGAACTGACCTAGTTTGTGTGTTGAGTGGACTGAAACCCTCTCTCTCTCTCTCTCTCTCTCTCTCTCTCTCTCTCTCTCTCTCTCCCCGGAAACTACTACAGGTATAACTTAGGCAGCCTGATGCTGGAAAGATGGGATCCCTCCAAGTTGTAGGACTGTGTACAGCTAGTTCCTAGAGGTGACACAGCTATTTTTGTGACTTGGGCGGTTCCGGTTGAGTCCGTCTAGTAACAGACGGTTTTCAGGCAGTCCACCAAGTGAGAGAGAGAGAAATGGGGTTTAACACAACTAGGTTATTTCGGGACTAACATATGGTTTAATTTTATTTCTATATTTCGATTTGCGCGTCGGGGTCTTTAGCAGTGGGAGGAAATCGGAGTGCCCGGAGGAATCCCACGAGGTTGAGAAGGCGTCCCTATCTCCATGCCACATTCGCTCACAACAGGGCTCGAAACCACAGCTGCAAGCCAGAGGTGGCCGGCCAGCTAGACCACTAGGCCATCCCGTCCAACCAACCAACCAACCAACCAACCCCCCCCCCCCCCGATCCACCAAGTACTAAATGGTTGAATAGATTATTAAATTCCTGCCTGACTGTACTAAAACCTTTTTCAAAATTTGATATATATTTTAAAAATATTTGAGTTGATTTTAAATGGAATGTTTATTTCTTTACAGATGTATCAAAGACTGTGTGTAAGTGGATCTATTTCTTTCTCTCTCTCTGTCTTTTATTTGCTTCATGTCGTCTCTTCACTCATTCTTTATATTCTAATATGTTGTGTGAATGTTCTAATATGTTTGTTGGGTTTGGGATTGCCTTGTGGTCTAGAGTGCCGCACTTTGACCTCTAGCTGGCCAGCCACCTCTGGTGTGAGCGTATGTGGCATTGAGATAGGGGCACCTTCTCAACCTCGTGGGTTACCTCCAGGACCTCCGGTTTACTCCCACTGCTAAAAACAAGCGATTATTATAATAAAATTAAACCATATGTTAGTCCCAAAATGAGTGGACGTTAAACCCCATTTTTCTCTAATATGTTTGGGTGAATGTTCTAATATGTATGTTTTTATATGTTTTTTGTGTGAATGCTCTAATATGTTTGTGTGAATTTTGTAATATGTTTGTTTGTGTGAATGTTGTAATATGTTCTAATATGTCTGTTTTATGGATGTTTTAATATGTTTGTTTTATGGATGTTTTAATATGTTTGTTGTGTGAATGTTCTAATATGTTTGTGTGAATGTTCTAATATGTTTGTTTTATGAATGTTTTAACATGTTTGTTGTATGAATGTTCTAATATGTTTGTTTTATGGATGTTCTAATATGTTTCTTTTATGAATGTTTTTATATGTTTGTTTGTGTGAATGTTCTAATATGTTTGTGTGAATGTTCTAATATGTTTGTGTGAATGTTCTAATATGTTTGTGTGAATGTTCTAATATGTTTGTTTTATGGATGTTTTAACATGTTTGTTGTATGAATGTTGTAATATGTTTGTGTGAATGTTGTAATATGTTCTAATATGTCTGTTTTATGGATGTTTTAATATGTTTGTTTTATGGATGTTTTAACATGTTTGTTGTATGAATGTTGTAATATGTTTGTGTGAATGTTGTAATATGTTTGTGTGAATGTTGTAATATGTTCTAATATGTCTGTTTTATAGATGTTTTAATATGTTTGTTTTATGGATGTTTTAATATGTTTGTGTGAATTTTGTAATATGTTTGTTTTATAGATGTTTTTATATGTTTGTTGTGTGAATGTTCTAATATGTTTCTTTTTATATGTTTGTTTGTGTGAATGTTCTAATTTCTTTTATGAATGTTCTAATATGTTTCTTTTATGGATGTTCTAATATGTTTGTGTGAATGTTTTTATATGTTTGTTGTATGAATGCTCTAATATGTTTGTGTGAATGTTGTAATATGTTTGTGTGAATGTTGTAATATGTTTCTTTTATGAATGTTCTAATATGTTTGTGTGAATGTTGTAATATGTTTGTGTGAATGTTCTAATATGTTTCTTTTATGAATGTTCTAATATGTTTGTGTGAATGCTGTAATATGTTTGGGTGAATGTTCTAATATGTTTGTTGTATGTATGTTTTTATATGTATGTTGTATGAATGTTCTAATTTGTTTGTGTGAATGTTGTAATATGTTTGTTGTATGAATGTTCTAATATGTTTGTTGTATGTATGTTTTTATATGTTTGTGTGAATGTTCTAATTTGTTTGTTTTATGGATGTTTTTATATGTTTGTGTTATGGATGTTTTATATGTTTGTTTGTGTGAATGTTCTAATATGTTTGCTTTGTTTTGATTTAATTGGTCTTGTGTCTGGAAAACTATGATTCTTTTGTTAAATGATTAAAATATTTTTTAAATCTTCCAGTTTTTAAAGACTCAACTTATAGTCATTAATCATAAGTAAAGCCTTTTTTAGAGTAAGCTCATAGATGCTATTATCTTGATTTCACAAGTGTGTGTGACGTACATGTATGTGTATGAAGAGTTTTACTACTTTAGTTTTCAATACCTACATAACGCATGGCTTTTTGTAACCTCTATAATCATTCAGTTATCTATACTAATATACAAAAGAAAGTATACGCTGTACATTTCGTGCGGCATCAACTAAAGTCGTTTTTCCATTCCATATTATTATGGCATCTGGGTACAATTTCAATTTTTTTCACCATTTGTTGCTTAGTAATGTTGAGTTCGGTTGCAAGAGACAAGCTTCGTACTGCAGAATGTTCTCGTTGTCGGGCTTTGCTCCTGTTAGCTCACTACATTTATTTTTTTTAGCGTTTTCCGAGTTTCTGTCCGGATTATCGCCCTTATTATTATTTGACGTTCTAACACCTGACGTCAATTGGCTGACTATCGCCATTGAAGAGACGACCACTTACAAGATCGGTCGCATTTTTTTATTGTTACGTCTTTTATGTAAATCATTTAAGTGAAGCCTGTACCAAGACAGGCCCGGGACTGTACAGCGCAGTGGACGCTTACGGCTGGCCCCCGGATCCATTCACTTGATTTGATAATTGTTTAGTTTTTTGCAGTGTCTATTTTCTGTCTTGTCCGCAGGTTTATCTTGTAGATTTTTTGTTTTGCGTGTGGTGCAGTCCTCCTGCATTTACTATATTAGTAATGTTTTGTCAACTGTTTTTAATCTTAACAAAACTTAGTCACATTTTTAGTGTGTATTCTTTCTTGTGGTCATAAGTATAGTTCTGTCTATGTGTATATTATTATAAAAGAAACCTTATGATATTTTTTAAAACGATAAGATTCTTTAAACCTTGTTTTAGTATGCCACTACAACACATCTATGCTTTTATATCAATGTATTTCACTTCCGTGTGGATTTAAAAAAATTAACTTCCACATTGATAGATATTTCACTTCCGTGTGTTTTTGTTTAATCGGAAGTAAGTAACAGGTTGCAGGCTTCTAGGCAGTTTTAACAGTTTGAAACTGAATGTTATTTTCCTATTATTTTATTGGTATATACAATGTAGTACTGACATCCTATTATTTAATTGGTATATACAATGTAGTACTGACATCCTATTATTTAATTGGTATATACAATGTAGTACTGACATCCTATTATTTAATTGGTATATACAATGTAGTACTGACATCCTATTATTTTATTGGTATATACAATGTAGTACTGACATCCTATTATTTTATTGGTATATACAATGTAGTACTGACATCCTATTATTTTATTGGTATATACAATGTAGTACTGACATCCTATTATTTTATTGGTATATACAATGTAGTACTGACATCCTATTATTTTATTGGTATATACAATGTAGTACTGACATCCTATTATTTTGGTGTCAAGTACACTTAGTACTACATGTATACTATTAGGTTAAATTATCTACTGTGGTATTGGGGGGCTGGGATGGCCTAGTGGTCTAGATTGCCGCGCTTCGACCTCTAGCTGTCCGGTCACTTCTGGCTGTGGTTTCGAGCCCTGGTGTGGCATGGAGATAGGGGCGCCTTCTCAACCTCGTGGGTTTCCTCCAGGCACTCCGGTTTCCTCCCACTGCTAAAGACCCCAACGCGCAAGTAAATTATTGAAATAAAATTAAGCCATATGTTAGTCCCGAAATGACCTAGTAGTGTTGAGTGGACGTTAAACCCCATTTCTCTCTCTCGCTCTCTCTCTTTCTCTGTCTCTCTCTCCCCCCTCTCTCTCTCTCTCTCTCTCTGTCTCTCTGTATTGTATTTTATCGGATCAACACTGACTCAAGGTAGAGCCATTATTCTCTTTTGCATTCCCGTACATAAAATTAATTGGGATACTAAAGACTTGAGTGACTAATAAATTTGTATGTGATATTGGCATCTGTTGAAATACGTCTGCAATAATCTGGTTATAAATTGTTTGAAGTAGTATAATATAAGGAGATCTAACAGCTGTTACAAACTCTTTTATTTAATAGACGAACCACCTGAATAAACGGCCCAATCTTTTGATATATATCAATATTGTAGGACGTTTCCTTTACTTCTGTTGGCAGCTGTATGGTCAGACATGTTGATAACATCTAAAACAGTCCATTCTACACCCCAACATAACATCCAATATAAATGTAATATACCAGAGGAGCAGATGTTTATTATTTATCTACAACTGTTTCTATCATCAGTTCTCTTAAAGGGACAATACCACTCTTGCTGGCTTGACAAGCGGGCCCGTAGCCCGTAGCCAGGGGAGGGCACATGGGGGGGGGGGGCAACTGCCCTCCCAATACTGACTCTTGCCCCCCCAATATCACAAGAAAATTGGCCTTTACCGCAAAATTCATGCAGATGCCCATGCTGGTTGGCCCTCCCGAAAACATCTTTGCCCCCCCAAAAACAACTTCCTGGCTATGGGCCTGTTGACAAGTCCAGAGATTTTTTTTTAGCCTTATTCTAACTACTAGATGTTTAAGTGTCCTACCTGTTGAGTAAATTATCCATTACATCCTATTTTACTTGTTCAGGTAATATGCCAGAGAAGCAGATATTTATTATTTGGTCACAATTTATCAACAACTGTTTCTATCTCCAGTTCTCTTAAAGGGACAATAACACTCTTGCTGGCTTGACAAGCAGACCTGTAGCCAGGGGAGGGCACGGGGGGGGGGGGGGGCAACTGCCCTCCCAATACTGACTCTTGCCCCCCCCCCAATATCACAAGAAAATTGGCCTTTACCGCAAAATTCATGCAGATGCCCATGCTGGTTGGCCCTCCCGAAAACATCTTTGCCCCCCAAAAACAACTTCCTGGCTATATGGGCCTGTTCACAAGTCCAGAGATGTTTTTTTAGCCTTATTCTAACTACTAGATGTTTAAGTGTCCTACCTGTTGTGTAAATTATCTATTATATCCAGTTTTACTTGTCCAGGGGGTTCAAAATATGTTTAAATCCAAGTTGCATTTGAAAGTGTTTACGTAAAGCTTTTCAAACCATGTAGTTGAATTTTTCCAATTCTTTTAATTCGGTGTGTTAATATGAAATTTGTATCATCAATTAATTGGAATATTGTAAAATAGTACAATTTGTTGACCAAAATAAAGTTTGGAACATATTATTCAGTTACAACAAGAGTGATATTAGGGCTTTAAATTAATAAAAACCAAAACTGCCTTGGTTACATTTATATATATATCAAATTAACATAAACATTTCTATACAATTGTTGAAATGGTTTCATGTAGATTCTTCATTTTTTACAATTTGTTTGAAAAATAAACAGTCTGTCATATAATATGGCATGTAAATAAACATACAACAACACTTGATTTCTTTAAAGGGACAATACCGCTCTTGTTGTAACTGGATAATATGTACCAATTTTTGTCCTGGTCAACAAATTGTACTATTTTACAATATTGCAATTAATTGATGATACAAATTTCATCTTAACACACCTAATTTAAAAAATTGGAAAAATTCAACTTAATGATTTCAAAAGCCTTACGTAAACCTTTTCAAATGTGACTTGGATTTAAACATATTTTCGAACCCTCTGGACAAGTAAAATAGGATGTACCGGTAATGGATAATTTACACAACAGGTAGGACACTTAAACAATAGCACTTAGAATAAGGCTATTTTTGTTTTCTGGAGCTGTCAAGCCAGCAAGAGTGTTATTGTCCCTTTAAATTAAACATGATACGGACAATATAGATACCTGGTATTCATAATGTTGTGAAATTTACTGAGCTTTATTAATAAGACATCTTTGCCAACCCATTTTAGTTAATTGCCTAATTGTGTAATGTATTGGATCGTAAACAAAATCTGTTTTAGTTTTTGGCAATTTTGTCAGCATTTGGCATGATATGATGATAAATGAACAGGGGGGTGGATGGCTGAATGATTAGCATGTGCGTGCTGTATCATAAAGCCTGTCATTGATTTCGGAATACCTGGTTGTACTTGACAAGGAGTAGGGTCGCCTGTCAAACCTCGTGGGTTTTCTCCGGGTCCTCCAATTTCCTCTAACTGCTAAAAAACCCTACATGCAAGGGAATTATTCAAATAAAATAAAACCATATGTTAGTCCCAAAAGGACCTTATAGTTTGTGTCGAGTGGATGTTAAACTCTATTTCTCTCTCTCTTCGACAACTGAACAAAATGATAATTAACATGAATTAGTTTAGGGCCGGGTTAAAGTGGTCAATCCATGGCCATAAGACTTGTTTCAAGTGGTCAATCCATGGCCATACGACCTAGTTCAAGTGGTTAATCCATGGCCATAAGACTTGTTTCAAGTGGTCAATCCATGGCCAATAGACCTGGTTCAAGTGGTCAATCCATGGCCATACGACCTAGTTCAAGTGGTTAATCCATGGCCATAAGACTTGTTTCAAGTGGTCAATCCATGGCCAAAAGACCTGGTTCAAGTGGTCAATCCATGGCCATAAGACTTGTTTCAAGTGGTCAATCCATGGCCAATAGACCTGGTTCAAGTGGTCAATCCATGGCCATACGACCTAGTTCAAGTGGTTAATCCATGGCCATAAGACTTGTTTCAAGTGGTCAATCCATGGCCATACGACCTGATTCAAGTGGTCAATCCATGGCCATAAGACTTGTTTCAAGTGGTCAATCCATGGCCATACGACTTGTTTCAAGTGGTCAATCCATGGCCAAACGACCTGGTTCAAGTGGTCAATCCATGGCCATACGACCTAGTTCAAGTGGTCAATCCATGGCCAAACGACCTGGTTCAAGTGGTCAATCCATGGCCAAAAGACCTGGTTCAAGTGGTTAATCCATGGCCATAAGACTTGTTTCAAGTGGTCAATCCATGGCCAAAAGACCTGGTTCAAGTGGTCAATCCATGGCCAAACGACCTGGTTCAAGTGGTCAATCCATGGCCAAACGACCTGGTTCAAGTGGTTCATCCATGGCCATACGACCTGTTTCAAGTGGTCAATCCATGGCCATAAGACTTGTTTCAAGTGGTTAATCCATGGCCAAACGACCTGGTTCAAGTGGTCAATCCATGGCCAAACGACCTGGTTCAAGTGGTCAATCCATGGCCAAACGACCTGGTTCAAGTGGTCAATCCATGGCCATACGACCTGGTTCAAGTAGTCAATCCATGGCCAAACGACCTGGTTCAAGTGGTTAATCCATGGCCATAAGACTTGTTTCAAGTGGTCAATCCATGGCCAAAAGACCTGGTTCAAGTGGTCAATCCATGGCCAAACGACCTGGTTCAAGTGGTCAATCCATGGCCAAACGACCTGGTTCAAGTGGTCAATCCATGGCCATACGACCTGGTTCAAGTAGTCAATCCATGGCCAAACGACCTAATTCAAGTGGTCAATCCATCATTCAAACAATGATTTATTATTAGACATTATTTAAATGGTTCATAAGCTATTAAATGGCATTGGTTTGTTTACATTTGATATGTTATAATTAGTTGTTAGGACATTATCTTTATTTCTTAAAGAAAATTATTCATTTTGGTTTATGTTGCACCTGGTGACCTCAGATATATTCCTGATATTTTAACTATGATAAATTTGACCATTTGTAAATAGTATATAGAGTGAAAATAAACACACTTATATTAGGGGTGGGCAAATGGAGGTCGAATTTTGGTGAGAGTGTTTTCTAAGGCGATTTTGGCTGCTGAATCCGAATCTGGTGAAATTTTTGTTCTGTGACGTCATTTTAGGTTAATTCAGTGGCCATTTTCAAAATGACTTTTTTCCAGTTATTACCCTCATATCGATATAGGATGTTATCAAATCATAAATGGGAGTCCAATTTTAGAATCCACTGCCATGAAAACATATATTTTAACATATTCTACAACTATTTCCAATATTGTCTTGCTTTTATGAGAAAATAAGTCATTTTTTGGCCGCCATTTTGAAAACCACTGAACCAACCTAAAATGACGTCACAGAACAAAAATCTCATCGGATTCGGATTCAGCAGCCAAAATGGCCTTAGAAAACACTTGTCACCAAAATTCGACCTCCATTTGCCCACCCCTACTTATATGGATATACTACTTCTGAATTTTTTTAACATGCTACGTTCAATACACATACAGGTATCATTATTTGCTTTATAACGATACCTGTATGTGTATTGAAACGTAGCATGTTAATAAAATTCAGAAGTAGTATATCCATACAAGTGTGTTTTTTTTTAGTGCAATCTATTTCTATATATATCTTATAAGGATTAAGTATATAGAGTCTAATGTTATTGTTTTGGCAAACTTTGAACCTTTCATCTTGCTTTGTGTTAATGTATTACTGAAACTACATGTAGTTGTTCACCCCGAAACTGTGAAATGACCATATTAATAATAAAGAGGGGGGTTGGGATGGCCTAGGTGTCTAGAGTGCAGCACTTCGACCTCTAGCTGGCCGGCCACCTCTGGCTTGCTTGCGGCTGTGGTTTCAAGCCCTGGTGTGAGCGTATGTGGCATGATGGAGATAGGGTCGCCTTTTCATCCTCGTGGGTTTCCTCCGGGCACTCCGGTTTCCTCCCACTGTAAAGACCCTTACGTGCAAGCAAATTATTGAAATAAATTTTTTTTAAAAACATGTGTTAGTCCCAAATGACCTAGTTGTGTTGAGTGGACGTTAAATCCCATTTCTCTCTCTCTCTGATAAAAATAATAATATCCTTTGATATTTCAAAATGGATCTTAATGAAATTGTTCAGATACAGATGTCTAATAACAAAGGAAAAGACAAAGTGGATGGCGAACACTCCCTTGAAACTGTATTAAAGCTGGACAGGCTTCGGCATCTATCTGGATACTGGATCAAGTACTGATACTGGCGGGGTTAGGAGTAAATAACTAAATTGTCTTTTAACACCGAAGAAACTGTTGAATATTTTTTGAATATTAATTAATCTATTTTTGTTGGTTTATTTACAGGCAAGGAGGAAGCTAAACGACTGATACAAGATTTCTTTAATCAACACGACAAGATAAACACCATGTCTGATCTACAGGACTGGATCAAAAACTAAAATATAAAGTGTTATCAGACCGTACTCATTCATAACTGTCCGGGTTTCCTCCCACTGCTAAAGACCCCTACAGGACTGGATAAAAAATTAGAGAGAGAGAGAGAGAGAGGGAAATGGGGTTTAACGTCCAATGAACACAACTAGGTCATTTCAGGACTAACATATGGTTTAATTTTATTTCAATAATTCGCTTGTGCCTAGGGGTCTTTAGCAGTGGGAGGAAATCGGAGGATCGAAATTAAAATATAAATTATAATCAGACCTTATATTTCTAATAAATTTGCTTATATAAATTACTCATTCATAACTGTCTGGGTTTCCTCCCACTGCTCAAGACCCCTACAGGATTAGATCAAAAATTAGAGAGAGAGAAATGGGGTTTAACGTCCACTCAACACAACTAGGTCATTTCAGGACTAACATATGGTTTAATTTTATTTCAATAATTCGCTTGTGCGTAGGGGTCTTTAGCAGTGGGAGGAAATCGGAGGATCGAAAATTAAAATATAAATTATAATCAGACATTATATTTCTAATAAATTTACTTATATAAATTACTCATGCATAACTGTCCGAGTTTCCTGTTACTGCTATATAAAGACCCCTATGCGCAAGCGAATTATTGAAATAAAATTAAATCATACATGTATGTTAGTCCCAAAATGACCTAGTTTGTGTCGATTGGACTTAACCCCATTTCTCTGTCATTCGTAACTGATTGTGATTACTTTAATAATGTTATTTCTGTCTTTCCATCTTTTTTTTCTGGAGGTTCTAGAGGCTAATAGAGGTATCATCTTATTATTTATTGCCTTGAAATCAATACTCAGTGTTGATGATAATAAAGGGGGGTGGCCTAGTGGTCGCGCTTCGACCTCTAGCTTGCCGGTCACCTCTGGCTTGCGACTGTGGTTTCGAGCCCTGGTGTGAGCGTATGTGACAGGGAGATAGGGGCGCCTTCTCAACCTCGTGGGTTTCCCCTGGGCACTCTGGTTTCCTCCCACGGCTAAAGACCCCTACGTGCAAGCGAATTATTGGATAAAGTTAAGCCATATGTTAGTCCCTAAATGACCTAGTTGTGTTGAGTGGGCGTTAAACCCCATTTCTCTCTCTCTCTCTTTTTATGTTAATAAATCAAACAAGCCTAATTATTTACGAAATAATTATAATGGGTTGTTAGTCTTGATTTGGTTTTAGTGTCTTGTAAATGTTCCCAAATAGCCATAATCGTTGTAGACAGTTGTGACAACTGAGAAGCTGTGGGCCTATGTTTCGTTCTTTAAGTGGATGCATGAAGTGGCGCTTCTCTTGGTGTGAGAAGTTGTAGAGAAATACATAAATATATTACATCATGGTATTCCCAAAAAATGTTTAATTTATGAGTTTTCCTATTTATTATCTTACATTTGTGATAAATGAATAACTGTTGAAATTTTGCACAAGGGACACATTCCTCATAATAGTCACAACACAGGCTATGGTGAATTGACGAAATCTCGCGTTCTTAAACTTGATGATGGCTTATTTTAAGCGACCCTGACAGGCACCGCGTGCTAGGATTAGGGTTAGGGTTGGGTTTGGTCCAAAAATTCTAACGACATGTGCAATTCAAGTGATAAACCCTGTGAGGAATGACGGGACCCGACGACGACTAACCTTAACTGTTGAGAATATCTCTCAGTAATTATTGTTTTGTTTTGAAGACTATTATGTTGAGTGGATGTTAAACCTCATCTCTCTCTCTCTCTCTCTCTCTCTCTCTCTCTCTCTCTATTGTATGTATGTGATGAGAAGTATCTGTGTGATGATGAAATGTGTAAAATCAGTTGTATTTGTTTGTAAGAGACAGACATTCTTATTCTTATGTGTAAATCCGGTTTCCTCCCACTGCTAAAGACCCTGGGAGATCATGGTGGCTAAGTGATTCGCTAGCCTTGAGGTCAGGTGCTCGATCCCTGCTTTTGCCAAGAAAGTTCATCTCGATTTTACGGCGTGATTTCCCCTTGTCAGTGAGCAGAAGGAGGGCCTGAAAACAGTTGCCTATATCGATTCCAACTTCCAAGGGATCTTTTATGTGCACCACCCTGACGTGCACTCCAATGTGTACACGGGACCTCACTTTTTCGTATTATCCGAATGACTAGGAGGCTGTCCTTGTCAGGCACTCTGGATTGCATCACTGAAAAGGGAAATCACGCCGGAAAATCGAGATGAACTTTCTCGGCCAATGCAGGGATTAAACATCCGACCTCAAGGCTAGCAAGCCAACACCTTCTTCACTTAGCCACGTGATATCCCAATATGTTATCTATTATAATGGAAGGTAAAGAATCTTTTTGTAATATATGTTTATTTGAAAATGGTAACTGTAATTTAATTTTGAATGAATGGATATTTTAATTTAATTACAGATTTATATTGGTTATTTTATTTTGAGTATGTTAATTGAGATTTATTTTGACTGCCACCGATGGTGAATGAGTTATATTAAGCCAATGGTATGGATATTACAGGGCCAGCGCAAACAATTCTTGGTTGGGGGGGCTTCCTTTATAGGTCATTAAAGGCGAGGGTCCAGGGGCAGCAATATCCTGGAGAAAAGAGTACTTTCGGCCAAATTATTGGGGGAGGGGGCTAAAGCCCCCCTACTTCGCCAGGCCTATATTATGCCTTTTGTTAATGAATTTGTTATAATTTTGATGAAGTATTATAGAGTACAGTAATCATGTATGTATGGGTGTGTTTGATGATTTATCATATATGTATGGGTGTGTTTTCAAAGAATAAATACTTGGTGATGAGAGAATGTTGTTTTTTTATTGTATTATTACCAGCACTTATCCATGCAAATTACTAGTCTTTAACCATATAGACCAGAGGGAGAAGGTTGGGGGGGGGGGAGGTAGTTATCCGTATCCGAGAGGTGGGCAAAAAGCGGGAATTGACTTTTTTTAGAAGCATTTTTCCTCAGGAATCTAAAAATGATGGGTGATCAGCCAGGTGAGGGAGCGTTCAAGAGTTATCAAGGTAAAAATGATGGGTGATCAGCCAGGTGAGGGAGCGTTCAAGAGTTATCAAGGTCCAAAGGTCACCAAGGGATCATGGTGGCTAAGTGGATAAGGCGCTGGTTCGCTAGCCTGGAGGTCGAGTGTTCGATCCCTGCATTGGCCGAGAAAGTTCATCTCGATTTTCCGGCGTGATTTCCACTTGTCAGTGATGCAGAAGGAGGGCCTGACAAGGACAGTTGCCTAGTCGTTCGGATGGGACGAAAAACCGAGGTCCCGTGTACAAATTGGAGTGCACGTAAAAGATCCCTTGGCAGTTGGAATTCGATATAAGAGTAGGCCGTAGTGCCGCTGCCCGGGCAAAATTTCCCTCATAGCACACTGTTGGCGTATGCCCGTCTTCAATTGGCCCAGGTTTAGGTGCTTAAGCGTAGGACGTTAAACCCTATTTCATTCATTCATTCATTCCAAAGGTCACCAGAGGTTAAAGGAGGCTGGCTTATGAACGCTCCCTCACTTGGCTGATCACCCACCACTTGCTCAAATCTCACCACATGAAATGAAATGAAATGGGGTATAACGTCCTACTGTTATGCACCTAACCTGGGCTAATGGAAGATGGGTATACACCATACGGCCTACTATTATATCAAATTCCAACTGCCAAGGGATCTTTTGCAGTACCAAGAATATTTTTATTTTAATCCCTTCAAGTGCCTGTGGAAAAAAAGGCCATTGCGATCATGGAGCACCATACCAAACCCACACTTGCCAAGCTACTATGATCAAAGTATGAAATTCTGTGAATAATATTCCATGTGTCAGAATATGAGATTTGTCTAAAGATTTAGACTCTGGCCACAACTGATGGTGCAACCCCGACATGCTCTGCTAGGGCAAAACTTTTAGGACCAGTAACATCTGATACATTTTTATATTGATCACCAACCAATGGCATAAACAAGTTATTTTTCCTTAATTTTTCCAAACATTTGCAAGGACGCGGGATGTAGATGACTAGTCATCTTGTTTTAATCCCATCAAGTGCCCCTGGAAAAAAAAGGCTATTGTGATCATAGAGCACCATACCAAACCCACACCAGTCTAGCACTAATAGTAAGTGCAGGAGGACCGCACCACAAGCAAAACAAAAATCTACAAGACAAACCTGCAGACAAGAGTCTCAAGAGAGAAAATAGACATTGCAAAAAATAAACAATTATCAAATCAAGTGAATGGTTCCAGGGGCCAGCCGTAAGCGTCCACTGCGCTGTACAGTCACGGGCCTGTTATGGTACAGGCTTCACTAAAATGATTTACAAAAAAAACGTAACAAAAATAATGTGACCAATCTTGACAGTGGTCGTCTCTTTAATGGCGATAGTCTGCCAGTTGACAATCAGTTTTTCTTCCATCTTATTTTTTCCAAACATGTGCAAGTGCGCGGGATGTTGATGACTAGGCCATTGCGACCATGGAGAACCATGCCAAACCCACACCAGTCGAGCACTAAATCAGTTTTTCTGCCATCTTGAAAATGAAGATATATGCTGATATAATCTTCTGACCGATAATCTATTTATCTCTAGGACGGAGGAAAGGAAAATATGAAAGTTCACACACACTGATGTATTACTGATCTATTTGTTACGTTTCGTCTCGGGTTAGTCGAATGTGAAAAGGTCTTCTATGTGAAACGAAATACCATGATTACCGATTCTTCTCTCACCACACGTGCTTCACAAGTGGTTCTGGTTGCCATTTTTCTTTTTATAAACTATATATGCACGTGTGGTTACGATAAACAAATCTGTCATAATAATATAAATAAAACCAGGCCAACCCTCCTTTTGTTGCTGATGCAATGCTTCCTATCTTACAACTAAAGAAACCCTCTCTTGCATTTTTTTATAGGCTACTATGTTTTTACGTATGTGGCATGGGGATAGGGGCACCTTCTCAACCTCGTGGGTTTCCTCCGGGCACTCCGGTTTCCGCCCACTGCTATAGACCCCTACGCGCAAGTGAAATTTTTGAAATAAAATTAAAAACCATGTTAGTCCCGAAATGACCTAGTTGTGTTGAGTATACGTTAAACCCCATTTCTCTCTCTCTCTCTCTCTGTTCTTTCTCTCTCTCCTCTCTCTCTCTCTCTCTCTCTCTCTATTTCTTTGAATTTTTAGGTGTGCTCTTTTTAGGGGATGCCCACTAGTCTGTTGGTTCATTAGTCCACCGATATCTACTATTAGTGTTAGGGTTAAGTTTTTTTATACCCATATTTATAGTATTTCTTATAGATCCCCTACTCCTTTTTCATACGCCTATATTTTGATAGAACTTAAATTATACGCTATCAAAGATCTGGCCCCAAGTTCACAAAGTATTCTCAGACTTAAGTTGAGAATTTACTAAACTTTCAATCACTGTTTATGAGAAATGTCTTTGGTCCAGGAACACAAAACTTTTCACATACATGTAGTTTCTTATTGCTGTAGTTGATACATTAAAACGACCAAAAAAATTATAAAGGGCTTTATTTTAGCAAAAATAGGGCAAACATTTTTGAGTAAATTCTCAATTTAAGTCTGAGAATGCTTTGTGAACTCGGGGCCTGGGGTAGATTCTATTTTAGCACATATCACACAGTAACTCCTGTGTTTTTGTCCCTGATTGTATAAAAATCACCCACATAGTTGTGGGTCCTACTGGAGGTCACAATTTTTGTTGAATTTTGATGATTGCATGGTTTTTTCACAAACTTCAGATGGGTAGAAATAATTAGAGAATAAGAAAGTTTTAGACTCGCCTTAAAAATGAACAAAATTTCGCTTTGACTCATTAAAAAACATAACCGATCCTATTATTGAAATACTGAAGTTCAAATTAATTCCTGTATAGCTCGGCACGAGACCTTAAATCCGTGACCAATTTGAAGGGAAATTGTTTCGAAGGTGGCTTCTTCGTGAAAAAAAACCCCAACTGCTGATGCGATCCCAGCTCAGGGCATGAACTTTATCGTTGTAAGTGAGAGGGATATTCGGTCTCCCGTCCGATCAGGCAGGTTTCCCCCGAGTTCTTCGGTTTCTTCCTGCTGTAATGATCGAAATCATTCGCACGATCTATGCCAAGGGCCAAATTGAAAATAAGCCTCAGGCTTAATTTGCTACCCTTGTAAAATGACGAGATTATTATTATTTATTATTAAGCTTGAGCGCCTCCCTAAAATGCTGGCAAAACCACTGGAGGGACAAATTTAAATAGTGGCCAATTTTGTCTGTTGTCTGGAAAAAAATGAGAGAAAAATTAGTTAAAGCACTCTTGTTGGAACTAAATAATTTGTCCCAAGCTTTATTCTGGTCAACAAATTGTACTATTTTACAATACTACAATTTCATCCTAACCCACCTAATTTTAAAAATTAGAAAAAATCAACTACATGCCGTAACATGGTTTGAAAAGCCTTACGTAAGCACTTTAAAATACAACTTGGATTTAAACATATTTTCGAGCCCTCTGGACAGGTAAGATAGGGTTGTAATGGATAATTAACACAACAGGTAGGACACTTAAACATCTAGTAGTTAGAATAAGACTAATTTTTTTTTCTGGACCTGTCAAGCCAGCAAGAGTGTTATTGTCCCTTTAAGAGTTTATTTGGTAATAAAGAGTTGTCCATTCTTGCTATAATAATTCACAAATATTGAAAATTTCAGTCAAATTATTTATTCTGAACGGAGTTATCACTGTTGGAAGTTTGGACTAGAAATAGGCATCAACTGTGTCTACAACGTCTACGAAAATGTAGAATGAATTACCATTACGAAAAATGATCCTGAAAATAATTTAGTGACCAACTCTTCACTATTTGTGATATAATTGCTGATTTCGATGAGTGAGAATTGTGCGTTTGAAGCTATACTTACTTGCGCAATGCCTCAAAGAATATATCGGATGTAGAGACGAGACGGTCAATACAGACTGGGTGGAGGAATTTCTTGGCAAACGGGTATTGAGGTTTTATTATTTATACCACGTCATCGCCTTATAGTATACTAAATATAGTGACAGGAACGTGATGAATACGATCGGTACTCACCACATAGATGTGAATAACCATGTTCTGGAAAGAGAGAGCAAGAGAGATGGGGTTTAACGACCACTCGACACAAACTAGATCATTTTGGATTTAATTTTATTTCAATAATTCGCTTGCGCGTTGGGGTCTTCAGCAGTGGGGGAAACCGGAGGACCCTGAGGAAACCCAGGGGGGGGGGGCGGCATGGGGGCCCCCCTCAGCCCTCAGCGAGACAGGTGTATCTGCTTTTTAATTGATAAACATGATTTTCGCATTGTCTAAGGCTCTGGGTATTACACCAAACCACTAATGTATGTGGCACTCTAATGATTACCATTTGTTACAATGTATTGGCTCCCCGCCTCGAAAAAATCCTGGACCCGGGCCTAAAAACCCACGATGTTGGAGACATGTTCTGGACCAGGTATACAATGATACCAACCAGTGCAACAACTTATATTCCTATTTCTGAATTATTTACCTTCATTTCGAAAAGATGTCAGATTGTCTGCCCTTAATCATTCTGTAGAAGTGAATGGATTCTTTAGATACAAAAGTTATAATCCAATCGATTTGAAGATTATCGAGACAACGGACATTTCAGCTAAATACTCTTCGATTAATTCATTATTCATTATCCTTGCTCCCGCCCCCACCCCCGTGTCATGTAGCAATATAGACGTGGGGACATTGTTTTAAGATTATAGACATAAAAGGGGGAGATAGAATAGCTTTATGTTTCACCCATATTAGTTTAATATCTGGTGTGTACTGAGATCAACTTAGAGTAGATTGACATATTGATGTATAAAAAAGAGTAGTGTAGCCAAACATTACTGGTTTTATATGTCAACAATATGATAATTAATATCTCATGGGAATGTTCATTAGTGAATTTCCATTCTACCATATAAGGGTGGGTTGTTGACGTAATGGGCTCAATTGACCAATCTCTATACTTATTAAAATCATATCTGACCAATTAGATAATTTAATGCCCAAATCCATCAGATACAAAATCATGCTTCTGGTGGTAATTCGCCAGACTCCGATTAGTTGTCAGAAGGGTACGATCTAAGATATCCTAGCTAGCCTAGCTAGCTAGGTTTGGGAAGAGTTTAGCTAATAGTAACTGTAATTGTAATCTGTACTTTGCTTGTATGTATACCTATATATGCTACATAAAAGGTAAAAACGAACTTTCGTATTGTTTTAACTGAGAAGACGAACGTCTTAAGTAATAAGGAACCAGTAAAAGTACACAACGTGAAAGGAGAAGAAAAGACGATCACAAGGCTAACAGAATTATGTAACAAGATGCACGAGTCTAACTTAAGATCTGCGGATCTCTAGCCCTGCTCTCCGGGTCCGAAGAAGACGTCGTATTGTTACATATCCCATTTGATGCCGTGCAAGTTTCGACCTTTGGGTTAAGACGTCACTTTAGAAAGAAAATACATGGTTTAAGACGTTCACAGACGAAAACAAAACCAGAGCTGTCCATCCAGAGACGGGAAAAATTTTGGTGGAAATACGAAAACCTGATGATGATGGTCCAAAAATCTTGGTAAATACATTTTGTTTGTTAAATTAAATATGTTAAAATTGTTTAATGACCAAATAATATTCGCTTAGGTTTAAAATCTATTTTGAAGCTATATATTTAAATTTAATTGTAGGAGAATAAATTATATTCATTCATAAGTTTTGATTGATAGGTTTGTTAAACATGTGTAGTATGTATATTGCGAGGTCAATATGACCTATAGTTAATTCAAGTAATACAAGTTTAAAGTGAAGGTCTCTATAGAGTAGGTTTTAAAACAAACAAAATTTTCTTTGATATAACTAAGAATTAATAAGGATAAAGAAACGGTATAAAAAAAAAAATAGGAACTAATGTTGTCTCCGGATTGCAGTGGCTAGGCGGCGGATCTAAGATTTTCTGAGTGTTTAACTCTAGTTTTTCAAGATGGCTGTGCTCGCTACTGTAAATTCGTTAAAATGTGTTTTTCGTTTGTTTCGTATATAATCTAGTTTTTGAGATCCTTGTCCAAAGTCTCATTAATTAGGGTTTTAGTCGAGTAAGACTAAATGGGGTAATTCAACTTTTGAATACAAAGTTGAATTGCTATAATTTGTGTTTTTGTGTTGTCCATGTAGGTGGTTACGTGTAGATGCGTAGGGTTATTTTGAAATCATTAGTCCAGGTTTCAAAGTATGGTAATTTAGCTTTTGAATAAAAAGTTAGGTTATGTTAAAATCCCATGTGGTTAAAATCTCGGGATGTAGGTATGGTTTTCCTGGGAAAAAACAACTGAAATTATTGGCTCGTTCAATTGTGTGAATATCACAAAGTCATTAATACGAGTTTTATAGGTGGTAAAGATAAGAATAGCACACTTTGTAGAAAAGTGTAGTGAATATGTGGTGCATTTTGGTACGCATATAATTTTATGTAATTATTTTTTTGCTTATAAACGTGATATATAGGCTACGTTTAATATATTTTGCTATAACATACCTGGTTAACCGAAATAAATAAATAATACGCGATGATTAGATGGTGTAATTGGACATGAGGTCTAATATTTTTATACCATAGGTTCTAACACGGTGTAAATATGACGTGTGTAATAGTCACTGTATCGAATATGATATATATTTGGATATAATGTACTATGTGTGATTCACAGCTAGGTATATTATTGTTGGGGTATTTACAGATAGGTTATGACTGTCATGTTTGTATAAATGTGGATTTGTGTTCTGAGGGGGTGAAGTGCACGTCACTTGCTTGGAGCATGATTCTAAATAATGTTTGGATAAATTAAATAAAATGGGGTTTGGCCTCATACTGTAGGATAAAATGGAAGGTCTTTCATGTACTGATCATATTTGATTGACAGTTCTATTCTATGTAATGATGTTATGTCACACTAGTGTTGAAATAGGCAAGGGCCCTGCTTGTTTTAGACATTCAGTGGTGTACAGTAACAGTATATTGTTTTGGTTGACATGTCAAAATAGAATTAAAATTCTAGACATAACTGGTAGTCAAAAACGAAATTACAATTATTGTAAATGATTAGGTCAAAAAGGTCACATTACTGACGGTGAAATATAAACTAACCATGTAGGAATTATAAACAAACGTAAACGCAATTATAAATAATATTGTAATTGTTTCGGCGGAATTCGATAAACAGAAACAGAAATTATAAAAACCAAATTCTTGAATTATGACATTATAAAATTGTAGATTACTAAAGTAAGGTCAAGAGGTCAAAATGACTGACAATTTAAAGTTAAATGGACACATCAAAGTTTATAATAATTAAATAAAGTTTAATTTTAATTAGAGAAATATTTGATAGTAAGTTTCGGAATAAAATATTAATATAATAATAGATTAATAGCACAATAAAGTTTAAATAATTTAGAAATAGTTAGTTTATGGTCTGATTTCAATGACATGTTTGATTGACGAATAAACTTGTACAAACCAATCGTCCTTCGAGAAGAGACGAAGAAAGGTTTCAACTTGAGACTATGGTAGCTGAGGATGACCACTACAACTCCAAGAAGATATGGTTTACCAGTTTACCAAATTGAGAGTTCCTGATACAGACATTAATGTGAAACTGAACTTTGAAAATATTACGTGATGTGTTATACTGCTTTGAAATTAGGACACTTCAAGATTTTAAAAAGACAATTTGTGTTTTCTTTGTTTAGGTTTAGATTCAAGTGAATTTTCATAGGACTTTGAAGTACATTGATGAACTTTTGGAGATTTTTTTTTATTTTGCTTGCAACTTTTGATTTTTGATGTTGATTATTTGTGTTTGTTTTTCACAGCTTTGTTTTATAGTATAGTAATCATTTATATTTCCCTGATGCGTGCATAATTAGTTAAAATATCTATATTCTATATATATTCTTAAAGGGAGAAGGATTGTAGCAATATAGACGTGGGGACATTGTTTTAAGATTATAGACATAAAAGGGGGAGATAGAATAGCTTTATGTTTCACCCATATTAGTTTAATATCTGGTGTGTACTGAGATCAACTTAGAGTAGATTGACATATTGATGTATAAAAAAGAGTAGTGTAGCCAAACATTACTGGTTTTATATGTCAACAATATGATAATTAATATCTCATGGGAATGTTCATTAGTGAATTTCCATTCTACCATATAAGGGTGGGTTGTTGACGTAATGGGCTCAATTGACCAATCTCTATACTTATTAAAATCATATCTGACCAATTAGATAATTTAATGCCCAAATCCATCAGATACAAAATCATGCTTCTGGTGGTAATTCGCCAGACTCCGATTAGTTGTCAGAAGGGTACGATCTAAGATATCCTAGCTAGCCTAGCTAGCTAGGTTTGGGAAGAGTTTAGCTAATAGTAACTGTAATTGTAATCTGTACTTTGCTTGTATGTATACCTATATATGCTACATAAAAGGTAAAAACGAACTTTCGTATTGTTTTAACTGAGAAGACGAACGTCTTAAGTAATAAGGAACCAGTAAAAGTACACAACGTGAAAGGAGAAGAAAAGACGATCACAAGGCTAACAGAATTATGTAACAAGATGCACGAGTCTAACTTAAGATCTGCGGATCTCTAGCCCTGCTCTCCGGGTCCGAAGAAGACGTCGTATTGTTACAGTCATCGCCAGGGGCGCCGGAACCCGGGTACCGGGGAATACAAGTGGTACCCTTCCCTTTTCTGGGGTATACATGTGTACCCATGCCCTAATGATGAAAGTTTTTAACCTTGCTCCTGATACTAAAACTGTGAACAATCCGGCTTTTGTCTCTTTCATTATCATGAATTTTAAAGGGTTTTATGTTGGAATTTGAAACGGTAGAGGTGCTGTAAAAAGCGTTCACGGCGCCTCTGGTCATCGCCTCCGCCCCTCTAATGAATGGCATAAGTATTATTATGTTATTGCAGGCACAGAAAGAGCTTAAAACACGTGACTTGTTTGTCTGCAATTTTTACCTTCTGTCCACGTACAAATTCCATCAACCGACTGATAAAACCAGAGAGATGCTCTAATCAAAGAATTAAACCACCAGACGTGCTAAGAATGTTAAGAATACGGCAGGTAGGCCTATTGGTTACAAAATGTAAAAGACACAACGATAAAAGGCTGGATAAGAAGGTCGCAGACGATAAATTACAACAACCTGATCTCGCCTAATCTTTATTCGCGCGGGAAAAGGGAACGTGTGAGATGCTACATGAAGACGTGGCACGGCTTGCATCTTTTCGTTAAAGATACATTAGTTAGGAGTTTAATAAAGAGTTGGCCATTCATTCTATAATAATTTTTAAAAAGTTGGTAAAGAAGAAAATATTGAAAGTTTCAGTCAAATTACTTTATTCTGAACGGAGTTATCAGTGTTTGAAGTTCGGATGATGTGGTCTTACGGCGGGTTAGATGGTGTGGTCTTACAGGCAGGTTATATAGTGTGGTCTTAACCTGTAAGTAACTTGGAACGCAAACAATCAATACATTCTTTTCTACTGGGAACGCAAACTATCAATACATTCTTTTATACTGGGAACGTTAACTATCAATACATTCTTTTCTACTGGGGACGCAAACTATCAATACATTTTTGTCTGCTGGGAGCGCAAACTATCAATACATTCTTTTTTTCTAGGATTCGTCCCGAAATGACCTAGTTTGTGTCGAGTGGACGTTTAACCCCTTTCCTCCCCCCCCCCCCCCCACTCCCTCTCTCCCCCCTCTCTCTCTACTAGGAACGCAAATTATTAATACATTCTTTTCTACTGGGAACGCAAACAATCAATACATTCTTTTCTACTGGGAACGCAAACTATCAATACATTCTTTTCTACTGGGGACGCAAACTATCATTTCATTCTTTTCTACTGGGAATGCAAACTATCAATACATTCTTTTATACTGGGAACGTTAACTATCAATACATTCTTTTCTACTGGGGACGCAAACTATCAATACATTTTTGTCTGCTGGGAGCGCAAACTATCAATACATTCTTTTTTTCTAGGATTCGTCCCGAAATGACCTAGTTTGTGTCGAGTGGACGTTTAACCCCATTTCTCTCCCGCCCCCCCTCTCCCCCCCTCTCTCTCTACTAGGAACGCAAATTATTAATACATTCTTTTCTACTGGGAACGCAAACTATCAATACATTCTTTTCTACTGGGAACGCAAACTATCAATACATTCTTTTATACTGGGAACGTTAACTATCAATACATTCTTTTCTACTGGGGGCGCAAACTTTCAATACATTCTTTTCTACTGGGAACGCAAACTATCAATACATTCTTTTATACTGGGAACGTTAACTATCAATACATTCTTTTCTACTGGGGACGCAAACTAGCAATACATTTTTGTCTGCTGGGAGCGCAAACTATCAATACATTCTTTTTTTCTAGGATTCGTCCCGAAATGACCTAGTTTTTGTCGAGTGGACGTTTAACCCCATTTCTCTCCCGCCCCCCCTCTCTCTCTCCCCCCCCCCCCCCCTCTCTCTCTCTACTAGGAACGCAAATTATCAATACATTCTTTTCTACTGGGAACGCAAACTATCAATACATTCTTTTGAACGGTGTTAAATCGTTTTTTTCCTTCTCCGCTTATTTTCTAGTCTGTCAGCAACACCTAATTATGACCGACTCTTCATCTGTTTCTATTTGAAATGAATACTTGAGAACTTCATTCACAAGATGGAAGTTTGTCAGGAAGAATGTATATTATTTGGAGTGAATCAACACTTGAAATGATAGGAGTTAAATCGATGTCTATATGACTATGTTAAATCAATGATAGCTGATATATATAATAATACAAGTGTTAAATCAATGATAGCTGATAAGAGAGAGAGAGAGAGAAAGAGAGGGGGTGGGGGTTTAACGTCCACTCAACACAACTAGGTCAAATCGGGACTAACATATGGTTTAATTTTATTTCAATAATTCGTTTGTGCGTAGGGGTTTAGCAGTGGGAGGAAACCGGAGTGCCCGGAGGAAACCCACGAGGTTGAGAAGTCGCCCCAATCCCCATATGCTCACACTAGGGTTCGAAACCACAGCCACAAGCCAGAGGTGACCAGCCAGCTAGAGGTCGAAGCGCGGCACTCTAGACCACTAGGCCATCCCACCCCCCAGCTGATAATAGTACAAGTTACAGTTTATATGATTGTTAAATCAATAGTAGCTGTTATATATAACAGTAGCATACAATTGTTTATATGGGGGGGGGGGCTAGTGCTCTCTCTCTCCCTCTCTCTCTCTCTCTCTCCAGTTTATATGTTAAATCAATGGTAGCTGATATATATAACAGTAGCCTAGTGCTCTCCCCCCCTCTCTCTCCCCGTCTCTCTCTCTCTCCCTCTCTCTCTCCCCCTCTCTCTCCCTCTCTCTCTCCCCCTCTCTCTCCCTCTCTCTCCCCCCCCCCTCTCTCTCTCCCTCTCTCCCTCTCTCCCCCTCTCTCTCTCCTTCTCTCTCTCCCTCTCTCTCTCTCTCTCTCTCTCTCCCTCTCTCTCCTCTCTCTCCCTCTCTCTCTCTCTCTCCCTCTCTCTCTCTCTCTCCCTCTCTCTCCCTCTCCCCCTCTCTCTCTCTCTCTCTCTCTCTCTCTCCCTCTCCCTCTCTCTCTCTCCCTCTCCTTCTCCCCCTCTCCCCCCCTCTCTCTCTCTCTCTCTCTACAGTTTATATGTTGAATCAATGGTATATATAATAGTAGCCTACAGGTGTTGATATAATATTAACGTGTTAAAATCTATCATAACATGATATATTGATATAAATTTCCTGTTTTCCACCGAATGTAGCTGAGTTTTATTTGTATAAGTTAGGTTGAATCAATTCAAGTCATTAACCTGTTGAATACACCAACGTCACTTTAAAGGAGCTAAGTCTCCAACATCAATTTAAAGGAGCTAAGTCTCTAACTCAATATCATCCAAAGTCTTCGACATTATAAACACGAATTATTTGGCAATTTAAAACAACATTGATGTTGTTATCTTACCGAAAAATGATGGGCTTCTGAAATCCAATATTTAAAACAAAATAAATATTTTACCATTGGTACACGAGTCGTGTACCATAACGAGTTCCAGTCCCATTTTGCAACTAGGGACTCAGAGAACGAGGCTAGACATATTCCACCAAATTAAACGGTGTCGCCATATTATTATCTGGAGAGAATGCACAATAAATACCATTTACACTGGAATAACCAGGCGCTAGAAATTGACATTCGTTTGAGACCTTTGGCTTATTTCGCCGAACATAACTGATTTGGAATTTGGGTAAAAACCGTAAAGATTGAATGTAAATCAGTTTATAGACATTCATATTAAATTACATTATTATATGCGTTGTGATCCACTTGTCAATTTCTAGATCCCAAATATTAGCGATGTAGCTCCTTTAAAAGCTTTTTCTTTCTTGATTTGAAACAATCTGGGTGTTAATTATAGTAGGAATTTCCATTTTAATTGGCTAAGCACTAAAATCAATCTAATATTATCCAATCAAATTACTAAAATTTGGATTTTTATCTTAGTTAAGATTTTGTGAAACAGGCCACTGGTACTAGTACTCGCGTTCTAAAACCAGTTTCTATCAGGCCCTTAGCCAGGAAGTTTTTTTTTTTGTTTTTTTGGGGGGGGGGGAGGGATGTTTTCGGGAGGGCAAACTAGCATGGGCATATGCATGAATTTTTTCACAGCTACTTGTATTTGCCAACTGGAGCGTTGAATATTGGGGGGGGGGCAAGACTCAGTGTTGGGCCCCCTCCGTGCCCCCCCCCCCCCCACCACCTGGCTACGGGCCTGGTATCTATAACAGAAAGCGAATTGCCAGAAAACAAACCTATGCTGCTATTGATTCCGATAACAATTCAAGTCCTTCAAACAGTTTTCCACGTTTGTTTTGTCTAACGATGTTTTGCGTTTTATTGACCCACTACAGAAACAACAAAACATATTAGCGACCGAATTATTTTTAATTTAAGATATACAAAATTTTAAACAAGGCGAGGAGCGTGAAAAAATATAAGATAATAAGATATCTTAGTCGAATCCATACAACTTTTTATATTATTATTGTTATTATACGTTTAAAGGGACAATAACACTCTTGCTGGCTTGACAGGTCCAGAAATTCTGTTTAGCCTTATTAGATAACTACTAGATGTTTAAAGGGACAATAACAATCTTGCTGGCTTGACAGGTCCAGAAATTCTGTTTAGCCTTATTCTAACTACTAGATGTTTAAGTGACCTCCCTGTTGTGTAAATTATCCATTACATTATATTTTACTTGTCCAGAGAGGGTTCGAAAATATTTTAAAATCTAAGTTACAAGGTTTACGAAAAGCTTTTCAAACCATGTAGTTGAATTTTTCCATTTTTATAAAATTAGGTGTGTTAAGATGAAATTTGTATCATCAATTAATTGGAATATTGTATAATAGTACAAATTGTTGACCAGAATAATGATTGGGACATATTATTCAGTTACAACAAGAGTGGTATTGGGGCTTTAACAGATTGGGACATATTATTCAGTTACAACAAGAGTGTTATTGGGCCTTTAACAGATTGGGACATATTATTCAGTTACAACAAGAGTGTTATTGGGCCTTTAAGAGAAAACAGTAAAAACACACGTGTTATCGTGTATTCTGTGTACATCGTTAAAGTATAGAGATATAAAGATTTAGTTGGAAAGACGTGTGAAATGTATCGATCTTGCCAGACACTTAATATCGATCTGAATCTGCCACGTTATGCCGATTGATTTAACACCTCCTCAAGATAATGATCAAGTAGTGGTTCAACATATCTCTTTTAGCCGTTACTTAAATATATACCTAATTTATCTTCGAATAAAACGAGGGGTTGGCCAACATTCTCGCTTCTCGGCGATGTTTTCTTCTCATCAAGTTCTTAATACTTCGTATTAAAGGGACAGTGACACTATTGCTGGCTTGACAGGTCCAGAAACAAATTTAGCCTTTTTTTAACTACAAGATGTTTAAGTGTCTTACCTGTTGTGTAAATTATCCATTACAACCTATCTTACTTGTCCAGAGTGTTCAGAAATATGTTTAAATCCAAGTTGCATTTGAAAGTGTTTACGTAAAGCTTTTCAAACCATGTTACGGCATGTAGTTGAATTTTTCCAATTTTGAAAATTAGGTGTGTTAAGATGAAATTTGTATCGTTTATTAATTGAAATATTGTTGAATAGTACAAATTGTTGACCAGAAAAAAGATTGGGACATATTATTCAGTTACAACGAGAGTGGTATTAGGGCTTTGAATGAAATATGGCCAGGAAAATGGTATTCAGGCGAATCTGGCCCCGTGAAGAACCACGTACATCTTGCGAATCATGTAAAAGATACTGCATCTGATGAAGGAATGGTTGTCGTTATTAATTCTGGCAGGATTATATACCCCGAACGATTCACAAACAGGGGGGCTGGGATGGCCTAGTGGTCTAGAGTGCCGCGCTTCGACCTCTAGCTGGCCGGCCACCTCTGGCTTGCGGCTGTGGTTTCGAACCCTGGTGTGAGCGTATGTGGCGTGAAGATAGGGGCGCCTTCTCGACCTCGTGGGTTTCCTCCGGGCACTCTGGTTTCCTCCCACTGCTAAAGACCCCTACACACAAGCAAATTATTGAAATAAAATTAAACCATATGCTAGTCCCGAAAAGACCTAGATGTGTTGAGTGGAGGATAATTTCCATCTCTCTCTCTCTCTCTCTCTCTCGATTCACAAACAACACCCACTTGTAGTAAAATATGAACCACTGTGTCTCTCGTTTTAATGTATTTCACCTGACCTACTAAACCAGTTTGTGAATTTGGTTGAAGGTGGCCATTAGAACTATAATAATAATAATCGCGTCATTTTACAAGGGTAGCAAATTAGGCCCGAGGCCTTTTTCCAATTTGGCCTCGGGCCTAATTTGCTACCCTTGTAAAATGACGCGATTATTATTATTATTATTATAGTTCTAATGGCCACCTCCAACCAAATTTTACAAGGGTAGCAAATTAGGCCCGAGGCCTTTTTCCAATTTGGCCCTTGGCACATATCGTGCAAATGATTTCGATCATTACTGCAGGAAGAAACTATATACATTAAGACATAATGGAATAAAATCAATAACCCCAAAGCCTCTACTAAACTTCATTATCTAATTTAGAAGTTTCCAACCATTTTCATCCCGTTCACCCAGACCACTTTCTTGAAGTAAATTGTCCCCCATCTTCTCTTGTTCAGTAATTTTAGTTAACACTTCTACTGTATCAAAAATTTACAGAGGAGAAACTTTCAAATTTTGTTTCTAAATACCTCATGGGTTTTCTCCGGGCACTCTGGTTTCCTCCCACCGCCAAAGACCCCTACGCGCAAGCGAATTATTGAAATAAAATTAAACCATATGCTAGTCCCGATAAATGACCGAGTTGTCTTGAGTGGACGTTAAACACCATTTCTCTCTCTCTCTCTCTCTCATTCTTTCGCTCTCTCTCTCTCTCTCTTTAATTGTGTAGCTTTTATTTAATCGCGATATCTTGCTGTACACATCGATGATCGATATGAAATGAAATCAATGAGGTTGAAAATATTATTTTGACAAAATGTTATTAACTAATCGTATCTTTTCAACTCCACAGCTTAAAATTACATTACATTACTACTAGATATTTCATCTAAAGAGGGGATCACTTGGCTAAGTGGATAAGGTGATGGTTTGCTAGTCTGGAAGTCGGGGGTTCGATCCCTGTATTGGCCCAGAAAGTTCATCTTCATTTTCCGGCGTGGTTCCCCCTTGTCAGTGATGCAGACGGAGGGCCTGACAAAACCGAACCGAGGTCCCGTGTACACATTGGCGTGCACGTAAAGGATCCCTTGGCAGTTGGAATTCAGTTGCTGGCCAGGCAAAATTTCCCTCATAGAACACTGTATGGCGAATGCCCGTCTTCAATTAGCCCAGGTTAGGTGCAGAAGCGTAGGTCGTTAAACCCCATTTCATTCATTCATTCATCGAAAGAATAATTAAATCTAACAAATTATTTGTATCGACCGACGGTTTTAAATTCAGATCCAATTCGTCCATTAAAGATACATTATGGAAGATTTTTTTATAGAGAGTTGGCCATTTTAGCTATAACACTTCAAAAGTAGACGATGAAAGAAGAATATATTGAACATTTCAGTCAAATTACTTTATTCTGTACAAAGTTATTGGCATTATAATATTTAACTAGAAATGGTGGCCAAAAGTCAAAAGTGTCTTCACTTTGGCCTATTGTTGGATTTACAGGCGCTAACTCCACCTACAATTTATGTAAGTTTATTTTCAAAATTTTATCTTAGAAATGTCTAGTGTTCGGCACGAATATTCGAATATTCGCTCGTCGAATATAATATTCGAATATTCGAATAGCAATCACCATATTCGAATAATTTCGAATACCTACATTATTGATTCTATTTGCGTTTAAATATTATTAAAGTCGACTTTCTTTGCCACATTTACACTCAAAGCTTATTTCGATTACCCACAGTTTATATTTCTATGGAATACCTAACTGCAGATTGTATGTAAGGGGGGGGGGGAGGTGGAGGCGAATTGTTGGCGTGTTCGCGAATTATCATGTATCATAAGATTTTTCATTGGGTCAACTGTCGTGGTATGGATTCGCCGGTTGCACGTGAAAAGCAGAAAGATCGTCTGTCCAACCTCGTGCAATTTCTATGGTTTAATCCCACTGCTATAGACACCTACGCGCAAGCCAATTAAAATTGAACCAAATGTTAGTCCCGAAATGACCTGGTTTGTGTCGAGTGGACGTTAAACCACATCCCTCCCTCTCTCTCTCCCTCTATCTCTCTCTCACACACACTCTCGGCTTGTAAGGGCGCTACCCCTTCGGAGACAGTTATTCGGTAACTAGCCAGGGAGCCCGGTGCTGAATTCTGATTCTGGGTGAAAGATAAATATTAGTGTGTGGCATCCTTGAAAAAATATACTTTATATCTGAATACATGTGTAGCGAAACTCACTATACGACATCATCTGTATGCCATTGTGATGAATTTGCTCGAATTCGTCATGAAGAAATGGCTCGGTAAACCCACTGGGCCACATTCATCACCAACATGAAGAGACTGTTTTCTGCTGATATAGAAAAGCTACTGGACGACAATGATTTCCGTGAAATGCTGCAGTGCTACACCCACGAATGAACGAGATGCCCTTTATTTCGGATGCAGCGAGGAAGAATTCCTATAAATTGGGGATTGGAAATCTTGTTTAGGTGTGGTGGAAGGCCGAGTTTTTGTGTACGTACAAAGTGGCAGTTTACGTAAAAGATCAACCGCCAATTGCGAAAATATTTTTGTATGCGTTGTTTGCGAGTCAACAGAGATTTTACGTACTTTATAATTGATTAGGAATTATAATAAATCGAAAATAAACCACTTTCAATATATTGAAAATATTCGAATAGTATTCAAATACCAATTTCAAGACCTATCGAATATTCGAATAGTATTCTCGTTCGAATATCCGAACACTAGAAATGTTCCGTTTATTTATTCAATCTGCTGTCTTTCTACGAAACTCCCTACACCAACATTAATAACAAACTAATCTCTCTGCGACCAAAACTTAATAGCATACGTTTTAAAGGTGCAAACCTATGGAATTCCCTGCCGTCTTATTTAAAACTGACCACTAAATTAAATTCTTTTAAGAAACTACTTTTTAAATATCTTAACGTCAAAAAATAGAACTAGTCCAATCTACATGTATACATACTTTTATGCCGTTTGCTATTGTTAGCTACCGGAATATATTTTATTATGTGTTATTATTGATGCGTTCATCTTGTGTATTATACATGTAATTTCATTCGGATTATTGTATACTCCTATTCATCCATCTCTTTTATTTAGTTTGCTATCATCTTTTGTATTATATTTTTTTCACGAAGGGCAGGATGGTAGAAAGGCTTCTATAGCCTAATCCTTTACCCTTCTTAAATAAAGTTATTATTATTATTATTAATGCCATCGAAATTCGAAATGTCGCTCAGCAGCAGCCACGCTAAGCACATTCTATCAGTTAGCCTCGATCTAACTGATGACGTAAACATAACAGTTAATAATCTCATCACTGTGCGCCGTATTGATTTAATTAATCAGTGAAACCCAGGCCTGTAGCTAGCTTGCTGGCAGATTTGGGGGGTCCGGGGGGTTTACCCCCCCCCCCCCCGGCTATATGATTGACAACTTTTTGTCAGGGGGGGGGGGGCTGGTGAAATCCTATTTAATTCAAAGCTATAGCCTAGCCATCCGTGGGTCTACAGAGTTGATTTTGGACTTGTTGTTTAAATAAAGATCTAATTTATAATTTCTATAACATCTGACTGAAGCCTAAATTCAGACTTACAATATTATTAATGCTGATTTAGCTTTTGCATAATGTATCTTTAATTAGTGGATTTTTTTGCAACATAATTCATCAGTAGACTTGCTAACTAGCTAGACATTTATTGCATATAAACAAGCCAGTACAAAAAGGTAACAGCACAAAAACAGTGAAGAAAACTGTTTATAATTAAATGGTAATTGATTATGTGTACCTCTCGAACCCAACTAGTTCTGGCACGGGTACAAACGACAAGCAGTTATCCACAGAACAGCCACAGACACAGACACAGAGCTAGTTCACTTCACCGATATTTTAAGGCCTAAATCGACGATTTTAGTCGAAAACACTAATAGTAAGTGCAGGGAGACTGCACCACATATGATTTACACAAAAGACAAACATAGCGACAAGACACCATACTCAAAAAACAACAACAAACAAACAATTCAAAAAAAAAAGCGAATGGATCCGGGGGCTAGCCGTAAGCGTCCACTGCGCTGTACAGTCCCGGGCCTGTGGTGACACAGACTTCACTCATTTTGAAAACAACTGGGAATGCAACCCAAAGATATAAGTATACTTCGAGTATTTTGAGAAGTATATATTCTACTTTCATTTAAGAAAATTGGAAAGATTTAAATTAGTCTTTGTTTCCATGGCAGATACATGTAAGAACCACATTATAAAACAGTATACTTATGTTTGGGGGGGGGGGCTAGTGGTCTAGAGTGCCGCGTTTCGACCTCTAGCTGGTCGGCCACCTCTGATTTAATTTTATTTCAATAAATAGCTTGCGCGTAGGCGTCTTTAGCAATGGGAGGAAACCGGAGGATCCAGAGGAAACCCACGAGGTTGAGAAGGCGCCCCTGCCTATCTCCATGTCACATACGCTCACACCAGGGCTGGAAACCACAGCCGCAAGCCAGAGTTGGCCGGCCAGCTAGAGGTCGAAGCGAGGCACTCTAGACCACTAGGCCATCCCAACCCCCCAGTGAGTAAGAAGCTGGCTCCCTAGTGTAGTAGTCGAAGGTTCGCTCCCGGTGTAGACCGAAATCGTTCATCATGATTTCCCGGCGTGGTTTTCCAATGGAAGTGTTGCAGGGTGCAGGGCTGACAAGGACAGCTGTCTAGTCGTTCGGATGGGACAAAAGACAGTTCCCGTGTACTCATTGACGTGGGCGTTAAAAATCCCTTCATAGTTGGAATTCGATGAAAGCGAAGGTCGTAGCGCCGATGTCCTAGGAAAATGGTGTATACCCAATCGGACCAGAACAGTACTAAATTTAACCTAATTTCAATGTTATATTTCAATTACGAAATGTATCTTCGTTAAAAACATGTACATACGTGTTAATGTATAGCAAACGCTACCAAAAGAGTAATCATCCTCATTCGCATGGCAAGGCGTCGAAGATGTAACGTTGCGTGCCTCAGGAAATTAAATACAAGCAACATGAGACCACCAATACGAATGTCAGGCGCAGCCATCTTGGATATGAATGACCTTCACTGCGCATTCAGTGTAGAATTTTTTTATTCTGAATTCAATCCGAATAAGCTGTAATGTGACGCACCGCTTTTAATCCGGCAAAAACACATCCGAATTCCGGAGGCCGGTCTACGGAATTCGCACTGAATAGACTTGCAGTGTGAACGCAGCTTAAGACTTGTGGAACCTAGTGTGCTCGCATTCGTTTCATGAATTCCCCACGGGTGAATCATTACAGATAGAATGGATTGCTTTTATAAATAATTCACATCTTGATCGGCAACTTACAGCGGTGATGTGCAGTGTCAATTTTGCGATTTTTTGTTATGGTCTGCGGCATAAAGTCTTCGGTAAATGTAGAAAATTTTTCACACATTTCGGAGGTCAAATCGTCGTCCATTTCCGACATTAGTTTGTCCTCAAAGAATGATTTTTTTTTACTGTGAACGTCATAATGTGATCTACTATTGTCCAGATCACCTCTAGTCATAGGATAATAATCTTAAACTAAACTTGCTTGAAGAGATGTTTAATTAATCAGGTTTATTCTAGACTTGATGAGATGTTTAATTAATTAGGTTTATACTAGACTTGAAGAGATGTTCAATTAATTAGGTTTATACTAGACTGTAAATAAGAAATTAGGAAGTTTATAAAATAAAGTCGTCATCAATTCTTGATTAGGAGGGCGGGGTCCATCCTAGGCCCTTATAGGCGAGGGCCCAGGGGCCGCAATAACCTGGAGAAAAGATTACTTGTGGCCAAATTATTGGCCCCCCTCCTCCTTCTGATTAACTAGGAATATTAAAGTAAATGAGAAACATTATGTTGTTTGGTAGTTTACTGTAGACATACCAGCGTTAATAATAATTATTATTTCGTTTCCATTTTTAAAAATAGATGCTAAATTAAAGCGCATCTTCTCGAATTCGCAGTCTACGTGTTTATGATTCTTTCTTGATTCCAATCAAAACTCTAAATTGGGAATGGCAAATAAATGAGCTGACAAGTTGAAGATTTTCTCTTCTCGCGTTTCGTTAACCGATGTTTTTGTGTCGTTTCATTGATGTCAATTGATCTGCCTGCTCACGAAGGGAACATATAATTGGATGTCAATCAGAGGCTGGTAGATAACATCTCCAACCAGCTTCAGTCATCAAGTGTGTAAGACATTCTGTCCAGTAACTCCTTAGAACACCAACTTGTATTGAATTTCAGTTTTCAGCATGTCATATTGAATCTGTGTGGTTGTAAATTGGAGAGAAATAACCATGATTTCAACTAATGCATTTCTAATAGGACTTTCAGTTATTGACTAATTTTTACAATAATCATTATTGGCACGACGATTTCCCCAACGATCTTCTGTTTCAAGTGGTAATAAAATATTTAAATCAACACCGACACAATGCTAGAATTTATTTAACATATTGTCTTGATTTAGGAAACATTTTTTGTAGATCGATATTGGTTGCATGTTTAACTTGTAAATCAATCAGTGCTCAAGGAGATTATTTTCTATATATCCATAGTTCGGTTATACCGCCACCCTGCCTGTCGGTCCATAGGTTAGTCCACCAACAACTAGCTTGTGAATGCGATAGAGGCTACAGTGTTTGACGGGTTATACCACCAACCTGTCGGTCCATAGGTCTGTCCGCCAACAACTAGTTTGTGAACGCCATAGAGGCTACAGTGTTTGACGGGTTTTTTTTTACGGTCAGCCATCTTTATGACCCAGATAGACGTAAGTTTGGTAAGCAAGCTTAGATTGAACGAAGAAGTGCTTACGATTTTTCTTGTAATGCCTAATAACGTTCTTGTGCTTACAATGAAGTCTACTTAAAATCTAAGCACAAGAACGTGCTTAAGAATTTTCTAAGAAACGGGCCCAGACCTACGTTATAGGTCTCATTTTTTCACGGGTTAAAAGGTCAATTTGAAGGGTTGGCCAACTGATGTATGTCCTTGGTTTGAAAATACTATCTGTACCCCCAGCATTGAGAATTATGACGTGTAAAATGATTCACCTTATACACGTCATTGAGAATTATGACGTGTAAAATGGTTAACCTTGCAGTAAATACTGTTATCACGGGAACCTGTTTTACCTATCACCATTTGTCATCACTGACACGACTAAGTAAGAAATCAACGGGGGGTTGGCCAAAACCCATCCTCAATAATTCACTTCACAGACTTTAAAACAATCAAATAAATGACAAAATACATACAGCAAGCCTTTAGATTACATTATCATAACTTGTACACTAGCTCTAGAAAGTTTCGTACAAAATAAATCAGTATTTTACCGTGTAACATTTAGCTAATGAAAATATGATGATAAAATTAAATGGTACTAGCTGGAGATTTCTGATTTTTTCGCTCTTTTATTTTCTCCGACTTGTGCGCTTTTGATGTGTCTATGAAAATCTAATCCCCAAGTGAAAACATGGCTTCACGGACCATCAAATATAAATGATTGAGTGTCTGGAAGTTTACCTGTTCTTAAATATACATAGGTACAACAAATTAAATATTCATCCACACAGCGTTTATTATACGTCAATAGGTTTACATTGGAGGGGGGGGGGGTATATCTTCACGCGCGGTTAAATATCTGAGCAGTGGCATAGTAAGGGTTCTCATCGCCAGGACCCAAGATTAAACGAGGGACTGTCATGTAACTGTACGTAAGTGGTAGATTTGATTGAACGAGAAGAATAGGCACACTTCCTCAAAAAGTTCAAGTATCAGAAGCCAATCCAGCAATGGCCAGAGGGGGATTTCTCGGGCCATTGCTTCATATGGAAATCAATAGGACTTTTTGTGCCTTCACAATAGTAGTCATATTAAGGAAGAAACAGCAAATTAAAGTGAAATATGTTGAATAAATGTAACAATAAGCATATTAATTAATTAACGAGCATTATAGCCAATACCAGAGTGCTGTACTTCACATGACTCAATAAAGCAGACCAGACGAGTCACGGGACTGAATGTATTTTAATACTATATGATGAATACTATATTGAATCTGCAATAGTTAGAATTCTCCTTTAAGCAAAGTCGCCTGTCTAACCTAGTGGGTTTTCTCCGGGTCCTCCGGTTTCCTCACACTGCTAAAGACCCCTACGCGGAACCGAATTATTGAAATAAAATTAAACCATATGATAGTCCCGACATAAGCCTAGTTTGTGTCGAGTGTACGTTAAACCCAAATTCTCCCTCCCTTTAATCAAAGGTTTTTCATTCTGTACTATACCGTTAAAGGGACAATAACACTCTTCTGTATATGAATAATATCTCCCAATCTTTATTCTGATCAACAAATTTTACTATTTTACAATATTCCAATTAATTGATGATACAAATTTTATCTTAACACACCGAATTTAAAAAATTGGAAAAATTCAACTACATGGTTTGAAAAGCTTTACGTACACACTTTCAAATGCAACTTGGATTTAAACATATTTTAAAACCCTCTGGAAAAGTAAAATAGGATGTAATAGATAATTTACATAACAGGTAAATTTCTCTCTCCAAAATTGTTCTGGTTTAGAGATTGATAACAGGTAGGACACTTAAACCACAGGCACTTGAAGGGTTTAAAATAAAATTTCTTTCTACTGTTTGACTATTATATATAAGTAGAGACTTGCATATAGCCCAGCAGTAGTAAGACATTTTATTTTAATTCCTTCAAGTGCCTGTGACTTAAACATCTTAGAATAAGGCTAAAAATAATTTCTGAACCTGTCAAGCCAGCAATTAATGAATGAATGAAATGGGGTTTAACGTCCTACTGTTATGCACTTAACCTGAGCTAACTGAAGACGGGCATACGCCATACAGTGTGTCATGCGGGAAATTTTGCCCGGGCAGCGGCGCTTCGGCCTACTCTTATATCGAATTTCAACTGCCAAGGGATATTTTACGTGCACTCCAAAGTGTACACGGTCCTCGGTTTTTCGCCCCATCCGAACGACTAGGCAGCTGTCCTTGTCAGGACCCCCTTCTGCATCACTGACAAGGGGAAATCACGTCGGAAAATCGAGATGAACTTTCTCGGCCAATGCAGGGATCGAACACTCGACCTCCAGGCTAGCGAACCAGCGCCTTATCCACTAAACCACCGTGATCCCCCGTCAAGCCAGCAAGAGTGTTATTGTCCCTTTAACAATTAATAGCTCACGTTATCTGCTTTACTTCCTTTGGTCTTGTACTTTTATATTAGTAGATGTTTTTAAGGTAAAGATTTCATTGGCAAATAAAACCCATAACTTCCAATTTGAGGAGCTTACAAATTATTTTTTATTTTAGATTTCTGATGTGTTATATTCCCATGGCAACCTATGTCACTTGGCCTTTTAAATTTTTATATCCATAAGAGTGCAGTGAATCCTGGGATAAATATATTAATTGATTCATTAGTTATCTTAATGAGTCCACGTGTCGCACATGAATAAAATGACTTTGAAAAGAAGTTTGATGCATGGCCGCCATACCACAAAATAAAAAACAGGTTTTTATATCTAATGAGATTTTGATGAACAGTGTAAATGACGTGTTGGAGGGAAAAAAAGTTTGAGGATAATGGCGCTAATCTCTAAGCTGTATTTATATTGATTCTTGACGAGTATCTCTTCTGTCATAATGTTTACTTGAAATAGAGTATGGAATTATAGCTTCAATCATTATAATCAAATGGCACGTTTAGAGTTAGAAAAAATCTCTCTGATAAGATGCATCATTAGGTATTTGCCAACATTAGATTTAAATGAATTCGACTGAAAATCAATGATTTAAAGGAGCTAAATCGCTAGCATTTGGGACCTAGAAATTGACAAGAGTGGGTCGCAACGCATATAATACTATGATATGAATGTATATAAACTGATTTACATTCAATGGTTTCCGTTTTTACTCCAATTTCAAATCAGTTATATTCGGCGAAATAATCCAGCAATTTTAATCAAGTGCACATTTCTAGTGTCTAGTTTTTCCGTTTGGTTTGATGCGATGTGGCAAGCCTTGTCCCGCGAGTATCTTATTACAACTGGGGCTGAAGCGTGTACCAATGTTAAAAAAAAAAAATATTTTATCTTAAATATCGGATATCAGTAGCTCATCTTTTCCCGGTAAGTTTACATCATCAATGTTGATTTAAATTGACCAATAATTATTGTTTTCGATGTCGAAGATTTTGGAGGATTTTGAGTTACGGACTTAGGTCCTTTAAATGAATTCAACTGAGAATCAATGATTTATGAATGTGGGATGAAATATAAAATAAAGAATTCGTTTGAATCAATAATATACATCTACTTTTTATACTACTCAGGGTGGATCGAGGAATCTCTGTATAAGGGGAGGGGGGGTGCCAGGCTCCCGTTAAGACAATCTGACAGTTGACAATGCGTTATACCATCATCGTCCCTAAATTACGTAGGCACACATGTACACACATTACGTAGGCACACATGTACACATATTACGTAGGCACACATGTACACACATTACGTAGGCACACATGTACACATATTACGTAGGCACACACACACAGTTTAAAAGAGAGAAATCTAACACCCGTTTTGACGTCAATTTTAATAATGATATAGGATACCATTGTGATTGATTCAATTTCATCGATGCAAGGCATTTAATTTTTTTTGGATGTTGCTGCGCAGGGTGAGGGTTGCCCCCCCCCCCCTTTCTGGATCCGCACCTATTACTTATGCGTGGATAACATCTCCAACCAGCTTCAGTCATCAAGTGTGTAAGACATTCTGTCCAGTAACTCCTCAGAACACCAACTTGTATTGGATTTTAGTTTTAAGCATAATAATTATTATTTCGTTTCCATTTTATAAATAGATGCTAAATTAACACGTATCTTCTCGAATTCACAGTCTACGTGTTCACAATTTCTTCTAGATTCCAATCAAAACTCTAAATTGGGAATGACAAATAAATGAGCTGACAAGTTGAAGATTTTCTCTTCTCGCGTTTCGTTAACCAAAGTTTTTGTGTCGTTTCATTGATGTCAATTGATCTGCCTGCTCACGAAGGGAACATATAATTGGATGTCAATCAGAGGCTGGAAGATAACATCTCCGACCAGCTTCAGTCATCAAGTGGGTAAGACATTCTGTCCAGTAACTCCTTAGAACACCAACTTGTATGGAATTTCAGTTTTCAGCATGTCATATTGAATCTGTGTGGTTGTAAATTGGAGAGAAATAACCATGATTTCAACTAATGCATTTCTAATAGGACTTTCAGTTATTGACTAATTTTTACAATAATCATTATTGGCACGACGATTTCCCCAACGATCTTCTGTTTCAAGTTGTAATAAAATATTTAAATCAACACCGACACAATGCTTGAACTCATTTAACATAATATTATCTTGATTTGGGAAACATTTTTTGTAGATCGATATTGGTTGCATGTGTAACTTGTAAATCAATCAGTGCTCAAGGAGATTATATTCTATATATCCACAGTTCGGTTATACCGCCACCCTGCCTGTCGGTCCATAGGTCAGTCCACTAACAACTAGCTTGTGAACGCCATAGAGGCTACATGATTAACCTTACACGTCATTGAGAATTATGACGTGTAAATGATTCACCTTACACGTCATTGGGAATCATGACGTGTAAAATGATCAACCTACACGTCATTGAGAATTATGACGTGTAAAATGATCAACCTACACGTCATTGAGAATTATGACGTGTAAAATGATCAACCTACACGTCATTGAGAATTATGACGTGTAAAATGATTAACCTTACATGTCATTGAGAATTATGACGTGTAAAATGATCAACCTACACGTCATTGAGAATTATGACGTGTAAAATTATTAACCTTAAAGTAAATACTGTTATCACGTAAACCTGTTTTACCTATCACCATTTGTCATCACTGACACGACTAAGTAAGAAACCAACGGGGGGTTGGCCAAAAACCCAGCCTCAATAATTCACAGACTTTAAAACAATCAAATAAATGACAAAAAAAATACAGCAAGCCTTTAGATTACATTACCGTAACTTGTATACTAGCTCTAGAAAGTTTCGTACAAAATAAATCAGTATTTTACCGTGTAACATTTAGCTAATGTAAATATGATGATAAAATTAAATGTTACTAGCTGGAGATTTCTGATTTTTTCGCTCTTTTATTTTCTCCGACTTGTTAGCTTTTAACGTGTCTATGAAAATGTTATCCCCAAGTGAAAACATGGCTTCACGGACCATCAAATATAAATGATTGAGTGTCTGGAAGTCTACCTGTTCTTAAATATACATAGGTACAACAAATTAAATAATCATCCACACAACCTTTATTATACGTCAATAGGTTTACATTGGGGGGGGGGGCTATATCTTCACGCGCGGTTAAATATCTGAGCAGTGGCATAGTAAGGGTTCTCATCGCCTGGACCCAAGATTAAACGAAGGACTGTCATGTAACTGTACGTAAGTGGTAGATTTGATTGAGCGAGAAGAATAGACACACTTCCTCAAAAAGTTCAAGTATCAGAAGCCAATCCAGCAATGGCCAGAGGGGGGTTTCTCGGGCCATTGCTTCAGGAATATGGAAATCAATAGGACTTTTTGTGCCTTCACAATAGTAGTCATACCAAGGAGGAAACAGCAAATTAAAGTGAAATATGTTGAATAAATGTAACAATAAGCATATTAATTAATTAACGAGCATTAAAGCCAATACCAGAGTGCTGTACTTCACATGACTCAATAAAGTCGACCAGACGAGTCACGGGACTGAATGTATTTTAATACTATATTGAATTCTCCTTTAAGCAAAGTCGCCTGTCAAACCTCTCGGGTTTTCTCCGGGTTCTCCGGTTTCCTCACATTGCTAAAGACCCACGGGACTGAATGTATTTTAATACTATATTGAATCTGCAATAGTTAGAATTCTCCTTTAAGCAAAGTCGCCTGTCCAACCTCGTTGGTTTTCTCCGGGTCCTCCGGTTTCCTCACACTGCTAAAGACCCCTACGCGGAACCGAATTATTGAAATAAAATTAAACCATATGTTAGTCCCGACATAAGCCTAGTTTGTGTCGAGTGTACGTTAAACCCAAATTCTCCCTCCCTTTAATCAAAGGTTTTTCATTCTGTACTATTCCGTTAAAGGCCCAATAACACTCTTGCTGTATCTGAATTATATGTCCCAATCTTTATTCTGATCAACAAATTATACTATTTTACAATATTCCAGTTAATTGAGGATACAAATTTTATCTTAACACACCGAATTTAAAAAATTGGAAAAATTCAACTACATGGTTTGAAAAGCTTTACGTACACAATTTCAAATACAACTTGGATTTAATCATATTTTAAAACCCTCTGGAAAAGTGAAATAGGATGTAATAGATAATTTACATATCAGGTAAATTTCTTTCTCCAATTTTTTTCTGGTTTCGAGATTGATAACAGGTAGGACACTTAAACCACAGGCACTTGAAGGGATTTAAATAAAATTTCTTACTACTGCTTGACTATTATATATAAGTAGAGACTAATATATAGCCCAGCAGTAGTAAGAAATTTTATTTTAATTCCTTCAAGTGCCTGTGACTTAAACATCCTGTAGTTAGAATAAGGCTTAAAAAAAATTGTCTGGACCTGTCAAGCCAGCAAGAGTGTTATTGTCCCTTTAACAATTAATAGCTTACGATATATGCTTTACTTCCTTTGGTCTTGTACTTTTATATTAGTAGATGTTTTTAAGGTAAAGATTTCATTGGCAAATAAAACCCATAACTTCCAATTTGAGGAGCTTACAAATTATTTTTTATTTTAGATTTCTGATGTGTTATATTCCCATGGCAACCTATGTCACTTGGCCTTTAATTTTTTTATATCCATAAGAGTGCAGTGAATCCTGGGATAAATATATTAATTGATTCATTAGTTATCTTAATGTGTCCACGTGTCGCACATGAATGAAATGACTTTGAAAAGAAGTTTGAAACGAGATTTTGATGAACAGTGTAAATGACGTGTTGGAGGGAAAAAAAGTTGGAGGATAATGGCGCTAATCTCTAAGCTGTATTTATATTGATTCTTGACGAGTATCTCTTCTGTCATAATGTTTACTTGAAATAGAGTATGGAATTATACGTCCAATCATTAGAATAAAATGGCACGTTTAGAGTTAGAAAAAATCTCTCTGATAAGATGCATCATTAAGTATTTGCCAACATTAGATTTAAATGAATTCAACTGAGAATCAATGATTTGTGAATGTGGGATGAAATATAAAATAAAGAATTAGTTTGAATCAATAATATACATCTACATTTTATACTACTCAGGGTGGATCCAGGAATCTCTGTAGGAAGTGAGGGTGGGGGGGGGTGACAGGCTCCCGTTAAGACAATCTGACAGTTGACAATGCGTTATACCATCATCGTCCCTAAATTACGTAGGCACACATGTACACACATTACGTAGGCACACGTGTACACACATTACGTAGGCACACATGTACACACATTACGTAGGCACACATGTACACACATTACGTAGGCACACATTGGGCTTTTAAAAGAGAGAAATCCAACACCCCGTTTTGACGTCAATTTTAATAATGATATAGGATACCATTGTGATTCAATTTCATCGATGCAAGGCATTTAATTTTTTTTTGATGTTGCTGCGCAGGGTGAGGGTTGCCCCCCCCCCTTTCTGGATCCGCACCCATTACTTATGCGTGGATAACATTTCCAACCAGCTTCAGTCATCAAGTGTGTAAGACATTCTGTCCAGTAACTCCTTAGAACACCAACTTGCATTGAATTTTAGTTTTAAGCATAATAATTATTATTCGTTTCCATTTTATAAATAGATGCTAAATTAACACGTATCTTCTCGAATTCACAGTCTACGTGTTCACAATTCTTTCTTGATTCCAATCAAAACTCTAAATTGGGAATGGCAAATAAATGAGCTGACAAGTTGAAGATTTGCTCTTCTCGCGTTTCGTTAACCGATGTTTTTGTGTCGTTTCATTGATGTCAATTGATCTGCCTGCTCACGAAGGGAACATATAATTGGATGTCAATCAGAGTAGATAACATCTCCAACCAGCTTCAGTCATCAAGTGTGTAAGACATTCTGTCCAGTAACTCCTTAGAACACCAACTTGTATTGAATTTCAGTTTTCAGCATGTCATATTGAATCTGTGTGGTTGTAAATTGGAGAGAAATAACCATGATTTCAACTAATGCATTTCTAATAGGACTTTCAGTTATTGACTAATTTTTCCAAGAATCATTATTGGCACGACCATTTCCCCAACGATCTTCTGTTACAAGTTGTAATAAAATATTTAAATCAACACCGACACAATGCTAGAACTTATTTAACATATTGTCTTGATTTGGGAGACATTTTTTTGTAGATCGATATTGGTTGCATGTGTAACTTGTAAATCAATCAGTGCCCCAAGGAGATTACATTCTATATATTCATAGTTCGGTCATACCGTCACCCTGTCGGTCCATAGGTTAGTCCACCAACAACTAGCTTGTGAACGCCAGAGGCTACAGTGTTTGACAGGGTTCGGTTATACCGCCATCCTGTCGGTCCATAGGTCAGTCCACCCACAACTAGCTTGTGAACGCCAGATGCTACAGTGTTTGACGGGTTATACCGCCACACTGTCGGTCCATAGGTCAGTTAACCAACAACTAGCTTGTGAACGTCACAGTTCGGTTATACCGCCACACTGTCGGTCCATAGGTCAGTCTGCCAACAACTAGCTTGTGAACGTCACAGTTCGGTTATACCGCCACACTGTCGGTCCATAGGTCAGTTAACCAACAACTAGCTTGTGAACGTCATAGAGGCTACAGTGTTCGGTTACACCGCCACACTGTCGGTCCATCGGTCAGTTAACCAACAACTAGCTTGTGAACGAGATAGAGCCCACAGTGTTTGACGGGTTATACCACTAACCTGTCGGTCCATAGGTCAGTCCGCCAACAACTAGCTTGTGAATGCGATAGAGGCTACAGTGTTTGACGTTTTTTTTTCAAATTTGGCGTAGATCGTTGAGGTCAAACGAAAACAAATCCCGTCAACGTTAAGCGATAGGCAACCTTGCGTTGCAGGGTTATGTCCCTTTGTTAATTTTTGACTTTTCGGTCTCGAGTTATCCACCCTTTCCCAAAAACCTTGTTAACGTGAGGCTTCCATTTTTAGCAGATTTTCAAATGTAGTCTGACGTATTGAGGTCATCATGTTTTTGAAGCAACGACCGCGAGTTTTACAACATTTCGACGTTGCTAGACTGGTCTGTAATTTCCGAACTAATAGCTAATTTATCTCCCTTTATCACAGACACGTGAAACAGTAGCGTCCAATCAGAGGTTGTGACACAAACACACTCAAATCAAACATGGCGACCTGCACGGAAACCTTGATAAGATCTACGAATTAAAGCGGGATCAAGACTTTTATTGGAGTTGTTGGGTTATAAGAAGACGCCTGTCGACATTCGCATCTTTTCCGAAAAATTGTCAGAGGCTACAGGTTTTAATATATATTTATCTTCCGATCACCAGCCCCCCCCCCCCTAATCTCAACCCTTTCGGAACTTCATAACAGATTGATTTTTTTTCAGAATCGTTGATTTGATAATTGTTTAATTGTTTATTTTTTGCAATGTCTATTTTCTGTCTTGTCCGCAGGTTTATTTTGTATATTTTTGTTTTGCGTGTAGTGCGGTCCTCCTGCACTTACTAGTATAATATATATAGTATAAGGTCTACGAGGAGCTCAGAGTATGATGATATAACAGACTTGTCAATCACACTATAAACACTTGTCAAGCTTCACAGTCGTGAGAATATAAATATTGATATGACAGATTCTACCGTATGTTTATGACATGTAAAACCGGTCTATAGACTAGGTCAATAGGTTTTAAACAATGATTATAGAAAATCTTGTCATCGGCAGGCGGACACCAAGTGGTTGTTTGGTTAACATTCGCTATTCGAACGAAATGATCCCACTTCATTTTCAGATGTGTGTGTTCTATTACATTCATTAAATAAAAAAAACCAAGAGAACGATTAAGAGTAGTTCCCGATTTCCCTGGCCATGCGAAACTTTCTACGTCTGTCCACAATTGCGGGCAAAATTTTCCTCATAGCACACTGCATGGCGTATGCTCGTCTTCAATTACTATTAGCCCAGGTTAGGTGCTTAATAGTAGGAAGTTAAACTCCACTCTATTCATTCATTAACTCCAATTGCGAACTAACAGGACACTAGTTGACTGACTTCAATTCCTACCTCGACGATTGTAGTCGACAACACCAAGTATTTTAGTCGACATCACCAAGTATTTTTCGAGAACTTTCTGCTTCCATTTTCTTATCTGATGAAATTGAAAAATGTTTTACGGTCGTTGGGTGAATGGGAGAGAGAAAGAGAGAGGGAGAGGGAGAGTAAGAGAGATGGATAGCGAGAGAGAGAGAGAGCTAGAGAGAGGAATGGGGTTAACGCCCCCTCGACACAAACTAGGTCATTTCGGGACAGTGGGGGGGGGGGTGAACTGGAGGACCCGGAGAAAAACCACAAGGTTGGACATTGGGTGAATGAAAGCAGTAGTACGGATTATAACCGGATTGGAAAATAATATACTTATCTTACAACATGGCGGCCATTCAAAGCAGATATCTTTTCTCCAAGTAGATTGTTTTATGTGTGCATAATGTTTTGCTTGCGCGTAGGGGTCTTCTAGCAGCGGGAGGAAACTTCTGGACCCGGAGAAATCCACGAGGTTGGACAGGCGACCCTACTCCCTGCCACGTACAACCGGGGATTCGAAACCACGCCAGTTGACTCGATGATACAGAGCGCACTCACCAGTTAGCCTTCCCCCACCAAACCCCCTTTGGATGGTGACAGAAAACCAAGGTCCTGTGTAAGCCTTTGCTTACACGCTAAATAATCCTTGCCCAGTCGGTGCGAAAAAGTGGGACATTAAACCCTGTGCCATTACATTTGGTAATCTGAGTGAACAAGTGAGGAAAATGTAATCAAATCAAATTAGCAATACCTTTTGTCCATAATATGATTAAAATCCTTTTAAAGCAGAACCCAATCTCTTGAATTTAGCTAAGTAATTTTGGACGTAAATTGATTTATAATCCAGACATTGCCATCAGAATCGACAGATTTTGGCAGCCTATTCTTTACGTTTCGAATGAGTAGGTCCTCCAATACCACTCTTGTTGTAACGGAATAATACCACTCTTGTTGTAACTATTCTTTACGTTTCGAATGAGTAGGTCCTCCAATACCACTCTTGTTGTAACGGAATAATACCACTCTTGTTGTAACTATTCTTTACGTTTCGATTGGGTAGGTCCTCCAAGATCTTTAAAGGCCCAATGGCCAATATCACTCATGTTGTAACTCAATAAAATGTCCCAATCTTTATTTTTGTCAACAAATTGTACTATTTTACAATATTCCAATTAATTGATGATAAAAATTTCATCTTAACACACCTAATTTTAAAAATTGGAAAAACTCAACTAAATGGCTCGAAAAGCCTTACGTAAAACTGTTCAAATGTAACTTTGATTTTAAAATATTTTCGAACCCTAGGATGTAATGGATAATTTACACAACATTGCAGGTAGGACACTTAAATATCTAGACTTAAAATAAGGCTATTGTTTATTGTTTATTAAAATAAGGCCATTATTTATTTTCTGGAGCTATCAGGCCAGCAAGAGTGTTATTGTCCCTTTAAGTTTATCAGAATATTTAATCAAATATAAGAGACAAGAAATTCATTAAAATGAAATGGAACGAAACGAAATAATCGCATTGATGCCTTCTTTGGTTATTATGAGCCTAACAGTGTTATTATGTTAAGATATGTAAAACGTCTCATTATAGTTGGGGGGTTGGGGTTGCCTAGTGGTCTAGAGTGCCGCGCTTCGACCTCTAGCTGGCCGGCCACCTCTGGCTTGCGGCTGTGGTTTCGAGCCCTGGTGTGAGCGTATGTGGCATGGAGATAGGGGCGCCTTTTCAACCTCGTGGGTTTCCTCCGGGCACCCTGGTTTCCTCCCACTGCTAAAGACCCCTACGCGCAAGCGAATTATTGGAATAAAATTAAACCATATGTTAGTCCCGAAATGACCTCTCTCTCTTTTCTTTGCTGCAGACGAATAAATCAATCATTTTGTCTCGAATTGAATGAAGCTTCAGTTTTACGGGGAACTACTTTATAATGTTTTAACGGCGCGGATTAAGTAGACTGTTCACCATTTTATATCGAGATTGGTAGCCGTTAGACTGTTCACCATCTTATATCGAGATTGGTAGCTGTTAAGAAGGGATTTTAACACGCGGTAGATCTAACGGTTGTATTAAGAACAAGAGAAGCGCGAGCACGGACAATCGAACTGGAACGAAGTAATGAAGTAATGTGGTTTCAAGAAGAAATATATCTGATTTAAATTTATCGCGTTTAATTGTAGAACTTCAGTTAGGGAAAGAGGAAGTTACATTTATTAAAAGTGTAAATTGAAATATGTCCAACAGATAGCGACGATTTCAAGCAGAAATAAATTATAAGACACTGAATTGGAGGGGGGGGGGGGGCTGGTGATGGTCGTCATATCTTTATAAATATTGAACGGTCTCTTTTGGACAACTATTATTCCAATTGAATTTTCACAATCTAGTGATTCCCAAGGATTTTACGAGTTTTTAACAAAGTAATTTATCATTTTCTTACAGTTCAAGACTTTCTAACAAAGTACTTTTTCATTTTCATTTTGGAGCCTCTTTGCCGACACAGAAATTTGAACAATCAATACTTGGACAATAAAATGTATGACCCGATGAAAGCTATAAACTAGTTTTTGGAAAACAGAAATAAAAAAGATGCCCCCCCCCCCCTCTTGACCAAAACAAAGACAGCGATGTAGAAATGATATATTGTAACACCATGACAGATGTATATACTAATCCAACCGCCATCTTCCTGGCTGTTCTTGTTGTACTATCGTCATGACAATTGTATATCAAATGGCGGATTTTGATAGGACGCCACAGTTCCACGATCATGATGTTATCAGAGTTACGCATCTTTTCCGAATACTTGTCAGGGGCTACAGGGTTTAATATATATTTATCTTCCGATCACCCCCCCCCCCTAATCTCAACCCTTTCGGAACTTCATAACAGATTGATTTTTTTCAGAATCGTTGATTTGATAATTGTTTAATTGTTTATTTTTTGCAATGTCTATTTTCTGTCTTGTCCGCAGGTTTATTTTGTATATTTTTGTTTTGCGTGTAGTGCGGTCCTCCTAGTATAATATATATAGCAGTTGGTCTACGAGGAGCTCCGAGTATGATGATAGACATGTCAAGCTTCACAGTCGTGAGAATATAAATATTGATATGACAGATTCTACCGTATGTTTATGACATGTAAAACCGGTCTATAGACTAGGTCAATAGGTTTTAAACAATGATTATAGAAAATCTTGTCATCTGCAGGCGGACATCAAGTGGTTGTTTGGTTAACATTCGCTATTCGAACGAAATGATCCCACTTTATTTTCATATGTGTGTGTTCTATTACATTCATTAAATAAAAAAAAAACAAGAGAACGATTAAAAGTAGTTCCCGACTTCCCTGACCATGCGAAACTTTCTACGTCTGTCCACAATTGCGGGCAAAATTTTCCTCATAGCACACTGCATGGCGTATGCTCGTCTTCAATTAATATTAGCCCAGGTTAGGTGCTTTATAGTAGGAAGTTAAACCCCATTCTATTCATTCATTCACTCCAATTGCGAACAAACAGAACACTAGTTGACTGACTTCAATTCCTACCTCGACGATTGTAGTCGACAACACCAAGTATTTTAGTCGACATCACCAAGTATTTTTCGAGAACTTTCTGCTTCCATTTTCTTATCTGATGAAATTGAAAAATGATTTTATGGTCATTAGGTGAACGAGAGGGAGAGAGAGAGAAGGGGAGAGAGAGGGGGAGAGTACGAGAGATAGATAGCGAGAGAGAGAGAGCTAGAGATAGGAATGGGGTTAACGCCCCCTCGAAAACTAGGTCATTTCGGGACAGTGGGGGGGGGGGGTGAACTGGAGGACCCGGAGAAACCCCACAAGGTTGGACATTGGGTGAATGAAAGAAGTAGTACGGATTATAACCTTATTGCAAAATAATATACTTATCTTACAATATGGCGGCCATTCAAAGCAGGGTTCTTTTCTCCAAGTATATAGTTCCCTGTGTGCATAATGATTTGCTTGCACGTAGGGGTCTTCTAGCAGCGGGAGGAAACTTGTGGACCCGGAGAAATCCACGAGGTTGGACAGGCGACCCTACTCCCTACCACGTACGGCCGGGGATTCGAAACCACGCCAGTTGACTCGATGATACAGAGCGCACTCACCAGTTAGCCTTCCCCCACCAAACCCCCTTTGGATGGTGACAGAAAACCAAGGTCCTGTGTAAGCCTTTGCTTACACGCTAAATAATCCTTGCCCAGTCGGTGCGAAAAAGGTGGGACGTTAAACCCTATTTCATAACATTTGGTAATCTGAGTGAACAAATGAGGAAAATGTGATCAAATCAAATTAGCAATACCTTTTGTCCATAATATAATTAAAATCCTTTTAAAGCAGAACCCAATCTCTTGAAATTAGCTAAGTAATTTTGGACGTAAATTGATTTATAATCCAGACATTGCTATCAGAATCAGCAGATTCTGGCAGCCTATTCTTTACGTTTCGATTTAGTAGGTCCTCCAAGATCTTTAAAGGCACAATACCACTCTTGTTGTAACTGAATAATATGTTCCAATCTTGTTGTAACTATTCTTTACGTTTCGATTGAGTAGGTACTCCAAGTTCTTTAAAGGCCCAATGGCCAATACCACTCATGTTGTAACTCAATAATATGTCCCAATCTTTATTTTGGTCAACAAATTGTACTATTTTACAATATTCCAATTAATTGATGATAAAAATTTCATCTTAACACACCTAATTTTAAAAATTGGAAAAGCTCAACTAAATGGCTTGAAAAGCCTCACGTAAAACCGTTCAAATGTAACTTTGATTTTAAAATATTTTCGAACCCTAGGATGTAATGGATAATTTACACAACAATGCAGGTAGGACACTTAAATATCTAGACTTAAAATAAGGCTATTGTTTATTGTTTATTAAAATAAGGTCCGGCAGCCGTTTACGAAATAGCAGGGGGACCCAAATTTGTCGAGATAAGTTTTTTTCTCGACGGTTTTATATGGAATCGGACCCGCTGAATCCATTTTTCGCTACTGGATCACTGTCAGCCTGGAGGGTTTTGAGTACTTAGCGAATTACTTATTAAATAACTGATTAAAATCCCCGTTCGTTTAAAATGACACATACAAGTCGAAATACGCCGCTGTTTGTAATGTTATTTATAGAATAGGATCCCTGAGTCTGTTTTAGATACTAGTTCACTATCAGCCAGGTTGTATTTCAAATAACCCGGTGTCCGTTTACGAAATAACAGGGGAACCCACGTTTTTCGAGATAAGTTTGTTTCTCGGCGGTTTTATATGGAATCGGACCCGCTGAATCCATTTTTCGCTACAGGATACCTGTCAGTCTGGAGGGGGGTAAGCAAGTCGCTAATTACTAATTAAATAGTTAATCCCAATGATTTACCACCCCCTTTTGCAATGAATATAGGGATAATTCAGCACGAGTAATAAACATTGTGGAAATGCGCCACTTATGTCACTTATGGAGATCGATCACACGAAGAGGGTGTGTCCACTTATTTGTGAGTGTGTCAGCCCAGGGACTGGAGCTTGGAGTCCAGTCTCCTACTCGTGGGACTACCGGCGGTGACTTGTTAGAAATGTCATCATTTTCATGCCGAAACCAGAACAGCCTCGTCCCTATGCGGTCACAATAAATGCTGTAGTTTTGTGAAGCCCTCATCACTCACTCTGCATCGAAATGGCCGAAAATACATGTTATTTCAAAAGGCTGTATGAACGACTAGTAACAAGGCATGGGGAGAGTATGTTAAAGCTATATCAAAACCCTCCAGTCTGACAGTGATCCAGTAGCGAAAAATGGATTCAGCGGGTCCGATCCCATATAAAACCGTCCAGAAAAAAACTTATCTCGAAATTTGGGTCCCCAGCTTTGGCCGCCGGACTTGTCCCTTAAAGTTTATCAGAATATTTAATCAAATATAAGGGACAAGAAATTCATTAAAATGAAATGGAACGAAACGAAATAATCGCATTGATGCCTTCTTTGGTCATTATGTTAAGATATGTAAAACGTCTCATTATAGTTGGGGGTTGGGATTGCCTAGTGGTCTAGAGTGCCGCGTTTCGAGCCCTGGTGTGAGCGTATGTGGCATGGAGATAGGGGCGCCTTCTCAACCTCGTGGGTTTTCACCGGGCACCCTGGTTTCCTCCCACTGCTAAAGACCCCTACGCGCATGCGAATTATTGGAATAAAATTAAACCATATGTTAGTCCCGAAATGACCTCTCTCTCTTTTCTTTGCTGCAGACGAATAAATTAATCAGTTTGTCTCGAATTGAATGAAGCCTTAGTTTTACGGGGAACTACTTTATAATGTTTTAACGGCGCGGATTAAGTAGACTGTTCACCATTTTATATCGAGACTGGTAGCCGTTAAGTAGGGACTTTAACACGCGGTAGATCTAACGGACAATCGAACTGGAACGAAGTAATGTAGTAATGTGGTTTCAAGAAGAAATATATCTGATTTAAATTTATCGCGTTTAATTGTAGAGCTTCAGTTAGGGAAAGAGGAAGTTACATTTATTAAAAGTGTAAATTGAAATATGTCCAACAGATAGAGACATTTTCAAGCAGAAATAAATTATAAGACACTGAATTGGAGGGGGGGGGGGCTGGTGATGGTCGTCATATCTTTATAAATATTGAACGGTCTCTTTTGGACAACTAATTATTCCAATTGAATTTTCACAATCCAGTGATTCCCAATGATTTTACGACTTTATAACAAAGTAATTTATCATTTTCATGCAGTTCAAAACTTTCTAACAAAGTACTTTATCATTTTCATCTTGGAGCCGCTTTGCTGACACAGGAATTTAAACAATCAATACTTGGACAATAAAATGTATGACCCGATGAAAGCTATAAACTAGTTTTTGGAAAACAGAAATAAAAAAGATGCCCCCCCCCCCTCTTGACCAAAACAAAGACAGCGATGTAGAAATGATATATTATAACACCATGACAGATGTATATACTAATCCAACCGCCATCTTCCTGGCTGTTCTTGTTGTACTATCGTCATGACAATTGCATATCAAATGGCGGATTTTGATAGGACGCCACAGTTCCACGATCATTTCCGCCGTGACGTCATACACAGTTCCTGCTCCACTGGTGAGAGAGGGAGAAATGGCGTGTAACGTCCACTCAACACTTGAACTAGGTCATTTCGGGACTTTGTATCAGTTTTGTATACCATTTCATGTATACGATTGGTCGAACATGTACACGATTGGTCGATATATACCATTATTCGATATATACAGATTTGTCGAACATTGAAACATGATGCTACAATTTTAAATGTTTAAGTTATGTGTTTAACATTTATTTTTTTAAAAAGCCTTAAAAATAGATGGTATATCCATAAACAGTCATACTTTGTTAAATAATAATCCTATTAATCCTATAATTCACTATTGCCACCTGAGAAATTGGCAAATATATCGTTTTCAACTTCAAATTCCAACGTTTGAAGATAGCTATTCCATGGAGGGAATAGGAAAACAAGGGAGGTAATTGTGTTATTATTTCCGGTGTCAATGAGGGTGGGAAATAATGTCCATTATAAACGTATGATAGTAAGTTGATAACCAATTAAGCAAAAGAAATAATTATGTTTTGACTTTCTTAGAAAATATGAAATTCTAGCTCTAAAGCGAGAATTTCATAATTTCTTAGAAAGTCACAACATAATTACTTCTGTGTCGTTTGCTCAATAGGTTATCAACTCACTATTATACGACCATGGGCATTATTTCCCACCTTCAAAAATCATTGACACCGGAAATAATAACACAATTACCTCCCTTGTTTTCCTATTACCTCCATGGAATAGCTATCTTCAAACGTTGGAATTTAAAGTTGAAAATGGTATTTTTGCCAATTTCTCAGGTGGCAATAGTGAATTATAGGATTAATAGAATTATTCTTTAACACGGTAGGACTGTTCATAGTTACCACCTATAAAGGCTTTTTAAAATAAATTTTAAAAATATAACTTAGAAATATGGAATTGTAGCTTAAAAGGAGGCAAGTATTTAACTCAGTATCATCCATAGTCTACGACATCGCAAAAAAGACCCATTTGGAGAGAGACAGAAATGGGGTTTAACTAGGTCATTTCGGGACTAACATATGGTTTAATTTTATTTCAATAATTCGCTTGATCACGATTAACTTGAACTTAAGGATTTTGGTTCTTGTGGGGAGAGAGAGATGGGGTTTAACGTCCACTCAACACAACTAGGTCATTTCGGGACCAAGGTCATTTGGTTCTTGTGGATTGGGAAGATATGGAAGTATGTATTATATTGTCTTTAATTTTAGATTTGGTGAAGTATGGAATATGTATGTTATAATAAATAATTAGGCCTAAGCTTGAGAACAGAGCAGATAGCTTGTAGTTCTAAAAAATACCATCTGGCAAGAACAAGACTTAACACACCACTATTCACTGCGGACCTAAAGGTCACTGGTGACGTAAGAAGGATGGAACATGTATGAAAACTAAATAAACATGTCTAAAAGAGCATTGAATTTTACAATTTAACATATTGTATACTTCCCATATATCAATAACATCAACCTAACTGGTGTCTAAAAATAGTTGTTAGACATCGTCTAATCTATTAAAGGAGCTAAATCACTAAGATTTGGGACCTAGAAATTCACAAATGTTAGCGATTTAGCTGTTATAATGTCGCGCAAATCTGTAAAAATAACCAGTTTACCAGTTTACCATCACATGTCAATGTTCCATGGTATTTACTGTTGTCTACGATATGTATATAGCGAGTGAGAGCCCTGCGAGAGAGAGAGAGAGAGAGAGAGAGAGAGGGGGGGAGAGAGAGAGAGATGGGGTTTAACGACCACTCGACACAAACTAGGTCATTTAGGGACTAATATGTATATAGCATCCTTCATCTTTTCCCATAACCGAGGTCCCGTGTACACATTTGGGGTGCACGTAAAAGATCCCTTGGCAGTCGGAATTCAGTTGCTGCCCGGGCAAAAATTTCCCTCATAGCACACTGTATGGTGTTTGCCCGTCTTCAATTAGCCCAGGTTAGGTGCAGTAGCATCCTTCATCTTTTCCCATACAATATGATAGAAAAGTAGGACAATAAGCGGTAGCCGAGAATTCAATTAAAAACACCATTTCACTCAGATGTCGACCAGTTTATTTCACCTTTTTACTTTAGTTGGAGGAAAGGGGGATGTAATATAATTAAAGGTACTGTTGATTTCATTTACACGGTTTAAGCTTTTAAATCAATATAGAATTACAAGTTTTAGACGGGGATTCACCATCTTTTATCTGGGGTTAGACTAGAAACATTGATGGAACTTTAAACAATTAGGTCATCATGGCGATAGGTCACCATGGAATCATGTATATCGTCCTGCAACTAGTCCAATGAAACTTCATCTCTATTAGTAAGTGCAGGAGGACCGCACTACACGCAAAACAAAAATATACAAGATAAACCTGCGGACAAGACAGAAAATAGACATTGCAAAAAACAATTATCAAATCAAGTGAATGGATGATGATCAAATAAAAATATTACCGTATAAATTGATCTGCACAAGTTGATCTTTTAAATTACAAGGTACACAAATATATAAATATTATTGAAAAGATTAATGGATAATATCTAATATAATTTGAAATACGATAAACATACAAATTGTTTTATACTGTATTCATCAAAAATAGGGTTAAAAAACAGACGATTCCTGAAACTAAGGTTAGATCGGGTCTAAGAGACGAGAATTAACATTAAAGACATTGGGGGAATAATTGGTAATCTGTGGCATGGATGTTTAGACAGGGCCGGTATTCTAGTGCTTGCTATAGGCCTGGATGTTTAGACAGGGTCGGTATTCTAGTGCTTGCTGTAGGCGCTTTTTGCCGCAGATGTTTAGACAGGGCCGGTATTCTAGTGCTTGCTGTAGGCACTATTTACCGCAGATGTTTAGATCTGCAACATCTGGTTAGACATACCACGTGACTGTGTCTATACCCACCATACCATCTGTGTATATAGTCACGTGACATATAATAAGAATGGTGCTGTGTTAAACCCACCATATGGTTTTTAATACTCGAATTTCTTAACAAAAGTTTCTGATAAACCATAAATAATGATACAGGTAAAACTCCACTTAGTTCTATTAAAATGGAACATAATACCTTAATTACACCAGTCTGCTCTTTAAAGATACATTCCCGCGTACAAACTGCTGGGTGATTTAATGGTTTATTGGGACTAAAACATATCCAAACTAATTAATTTATCATAAATTTGCTTCAAATCCTTCTGAAAACATTTTAATTGCCAAGGAATGCCCTGCTATAAAAATTCGATCAAAAGAGGTCATGGCTATGCCACGTGATTTATCTCTCTCGGATGTCGGAGGAGAATTCCTTGCATACAAAAGACGATGTTGTCTTTAATCGCTTACTGTTTATTACAAATATCGAATCCTAATTAAATTCTCGGATTATCTACTGCTCGCGTCTTTTTCCGTGATTTTTATCTCAGAAAGTGTCGTACGTCTGCCTCTTCATAAAGTTTATCAACATGTAGGCCTGCATCAAACGCTCAATCTCTGCGTCCAACCTTTGGCATTACGCGTGCAGATATTTCTAATCGTCAGGCTGTGGATTAGGGGAACCCTTACATTTTTGTCGTGTATACGCCCCATGGGTGTTTTCCAGGGAATCCAGTATTTTTCTAGTACGCTTACTCTTCCGGACACCTATGTTACCACTGTTTGTCGTGTATTTCGTATTGTTTGGCTGCAGCTATGGGTGGTGTGGCGCGCCAGCAGGGTAAGCTTACTCTTCCGGACACCCGTTTCCACTGTTTGTCGTGTATTTTGTACCCGGTCAATTTAAATCAACATTGATGATGTTATCTTACCAGTAAAAGATGAGCTTCTAATATCCGATATTTAAATATTTAAGATAAAATGTTTTTTAACATAATGCGCTTGAGCCCAAGTTGTAATAAGAGACTTGAGGAGGGAGGCTAGACATACTGCCTCATACCAATACGGCGTAGGTTGACTGGAATTACCAAATGCTAGAAATTTGCATGGCTTATTTCGCCGAACATAACTGATTTGAAATTGGAGTAAAAACGGTAACCATTGAATGTAAATATGAATGTATATAAACTGATTTACATTAAATGCTTTCCGTTTTACTCCAATTTCAAATCAGTTATGTTCGGCGAAACAAGCCATTCAGTCTCAACCCAGTGCATTTTTTTAGCGCCTGGTTATTCCAGTCCACATATGCAGTGTGATACAGTGCAATGTGTCTAGCCTCGTCCCTCGAGTCTCTCAATAAAACTAGGACCGGAGCGCAATATAAACTGATTTACATTAAATGCTTTCCGTTTTACTCCAATTTCAAATCAGTTATGTTCGGCGAAACAAGCCATTCAGTCTCAACCCAGTGCATTTTTTTAGCGCCTGGTTATTCCAGTCCACATATGCAGTGTGATACAGTGCAATGTGTCTAGCCTCGTCCCTCGAGTCTCTCAATAAAACTAGGACCGGAGCGCAATATGGTACACGATTCGTGTACCAATGTTAGAAAAATTATTTTATCTTAAATATCGGATATCAGAAGCTCATCTTTTCCCGGTAAGTTTACATCATCAATGTTGATTTAAATTGACCAATAATTCGTGTTTTCGATGTCGAAGATTTTGGAGGATTTTGAGTTACGGACTTAGGTCCTTTAAGAGAAACCATGCATTAGGTTGGCAAAACTTTTTCTATTAGTAAGTGCAGGAGGACCACACTACACGCAAAATAAAAATATACAAGACAGAAAAGACAGACAAGACAGAAATAGACATTGCAAATACTAAACAATTATCTAATCAAGTGAATGGATCCGGGGGCCAGCCGTAAGCGTCCACTGCGCTGTACAGTCCCGGGCCTGTTTTGGTACAGGCTTCACTAAAATGATTGACAAAAAAGACGCAACAAAAATAATGAGATCAATCTTGGCAGAAATAGAAATAGAAATCTGACAGATCATCAATTTGATTGAAATACAGATCTATATTTCGTTTCGTTGTTTTTATACTTTCGATGACCTACACTACAAGATCTGGGGCCGGTTGCTCAAAGCTCTGTTATCTTTTTACGACCCATTAGTTTTAACGGAGAGAAAGATTGTTGCTGGAAATAAAGGGCCAGAACATTCTGTAGTGTGGTGTAAATTTTCCTACAGATTTATGCTAATATAAAAAATAAAGTATTCTATAGGTTCGTTAGAGTTAAACGGATCGTTAAAATAACTTAGTTTTGAGCAACCGACCCCAGAATAGTTGTACTGTGAGATCGCGTCAGTGGGCATACGAGCGACTTTTGACCCCATGAAGTCCGTCAGACATTTGATTTACCAATCAGCATTGATGTTTCTGGTCATTTACCCACAGTTCCGTGCACCTCACGCCCAAAAGCTCGCCGTGACAGACCGTTCCATTGGCTAATCCCTCACATCACCCAATGATTAAAACTCTTCAAGATCCTAGTGTAGTAAAGACAAGTAAAACAAAATTTTGGACTATAAAAAACGAAACGAAATAAGATCTGTGGTTTAATCACTCATTACGTTCATAATTCGTTAACCGGAAAATTTAATATAATATAAAGATTATACGACTTTGAAATGGCATGTCACAGATTTGTGCGTGTTTCCTTTATTGTATATCGCAGCTGGGTGTCTATTGTAAGCGGTAAGGGGGGCTGGGATGGCCTAGTGGTCTAGAGTGCCGCGCTTCGACCTCTAGCTGTCCTTTCACCTCTGGATGGAGATAGGGGCGCCTTCTCAACCTCGTGGGTTTCCCCCTACTGCAAGCGAATTGTTGAAATAAAATTAAACCATATGTTAGTCCCGAAATGACCTAGTTGTGTTGAGTTGACGTTAAACCCCAAGCGGTTGTCGCAGTGGGGCAGTGAGTAAGACGCTGGCACGCTAACTAGGAATTATCGGCTTTAATCCCGGTCATTTTCAGGCGCGGTTTACCCTTGTCAGTGGCGCAGAACGGAGGGCCTGTCAAAGACATGTTCTAGTCGTTCGGATGGTGTGCACGTGAAAGAACCCTTAGCAGTTGCAATTCACATCAAGAGTAGACCTGAGCGCTGCTGTCCGGTCAACATTTTCTTCATAGCACACGGTGTGGCTTACATGCCCGTTTTCATTAGCCCTGTTTCTCAAAATCTTAACTAACGATAAAAACCAAATTGAAGAAGACACTGCTATTTGACTGGCTAAGCACTAAATTCAATCTAATATCATCCAATCAAATTACTAAAGTTTGGATTTTTATCTTAGTTAAACTTTTGTGAAACAGGCACCTGGAGCCGGTTGCTCAAAGCTCTGTTATCTTTTAACGATCCGTTAACTTTAACGGAGGGAAAGAATGTTGCCTGGAATAAAGGCCCCGAACATTCTGTGGTGCAAATTTTTACTACAGATTTATGCTATTATAAAAAAATAAAGTATTCTATAGTGTTTTCTGGAGTAAATTTAACGGAAAGTTAACAAACAACACGTTACCAAGATATATCCGTTAAAGTTAACGGATCGTTAAAGATAACAGAGCTTTGAGCAACCGGCCCCTGGACTTTAAACCCATTTCAATTCATTTTGCCTTCTACAAACAATCTTATTTAGTCTGGCAAGTGTTCTTGAACCTAGTGGTCGGTTAAAGCCCCAATATCACTCTTGTAACTGAATAATAATAATATGTCCCAGTCTTTATTCCGGTCAACAAATTGTACTATTTTACAATATTTCAATTAAAAAATGATAAAAATTTCATCTTAACACACCTAATTTTAAAAATTGAAAAAATTCAACTACATGCCGTAAATGGTTTGAAAAGCTTTACGTAAACACTTTCAAATGCAACTTGGATTTAAACATATTTTCTAACCCTCTGGACCAGTGAGATAGGTTGTAATGGATAATTTACACAACAGGTAGGACACTTAAACATCTTGTAGTTAGAATTAGGCTTATTTTTTTTTCTGACTCTGTCAAGCCAGCAAGAGTGTTATTGTCCCTGTAACAAGACCGTGATAGACAGTGTTATACCAGACTTGTCAATCACACTATAAACACTTGTCAATATTCTCAAGTTACTGTAAGAATATAAATATTGATATGACAGCTTATACCGTATGTTTATGACATGTTAAACCGGTCTATAGACTAGGTCAATAGGTTTTAAACAATGATGTCATCCCCTCATCAACGATAGATTGACATGCGGTGATTGAAATAGATATTAACGTGGCAATCGCTATTCGAACGAAATAAACATATATTTCCTAATTTTAACAGGGAATGTATGTGGTCAGGCATGGTCGGTAAACGTTACTTTATAGAGATAAAAAAAAATCACCAATGATTTCTCTAAAACCATGTCCCAGTGCATGTGTGAGAGAGAGAAATGGGGTTTAACGTCCACTCAACACAACCAGGTCATTTCGGGACTAACATGTGGTTTAATTTTATTTCAATAATTCGCTTGCGCGTAGGGGTCTTTAGCAGTGGGAGGAAACCGGAGTGCCCGGAGGAAACCCACGAGGTTGAGAAGGCGCCCCTATCTCAACGCCACACACGCTCACACCTGGGCTCGAAACGACAGCCGCAAACCAGAGGTGGCTGGCCAGCTAGAGGTCGAAGCGCGGCACTCTAGACTACTAGCCAGTGACGAAAAAAACACCTAATAGGTAATAGAAGCTTTGACCATATTAATCGGCAGCTATTGGTAGGGCAAATTCAAAACACCCAGTCTTACGAGGTTTCAGTGGGGCATGTGGCAGATTGGGACAGATAAAAAGGGCCAAAAAGGCCTAAAATTTGCCTCAGAAGTAATGGGATAAAAACATTTTTTTTTTGAATATTGCCATACAAAGTATGAGTTTTATCTTTACGATCATAGCAAATACAGGAGGACTGCACCACACGCAAAACAAAAAAAACTACAAGATAAATCTGCGGACAAGACAGAAAATAGACATTGCAAAAATAAACAATTATCAAATCAAGTGAATGGATCCGGGGGTCAGCCGTAAGCGTCCACTACGCTGTACAGTCCTGGGCCTGTTGTGGTACAGGCTTCACTAAAATGATTTACAAAAAAGACGCAACAAAAATACGACGAATCTCGACAGTGGTCGTCCTAAAATCAGTTATGAAGTATGTTTGTAAAGTTCACAAAGCATTCTCAGACTTAAGTTTCTCAACTTTCAATCATTGTTTATGAGAAATATCTTTGATCCAGAAACACAAAACTTTGCACATAGTTTCTTATTGCTGTATTTGATACATTAAAACAACACAATTGTTATTAAGGGCTTTATTTTAGTTAAAATAAGGCGAACAATTTTGAGTAAATTCTCAATTTAAGTCTGAGAATGCTTTGTGAACTCGGGGCCTAAGCATACTAATTCTAGTCACAGAATAATTACTAATTAACCCGTTAAACGCACTGCTTTGATAGCATAATCTAATTTGAACGAGTCTCTCTTTAAAGTAGGAAGTAATCAGTCAAGATGAAATGTGAGTTATTAGGGTGGTAAAAAGCCTAACACAATTTACCGTCCATATATTATCATACAAATAGACAGTAATGGCGGTTTTCTTACAGATACCAGATCCAGTTAACAGACCACAAGCCAATAATTAACCCTTTACATGCCACTACTCTATAATTAACCCTTTACATGCCACTACTCTATAATTAACCCTTTACATGCCACTACTCTATAATTAACCCTTTACATATCACTACTCTATAATTAACCCTTTACATGCCACTACTCTATAATTAACCCTTTACATATCACTACTCTATAATTAACCCTTTACACACCATTACTCTATAATTAACCCTTTACACACCGATCATTTGTCTAGAATAACCGCCATTTATTACCATGTGTAGTGATTTGATGGTGTGCCGATAAGTACAATACTAAAATCAGATTAAAAATCACAACCGTTTTAAAGGAGCAATACTCGTTCATTTGTCTTTAAAGCGAGAATTACATATTTTCTAATAGTAAGTGCAGGAGGACTGCGCTACACGCAAAACAAAAATATAGAAGATAAACCTGCGGACAAGACAAAAAACAAACATTGCAAAAAATAACAATTATCAAATCAAGTGAATGAATTCGGGGGCCAGCCGTAAGCGTCCACTGCGCTGTACAGTCCCGGGCCTGTTGTGGTACAGGCTTCACTAAAAGTGAAAACATAACTATGTTTATGTCTGTACCCAATAGGTTGTCAACTCACTATTTTACGATCATAGGTATCATAATCACATTTAAAAATCGTTCCCACCGGAAATAATAACACAATTACCTCCCTTGTTTTTTTTTATTCCCCATCATAAAATAGCTATTTTCAAACGTTTGAATTTGAAGTTGAAAATGAAATTTTTTCCAATTTCTCAACTGGCAATAGTGAATTTTAGGATTAATAGTTTTTAACAAGGTAGGACTGTTTATAGAAATCATCTCCTTTAAGGCTTTATTTTAATACATTTTAAAAATATGAAATTTTCGCTCTAGTCAACATAATACGCCATAATTTCAACTGCCAAGGGATCTTGGCCCGAACTACAAGTTTGTAAAACTGCGCTCTGTTTTGGGTCCCATTTAAACCACCCAATCACCCTGAAAACCTACGATGTTTGCTGCTACCTTTTGATTAAGAACAAGAAAGGTTATCTTTTATTCCAGCACCGAATACGAGAGAGAGAGAGATAGAGAGAGAGAGAGAGTGAGAGAGAGAGAGAGAGAGAGAGAGAGAGAGAGAGAGAGAGAGAGAGAGAGAGAAATGGGGTGTAACGTCCACTCGACACAAACTAGGTCATTTTGGGACTAACGTATGGTTTTCAATCTTTAGCAGTGGGAGGAAACCCTAGTGCTCTAGAGTGCCGCGCTTCGACTTCTTGCTGGCCGGGCACTTCTGGCTTGCGGCTGTGGTTTCGAGCCCTACTGTGAGCGTATGTGAAATGGAGATAGGGGCGACTTCTCAACCGAATACGAAGTCACAGTATTATATGTTAACTAATTCAGTTATTATTTTTATCGATCTCTTCTCTAGTGATTTATTTAATATAATGATCTATCACTTCCTTTCAGATAGTTGACTCTGTGATTTGTTAATATGTCAGGTAATAAATTATATTTCATACAAACAGTTAACAGTTAGTTAATACAATTATTATTATACTTAACAAAATTACACTCGACAAAACTATGGCAACTATGATCAATAAGAAACCAAGGGGAGAGAAAGGGGTATTTTCGTGTCAAATACTTAACATTAAAGTATTGAGAGAGAGAGAGAGAGAGAGAGAGGGAGAGAGAGAGAGAATGGGGTTTAAACTAGGGTCATTTCGGGACTAACATAATATGGTTTTTCATTTTATTTCTATAATTTGCTTGTGGTTAGGGGGGTTTAGCAGTGAGAGGAAACTGGAGGACCCGGAGAAAACCAACAAGGTTGGACAGACGACCCTACTCCTTGTCACATACAACCGGAGATTCGAAACCACGCCAGTTGACTCAATGACAGGCTGTATGATACAGCTCGCAGTTACCAAAATAAATGTATAACGTCTTTAAATGAGAAAATGATAAATCGGCACCGCGAACGTCATCTCCGCGACATAAAACAGATAACCATAAGGAATCTGGATCTGTTCAGATAGAAATAAAGAAAACTTCCAAGTTAGGGTCTAGTAGTCTAAATGTATTTATTTCATTAAAACGTAAAATTGCCGCATGAATTTTGGTTCGGTAATGAAATAAATAAACTAGCCTACATATTAGAAAGTCTTTCAACGACTGAATGTATTTCAATTCTTTATTAATTTGTTTCGTCTTGCATTTCGGTAATTTAATTTCCGTCGCCCTCCTATACTTGGTTTGAAGATCTGTTGCTCTGAATTGCATGGAATTGATTCAATATCAAATTACTGTTCATGGCATTTACAGATCGGATTGTCATATTGATGCTTATGTCATTTATAAACTGAGGAATGTGTAAACTCTGCAAATATGTTTACAGTGTATAGGTTATTTTATTAATTTAAATTCAAAGCTACTGAATATAAGTTAATGACACATGTCCAGTCTTGGCATGTATTCAATAATATTTGATGTATTTTATACATCTATATCTCACCTAACTTCTTAAAACGATAATTTCTTAAGTTTGCTGCCAACCAAAATGGCGTTTTTTTTTTATCGAGATATAAACAAATGACGTCATTCTTCCCTGTATAACAAATGACGTTAGTCTTCCCTGTATAACGAATGACGTCAGTCTTCCCTGTATAACGAATGACGTCAGTCTTCCTGTATAACGGAGATTAAACTAAAAAAATATTCATTATGTTTAATTAAATTGTTTCAATGGCATTTAGTAATTGAACTGGAGTATACAGGTCACAATTCTATGGAATACAATTACTGCTTATAACTGAGCGACGTTTCTACTAGTTTTCTCGAGTCATTATCAAGCAATGAGAAAATTTGAAAATATACAAGGCAATATATATTCGAAACGTCGCTCAGTTATAAGCAGTAATTGTATTCCATAGAATTGTGACCTGTATAGTTTAATTAGTTTTAGAAATCAGCTGGTTTTTTAACCCTATTTTTGATGAATACAGTATAAAGCAATTTGTATGTTTATCGTATTTCAAATTATGTTAGATATTATCCATTAATCATTTCAATAATATTTATATATTTGTGTACCTTGTAATTTATTAATATAAGATATATCAATAAATGGTAATTTTCAATTCTTTCACCGTCTGGCCGGCCACCTCTGGCTTGCAGCTGTGGTTTCGAGCCCTGGGGTGAGTGAATGTGGCATGGAGATAGGGGCGGCTTCTCAACCTCGTAGGTTTCCTCCGGGCACTCCTGTTCTCCCCCCCCCCACTGCAAAAGACCCCTACGCGAAAGTGAATTATTGAAATAAAATTAAACCAAATATTAGTCCCGAAATAACCTAGTTAAGTTAAGTGGACGTTAAACACTATTTGTCTCTCTCTCTCTCTCTCTCTGTCTTATTATTGATACGTCGGTTGATCAGGCTTAGCAAGATACTTTGTTGGGATGAGAATGAATGGGACACAAATTAATCAATTACAAAAATACACCCTAGCAATAGAGTAAAATTTTCCCTTCAAATCCCTTTTTGTTGTCAATTAGAAAAAGTAAAGATTAAATTACAAAAATACAACCTAGCAATAAAGAAGGATTTTTCCCTTCAAATCCCCTTTTTTTTTGTCAATTAGAAAGAGTCAAGATCACGCCATATTTCATAAAAAGATCAACTTGTGCAGATCAATTTATACGGTAATATTTTTATTGGAAGACATTCTTTTTGAATTTGTTTGTTTGTTTGTTGTTTCTGTGTATGATGTCTTGTCGTTATGTTTGTCTTTTATGTAAATCATATGTGGCGCAGTCCCCTGCACTTACTAATAGAGGGAGGTTTTATTGGACTAGTTGCAGGACGATGTACATGATTCTATGGTGACCTATCGCCATGGTGACCTAATTGTTTAAAGTTCCATCAATGTTTCTAGTCTAACCCCAGATAAAAGATGGTGAATCCCCGTCTTAAACTTGTAATTCTATATTGATTTAAAAGCTCAAACCGTGTAAATAAAATCAACAGAACCCTTAATTATATTACATCCCCCTTTCCTCCAACTAAAGTAAAAGGGTGAAATAAACTGGTCGACATCTGAGTGAAATGGTGTTTTAAATTGAATTCTCGGCTACCAGTTATTGTCCTACTTTTCTATCATATTGTATGGGAAAAGATGAAGGATGCTACTGCACCTAACCTGGGCTAATTGAAGACGGGCATACACCATACAGTGTGCTATGAGGGAAATTTTTGCCCGGGCAGCAACTGAATTCCGACTGCCAAGGGATCTTTTACGTGCACCCCAAATGTGTACACGGGACCTCGATTTTTCGTCCCATCCGATCGACTAGGCAGTTGTCCTTGTCAGGCCCTCCGTCTACATCAATAGCTTAAATGAGGTCGCTCTAACATTAGTTCACATTGGTTCAAAAGCACTACAAAGAATCATGTTAATGCCAAGAAGGAGAGAGAGAGAGAGATAGAGAGAGAGAGAGAGATGTGGTTTAACGTCCACTCACCCCCCCCCCCCTGTAAAGAAGGAACTCTAACAGAGGCTAAAACAAATTTCTATAAATAAATAACCGTCGGTGTTTCCGAAATGTATCTAATTCTAAACGTTAACTGATTCTTGTTTTTAAAAAATCCCATTGGTGAGATCAATCGTGGATATCATTTCATGGTTTCTTGAACTTTGACCCCCATAAGACGAATAGTCATATTGGTTAGAATTATATTAACTCAAAATCCTCCCAAATCTTGGACATCCAAAACACAAATTATTGGTCAATTAAAACCAAACCAGACGGCACATGTAGACTGGAATAACAAGACGCTAGAAATGTGCACTCTTGATTGCGATTGCTGACTTATTTCATCGAACATAACTGATTTGAAATTGGAGTAAAAAGGGAAACCATTGAATGTAAATCAGTTTATATACATTCATATTACAGTATTATATGCGTTGCGAGCCACTTTTGTGAATTTCTAGGTCCCAAATATTAGCGATTTAGCCCCTTCGTAGATCAGCTGATGTATAACAACTATTTTTAGACACCAGTTAGGTTGATGTTATTGATGTATGGGAAGTATACAATGTGTTAAATTGTAAATTTTAATGCTCTTTTAGACATGTTTATTAAGCTTCCATACATGTTCCATCCTTCTTACGTCACCAGTGACCTTTAGGTCCGCAGTGAATAGTGGTGTGTTAAGTCTTGTTCTTGCCAGATGGTATTTTTTAGAACTACGAGCTACCTGTTCTGTTCTCAAGCTTAGGCCTAATTATAACATACATATTCCATACTTCACCAAATTTAAAATTAAAGACAATATAATACATACTTCCATATCTTCCCAATCCACAAGAACCAAATGACCTTGGTCCCGAAATGACCTAGTTGTGTTGAGTGGACGTTAAACCCCATTTATCTCTCTCTCCTATTGGGTCTTATTTGCAATGTCAAGGACAGTGGATGAGTCAAAGACTTGCTTCCTTTAAAGCACAAATTTCATATTTTCTAAGAAAGTCAAAACATAATTATTTATTTTGCTCAATAGGTTATCAGCTCACTATTATACGTTAATCACGGACATTGTTTCCCATCATTAAAAATCATTGTGGCATGGAGATAGGGGCGTCTTCTCAACCTCGTGGGTTTCTTCCGGGCACTCCGGTTTCCTCCCACGGCTAAAGACCCCTACGCGCAAGCGAATTATTGAAATAAAAATTGAAAACCATACGTTAGTCCCAAAATGACCTAGTTTTTGTCGAGTGGACGTTAAACCTATTTCTCTCTCCCTCTCTTTCTCTCCCTCTCTTTCTCTCTCTCTCTCAAAACTGTGAATAACAAGTTCCAGCGTACCGTGGAGCAGGAACTAAGTATGGCGTCACGGCGGCAGTGATCTAGGAACTGTGGCGTCCTATCAAAATCCGCCAATCGATGTGCAATTGTCATGACGATAGTACAGCAAGAACAGCCAGGACAATGGCGGTTGGATCAGTATGTACATCTGTCATGGTGTTACAATATATCATTTCTACATCGCTGTCTTTGTTTTGGTCAAGACGGGGGGGGGGGGGGGCACCTTTTTTATTTCTGTTTTACAAAAAAACAGTTTATAGCTTTCATCGGGTCATAAATTGTATTGTACAAGTATTGATTGTTTAAATTCCTGTGTCGGCAAAGAGGCTCCAAAATGAAAATGATAAAGTACTTTGTTAGAAAGTCTTGAACTGCATGAAAATGATAAATTACTTTGTTATAAAGTCGTTAGATCCTTGGGAATCACTGGATTGTGAAAATTCAATTGGAATAATAGTTGTCCAAAAGAGACCAATTCCGTTCAGTATTTATAAAGATATGACGACCATCACCAGCCCCCACCCCTCCAATTCAGTGTCTTATAATTTATTTCTGCTTGAAATTGTCTCTATCTGTTGGACATATTTCAATTTATACTTTTAATAAATGTAACTTCCTCTTTTCCTTAACTAAAGCTCTACAAATAAACGCGATAAATTTACACTTTTAATAAATGAAACTTCTCTTTTCCTTAAAGATGCATTCCCGGGTACAAACTTTGTGATTTGATAATATATTTGGACTCAAAACATATTTAAAGTAACCAATCTTTCAAAACTTTGCCCCAATTCCCGTTCAAAACATTGTTTTCGCCGTAAACACCTATAGCTACAAGTAAGCTGTTGTTAGGCGCAATGTCTGCCAACGTAGCTTCATTGTGGGAGGGTCCATTTTACAGAATGTACCTATCTTTACTTACTGTACATTTACCATACTCATTGAGGTCTGGGTAAATTCTTAATTATTTATATCAACTTCTTTTCCAACGTTTAATTGCAGAGTTATTTGTACGTTGACAACCCTCAATGTTCTCCAAACCGCCAAGCCATTAGAGCAAGAAATAACAACTGCTCCCTGACCTAATCTAGCAGATAATAAGCCAGTATTGTCCAGTGCTTTTTCGCGAAATCCAGTATTTTTCTAGTAAGATTGGGTGTCTATACTTTCCATACTTTTATTGAAAATAATCACCCAATAAATACTTTGCTGGGAACCCATCTTTAACCGAAACTCTACAAATAAACGCGATAAATTTACACTTTTGATAAATGAAACTTCCTCTTTTCCTTATCTAAAACTCTACAATTAAACGCGATAAATTTAAATCAGATAAATTTCTTCTTGAAACGACATTACTTCATTACTTCGTTCCAGTTCGATTGTCTGTGCTCGCGCTTCTCTTGTTCTTAATACAACCGTTAGATACCGCGTGTTAAAATCCCTTCTTAACGGCTACCAATCTCGATATAAAATGGTGCCGTTAAAACATTATAAAGTAGTTCCCCGTAAAACTAAGGCTTCATTCAATTCGAGACAAACTGATTGATTTATTCGTCTGCAGCAAAGAAATAAGAGAGAGAGAGAGATAGAGAGAGAGAGAGAGAGAGAAATAGGGTTTCACGTTCACTCAACACAACTGGGTCTTTTCGGGACTAACATATGGTTTAATTTTATTCCAATAATTCGCTTGCGCGTAGGGGTCTTTAGCAGTGGGAGGAAACCAGGGTGCCCGGAGGAAACCAACGAGGTTGAGAAGGCGCCCCTATCTCCATGTCACATACGCTCACACCCGGGCTCGAAACCACAGCCGGTCAGCTAGAGGTCGAAGTGCGACACTCTAGACCACTAGGCCATCCCAAACCCCTAACTATAATGAGACGTTTTACATATTTTAACATAATAACACTGTTAGGCTCATAATAACCAAAAGAAGGCATCAATGCGATTATTTCGTTTCGTTCCATTTCATTTTAATGAATTTCTTGTCCCTTATATTTGTTCAAATATTCTGATAAACTTAAAGGGGCAATGACACTCTTGCTGGCCTGATAGCTCCAGAAAATAAATAATAACCTTATTCTAACTACCAATGTTTAAGTGTCCTGCCTGTTGTGTAAATTATCCATTAAATCCTATTTTACTTGTCCAGAGAGATCGAAATATTTTTTAAATCCAAGTTGCATTTGAAACGGTTTACGTAAGGCTTTCCAAATCAATTAGTTGAATTTTTCCAATTTTTTAAATTCTGTGTGTTAAGATGAAATTTGTATCGTCAATTAATTAGAATATTTTAAAATAGTATAATTTGTTCACCAGAATAAAGATTGGGACATATTATTCAGTTACAACAAGAGCGGTATTGTGTCTTTAAAGATCTTGGAGGACCTATTCAATCGAAACGTAAAGAATAGGCTGCCAGAATCTGCTGATTCTGATAGCAATGTCTGGATTATAAATCAATTTACGTCCAAAATTACTTAGCTAAATTCAAGAGATTGGGTTCTGCTTTAAAAAGATTTAAATCATATTATGGACAAAAGGTATTGCTAATTTGATTTGATCACATTTTCCTCACTTGTTCACTCAGATTACCAAATGTTATGGAACAGGGTTTAACGTCCAACCTTTTCTCAGCGACTAGGCAAGGATTTTTTAACGTGTAAGCAAAGGCTTACACAGGACCTTGGTTTCATGTCACCATCCAAAGGGTGTGTGTGTGTGGGGGGGTGGGTGTGTGTGTGTGTGTGTGTGTGTGGGGGGGGGGTGATGGCTGAATGGTTAGCGCGCTGTATCATAAAGCCTGCCAGTGAGTCAACTGGCGTGGTTTCAAATCCCCCGTTGTACGTGACAAGGAGTACGGTCGCCTGTCCAACCTCGTGGGTTTTCTCCGGGTCCACAAGTTTCCTCCCACTGCTAAAAGACCCCTACGTGCAAGCGAAATATTTGAATTAAATTAAACCATATGTTAAACCCGAAATAACCTAGTTTGTGTCGAGTGGACGTTAAACCCCATTTCTCTTTCTCACAAGATCCAAAGGACTACACACAGGTCCACCGTCCACCGTTCTGCACCACCAACGAGAAACAGCGCCGGAAGAATGCGATGAACTTTCTCGTCCAACATCCTCCTAGTTATGAAGCCAGTGTTTTACTCACTGAGTAAACACGGCTCCCATTATCCTTACCAATGCAAAATTCAGATTATAAGAGAATAATGATTTTAGAGTAGTGGTACGTAAAGGGTTAATTATAGAGTAGTGGCTTGTAAAGGGTTAATTATTGGCTTGTGGTCTGTTAACTGGATCTGGTATCTGTAAGAAAACCGACATTACTGTCTATTTGTATGATAATATATAGAGGTTGCCTTATGTTTTCTACAGCCCTAATAACTCACATTTTCTTAGATGATTGAAAGACCTTTTTGATCATTACAAATTGGCTTTAAAGAGGAATTCGCCCCAATTCAATTACTAATATAATCAGTGACAAGTAGTTTATGATAAATACAGTTATTATTCAGATACCAGAATCAATCATATACAGATACAGATTATTAAGCATTCCAGAGTCACCATTTTCCTTTACTTGAATGACGAAACGTCTACGCAAATAACCGTTTTAGCACACAGGAAGAGAGAGAGAGAAAGAGAGAGAGGGGTTTAACGTCCACTCATTATGCGAGCGAGAGAGAGAGAAATAGGGTTTCGCGTCCACTAAACACAACTAGGTCATTTCGGGACTAATATATGGTTTAATTTTATTTCAACAATTCGCTTGCGCGTAGGGGTTTTAGCAGTAGGGGGAAACCGGAGTGCCTATCTCCATGCCACATACGCTTCCACCAGTGATGCAGAAGGAGGGCCTGACAAGGACAGCTGCCTAGTCGTTCGGATGGGACGGAAAACCGAGGTCCCGTGTACAAATTGGAGTGCACGTAAAAGATCCCTTGGCAGTTGGAATTCGATATAAGAGTAGGCCGTAGCGCCGCTGCCCGGGCAAAAAATTTCCCTCATAGCACACTGTATGGCGTATGCCCGTCTTCAATTGGCCCAGGTACGGTGCTTAAGCGTAGGACGTTAAACCCCATTTCATTCATTCATTGCTTCCACCAGGGTTCAAAACCACAGTCGCAAGTAATCATTATGCACACAGGGAACTATATACTTGGAGAAAAGAACCCTGCTTTGAATGGCCGCCATATTGTAAGATAAGTATATTATTTTCCAATCAGGTAATAATCCGTACTACTTCTTTCATTCACCCAATGTCCAACCTCGTGATTTTTCTCCGGGTCCTCCGGTTTCCCCTACCGTCCCGAAATGACCTAGCTTGTGTCCTGTCTCTCGCTATCTCCCCGTCTCTCTCTCTCTCTCTGTCGTTCACCCAATGACCATAAAATCATTTTTCAATTTCATTTGATAAGAAAATGCCAAATGGAAGCAGAAAGTTCTCGAAAAATACTTGGTGATGTCGACTAAAATACTTGGTGTTGTCGACTACAATCGTCGAGGTAGGAATTAAAGTCAGTCAACTAGTGTTCTGTTTGTTCGCAATTGGAGTGAATGAATGAATAGAATGGGGTTTAACTTCCTACTATTAAGCACCTAACCTGGGCTAATAGTAATTGAAGACGAGCATACGCCATGCAGTGTGCTATGAGGAAAATTTTGCCCGCAATTGTGGACAGACGTCGAAAGTTTCGCATGGCCAGGGAAATCGGGAACTACTCTTAATCGTTCTCTTGTTTTTTTTTTATTTAATGCATGTAATAGAACACACACATATGAAAATAAAGTGGGGTCATTTCGTTCGAATAGCGAATGTTAACTGGTCGGATAGTCGTGGCGATAGAGAGGCGGCTTCTCACCAATGCAACGAGGGTTCAATCCCAGCTCAGGGCAAACACTTTATCGTTGTAAGTGAGAGGGATATTCGGTCTCCCGTCCGATCAGGCAGGTTTCTCCCGAGTTCTTCGGTTTCTTCCTGCAGTAATGATCGAAATCATTCGCACGATCTGTGCCAAGGGCCTAATTTGCTACGCGATTATTAACCAAGCACCCACTTGATGTCCGCCTGCCGATGACAAGATTTTCTATAATCATTGTTTAAAACCTATTGACCTAGATAATATAAAAAACAAACAAACAAACAGTTTATTTATAACTATAAGGCAAGTTCGGAAATTACAGACCAGTCTAAAGCAACATCTAAATGTTGTAAAACTCGCGGTCGTTGCTTCAAAAATATGATGACCCCAATACGTCACATCACATTTAAAAATCTGCTAAAAATGGAAGTTTTTGGGAAAAGGTGGATAACTCGAGACCGGAAAGTCAAAAATTAACAAAGGGGCACAACCCTGCAACACAAGGTCATCTATCGCTTAACGTTGACAGGATTTGTTATCTTTTGACCTCAACGATCCACGCCAAACTTGAATAAAAATCCGTCAGAAACTGTAGCCTCTATGGCGTTCACAAGCTAGTTGTTGGCGGACTGACCTATGGACCGACAGGTTGGTGGTATAACCCGTCAAACACTGTGGGCTCTATCTCGTTCACAAGCTAGTTGTTGGTGGAATGACCTATGGACCGAAGGGGTGGCAGTATAACCGAACTGTGGATGTATAGAATATAATCTCCTTGGGATCTGATTTTTTTACAAGTTACACATGCAACCAATATCGATCTACAAAAAATATTTTCCGAAATCAAGACAATATGTTAAATAAGTTCTAGCATTGTGTCGGTGTTGATTTTAATATTTTATTACCACTTGAAACAGAAGATCGTTGGGGAAATCGTCGTGCCAATAATGATTATTGTAAAATTAGTCAATAACTGAAAGTCCTATTAGAAATGCATTAGTTGAAATCATGGTTATTTCTCTCCAATTTACAACCACACAGATTCAATATGACATGCTGTAAACTGAAATTCAATACAAGTTGGTGTTCTAAGGAGTTACTGGACAGAATGTCTTACACACTTGATGACTGAAGCTGGTTGGAGATGTTATCCACTCTGATTGACATCCAATTATATGTTCCCTTCGTGAGCAGGCAGATCAATTGACATCAATGAAACGACACAAAAACATCGGTTAACGAAACGCGAGAAGAGCAAATCTTCAACTTGTCAGCTCATTTATTTGCCATTCCCAATTTAGAGTTTTGATTGGAATCAAGTAGAAATTGTGAACACGTAGACTGTGAATTGGGTTAATTTAACATCTATTTTTAAAATGGAAACTAAATAATAATTATTAATTACGCTGGTATGTGGCATGGAGATAGGTGTGCCTTCTCAACCTCGTTGGATTTCTCCGGTAGCTCCGGTTTACTCCCACTGCTAAAGACTCCTATAGGCGCAAGCGATTTATTGAAATAAAATTAAAACCAAATGTAAGTTCTGAAATGACCTAGTTATGTTGAGTGGACGTTAACCCCATTTCTCTATCTCTCTCTCTCATTTTACCATTTACCTTAATATTCCTAGTTAATTCTCAACCCTTCATTCTATCATTTACTTTAATATTCCTAGTTAATTCTCAACCCTTCATTCTATCATTTACTTTAATATTCCTAGTTAATTCTCAATCCTTCATTCTATCATTTACTTTAATATCCCTAGTTAATTCTCAACCCTTCATTCTATCATTTACCTTAATATTCCTAATTAATTCTCAACCCTTCATTCTATCATTTACTTTAATATTCCTAGTTAATTCTCAACCCTTCATTCTATCATTTACTTTAATATTCCTAGTTAATTCTCAACCCTTCATTCTATCATTTACTTTAACCCTTCGTTCTATCATTTCCTAGTTAATTCTCAACCCTTCATTCTATCATTTACCTTAATATTCCTAGTTAATTCTCAACCCTTCATTCTATCATTTACCTTAATATTCCTAGTTAATTCCCAACCCTTCATTTTATCATTTATTTTAATATTCCTAGTTAATTCTCAATCCTTCATTCTATCATTTACTTTAATATTCCTAGTTAATTCTCAATCCTTCATTCTATCATTTACTTTAATATTCCTAGTTAATTCTCAACCCTTCATTCTATCATTTACATTAATATTCCTAGTTAATTCTCAATCCTTCATTCTATCATTTACTTTAATATTCCTAGTTAATTCTCAACCCTTCATTCTATCATTTACTTTAATATTCCTAGTTAATTCTCAACCCTTCATTCTATCATTTACTTTAATATTTCTAGTTAATTCTCAACCCTTCATTCTATCATTTACTTTAATATTCCTAGTTAATTCTCAATCCTTCATTCTATCATTTACTTTAATATTCCTAGTTAATTCTCGACCCTTCCTTCTATCATTTACTTTAATATTCCTAGTTAATTCTCAATCCTTCATTCTATCATTTACTTTAATATTCCTAGTTATTTCTCGACCCTTCCTTCTACCATTTACCTTAATATTTCTAGTTAATTCTCAACCCTTCATTCTATCATTTACTTTAATATTCCTAGTTAATTCTCGACCCTTCCTTCTATCATTTACTTTAATATTCCTAGTTAATTCTCAATCCTTCATTCTATCATTTACTTTAATATTCCTAGTTAATTCTCAACCCTTCGTTCTATCATTTACCTTTAATATTCCTAGTTAAATGTCTAGAATGCATAGATATAAGTAGTAACGTCACTTAGCAACCAAGATGGCATCTAGAATGAATGAGTAGATTGGCCTTATAGGCCTTTTGCCATACTATTATTTTATTATTCACAGGCATGTCATTCGTCAAGTCTATCCGTCACTTATTGCATCGGTAGGTTTACAATATTATTAGATAAATCGGAAATCAGAAGGACGAAAATAGGGAAAATAGAAACTTTATGTATTTCTTAACATCAAACATGTATTGCATCTTTGGTTTACAATATTATTCAATTGATCCACGTGACCTGACCTGACTGATAACTAAATGTCATTTTTGTCGCCATTTTTGCTTGGGTTGGGGATTTGGGTTTGCGTTGTGTCTCAATCTTTTTGTTAAGGTATGACAATTACTGGAACTATTCGGGATTTCAGTAGCGCTCTATTTCGTCGTGATTCTTTGCCTTAGGCCTATATAGGCCTACCGGAAGTGCCATCGCCCGTTATGGAATACGAAACAGCTCGTTATCCAATGTTCGTAAATCTGATAGACAAATGTCTGATTTGTAAAACAAATACTAAATTTAAGATACAAATGTTAATTTTAGTTTAGGAATGTCGAAATACGACAACAAATGAATAATTTGGGACTATGAATAAAGATAGTGTACTCAGGCAAAATAGTGTAATCAGACTGTTCACCGGGCACGAAATACACGACAAACATTGGTAACCTAGGTGTCCGGAAGAGTAAGCTTACCCTGCTGGCGCGCCACACCACCCATAGCTGCAGCCAAACAATACGAAATACACGACAAACAGTGGTAACCTAGATGTCCGGAAGAGTAAGCTTGCCCTCCGGGCGCGCCACACCACCCATAGCTGCAGCCAAACAATACGAAATACACGACAAACAGTGGTAACCTAGGTGTCCGGAAGAGTAAGCTTACCCTGCTGGCGCGCCACACCCGCCATAGCTGCATCGAAACTACTAGTATTAGACGAAATCTGGTAGAGTGATTGAAAAATGGACTATCAATGACAGCCGACACCAGTTGTGTTCCAAAAACAAACGATATAGGCAATCAGCACATTAAATGTTCACCGTCTACAAAATACACGACAAACCCTGGGTAAAACGCTTTTTGCCACAGATGGAGCAACATGTGGCAAACTCTTGCCCAAAAGCACGTATGAGGGTCGCCACAAAAAACTTGAGATACGCAAGCTGGAAGTATAGAGACAACTAAACATGCAATTTTCCGCTCTACATTTCAGCCTAACCACCTCTAAACTTTTGTGCCCTTCCGCCTCAGAATCCTGAATATTCACCAAAACCTGGCAGCAATTATGTATATTCAAACCTTTTTCTTCAATTCTACACTGAAAAGTCAACAAAGATCGTCATGCAAAAGGGGAAAATAGCTTAATCTAATGGGGTTCAGAGGGTACATTGCACCCCAAGAAAAATATGTCGTCCCGAGAAATGCCCCCCCCCCCCAAAAAAAAAATAAAATAAAAAAATAAATAAATAACCTTTTAATTTTAAAATAATACACTTGATTATGCTCTTAAGGCACTGATCAATCAGTCGCTCACACGCCAATGGGTAACATGGGCATTATATGGCGCCCCACCACTCTGCTGCACCCCCACTTTTAAAATCCCTCATACGGCCCTGATATTTTTGCAGTTGACTTTATGAAACTGTCATACAATAACAGGGCCGGTGGAAGCAATTCTTGATTTGGGGGCTTCCATACTAAGTCTCTGTAGGCGAGGGTCCAGGGGCCGCAATAACCTGAAGAAAAGAGTTCTTGCGGCCAAATTATAGGGGGGTAGCCCCCTCGCACCCCTACTCCTCCGGGCCTGAATACAGACCAAAATCACAGACCCCAGTCACAGACCATCTTAGAAGACAAAAGTGTGTGTGTGGGGAGTGGGGGGTGGCATGCATAGTTAAAGATCAAGTACTGAAGGGTGTTATGGAGTCCAATATGTTCTATCTAAATACGCCATAAATTTGAAGTCTCTCTCTATATATTCCCAAATTCGTCTGTTTAGTTTGGCCGAATGTTTACGGCTCACGGTCTCGCTTTTAAATTTGTTTATTAGATAACGACTCGAATGAATAAAGTTAAGATAATACCAATAAGAAATATGAACTCGGTGACGGTCACGACAAAACTTGCTCCCGTCTAATTAGTTCCGGCTATAAATCATTACACAAATTAACTACTAAACGATTTGTTCCGCTACAAATTGTGTCTAGACTTTTAGTTCCGCTTTAGCTACGTTTCGACTTATTTATTTAGCTAACTATGCGTGTTGACAAATATTGTTTCATCTGACAAACTTGGGTCATCGCCGAGTAGTTACGATTGGTAATATAATCGATTAATTTGCTGAAATGGTGGCGTTTGTAAATATGGAGCCAGAAAATAAGAATTTTTTTCTTTAGTTTGTTCACTTGCCATCGCCAAGTATTTTACATGTGTCCTAAAGATACAATATGCAAGAGCTAAATCTGATTACTGCAAGTCTTAATTTAGGCTTCAGATGTTATAGATATTATAATAAATGATTATTATAGATTAATGATTTTATAAACTTGCTACAAATAAGTAACGCAGCGGCGGCGCCAGCCGGTGCTGAGTGGGGGGGTAAAAAGTTATGGGGGTCACGCCACGCCCTTTTTCCTTAGGGAAACGCCCTTCTCCAGCTATTGGATACACCCGTTTTAGGTCGAGAAAAGCCCTTTCTAACATGTGATGTTGCACTTTAATATAATATAATGCACAAAAAAAAGGATCCTACCCCCCCCCCATAAATTTTATGTCATTTTTAGCAAAATTGGGATGGCCATGATTTTCAAAAGTAACAGGTGCGGATCCAGAAGGGGGGGGGGGGGTCCAAACCTCACCCTTCTTAGCTACATCAAGAAAAAATTGAATGCCTTGCATCGATGAAACTGAATCAATCACAATGGTATCCTATATCATTATTAAAATTGACGTCAAAACGGGATGTTGGATTTCTCTCTTTTAAAAGCCCAATGTGTGACTACGAAATTTAGAGAGAGAGAGAGAAGTGGGGTTAAACGTCCACTCAACACAACTAGGTCATTTCGGGACTAACTTTATTTCATTAATTCGCTTGCGCGTAGGGGTCTTTAGCAGTGGGAGGAAACCGGAGTGCCCGGAGGAAACCCACGAGGTTGAGAAGGCGCCCTATCGCCATGCCACATACGCTCACAGCCGCAAGCCAGAGGTCGAAACCCGTAATTTAGAGTCGATGATGGAATCATGCATTGTCAACTGTCAGATTGTCTTGAGGGGCGCCTGGCACCCCCTCCCCCCGCCCTCTTACAGAGAGTCCTGGATCCACCCTGAGTAGTATCAAAAGTATATTATTGATTCAACCGAATTCTTAATTTCATATTTCAACCCACATTCATAAATCATCGATTCTCAGTTAAATTCATTTAAATCTAATGTTGGCAAATACTTAATGATGCATCTTATCAGAGAGATTTTTTCTAACTCTAAACGTGCCATTTGATTATAATGATTGGACGTATAATTCCATACTCTATTTCAAGTAAACATTATGACAGAAGAGATACTCGTCAAGAATCAATATAAATACAGCTTAGAGATTAGCGCCATTATCCTCCAACTTTTTTTCCCTCCAACACGTCATTTACACTGCTCATCAAAATCTCGTTAGATATAAAAAACCCTGTTTTTATTTTGTGGTATGGCGGCCATGCACCAAACTTCTTTTCAAAGTCATTTTATTCATGTGCGACACGTGGAGACATTAAGATAACTAATGAATCAATTAATATATTTATCCCAGGATTCACTGAACTCTTATGGATATAACAATTTAAAAGGCCAAGTGACATAACTATGGAAGAGTATCGCTGCCAATATTTAAATGCTCTGTTTTTATCCATTGATTTTATGTAAAAGGTACAATGTACAAAGTCATAAGGACAAGTGGGATGTGGCAGAGCGCAAATGTAAAATGTTAAAGGTAACGAGAGAAATGTAAAATGCTGGCAGGTCAAAAAAACATTTTCCCTTTGACACCTAACATTTGAGGTTTTACATTTAACTCTTGCCTTAGAGGTATTTTTGACTTTATCATTACCGGTATTGGGACTTGGTACATTGTACTTTTGTCATATAATCCATGAAAAGGACATTGTAGCAGAGCATATAATATTGGCAGCGATACCCTTCCATACAAAACTGCCATGGGTAATATAACACATCATTAATAAAAAAAAAAGAAAATTTTGTAAGATCCTCAAATTGGAAGGTATGATTTGTATTTGTCAATGCAATCTTTACCTTAAGAAATATCTACTAATATAAAATTACAAGACCAAAGGAAGTAAAGCATATATCGTGAGCTATTAAATTGTTAACTGAATAGTACGACCGAAGAAAAACCTTTGCTTAAAGGGAGGGAGAGAGAAATGTGGTTTAATGTCCACTCGACACAAACTAGGTCATGTCGGGACTAACATAGGGTTTAATTTTATTTCAATAATTCGGTTCCGCGTATTGTCTTTAGCATTGGGGGGAAACTGGGGGACCCGGAGAAAACCCACGAGCTTGGACAGGCGACTTTGCTGAAAGGAGAATTCTAACTATTGCAGATTCAATATAGTATTCATCATATAGTATTAAATACATTCAGCCATGCTGAAATGGTGTGAAGTACAGCACTCTGGTATTGGCTATAATGCTCGTTAATTAATTAATATTGTAACATTTATTCAACATATTTCACTTTAAATTGCTGTTTCTTCCTTAATATGACTACTATTGTGAAGGCACAAAAAGTCCCATTGATTCCGGGCGGTGAGAACCCTTACCATGCCACTGCTCAGATATTGAACAGCGCCTGAAGATATAGCCCCCCCCCCCATGTAAACCTATTGACGTATAATAAACGCTGTGTGGATAGTTATTTAATTTGTTGTACCTATGTATATTTAAGAACAGGTAAACTTCCAGACACTCAATCATTTATATTTGATGGTCCGTGAAGCCATGTTTTCACTTGGGGATTAGATTTTCATAGACACGTTAAAAGCTAACAAGTAGGAGAAAATAAGAGAGCGAAAAAATCTAAAATCTCCAGCTAGTACCATTTGATTTTATCATCATATTTACATTAGCTAAATGTTACACGGTAAAATACTGATTTATTTTGTACGAAACTTTCTAGAGCTAGTGTACAAGTTACGGTAATGTAATCTAAAGGCTTGCTGTATGTATTTTGTCATTTATTTGATTGTTTTAAAGTCTGTGAAGTGAATTATTGAGGATGGGTTTTGGCCAACCCCCCGTTGATTTCTTACTTAGTCGTGTCAGTGATGAAAAATGATGATAGGTAAAACAGGTTCACGTGATAACAGTATTTACTGTAAGGTTAATCATTTTACACGTCATAATTCTCAATGACGTGTGTGGTTAATCATTTTACACGTCATAATTCTCAATGACGTGTAAGGTTAATCATTTTACACGTCATAATTCTCAATGCTGTGGATGCAGACAGTATTTTCAAATCAAGGACATACATCAGTTGACCAACCCTTCAAATTGACCTTTAACCCGTGAAAAAATGGGATGTCTGTTTTTTGTTCCTGGTTAAAGATGCATTATTTAAAGGAGCTACACCTGGTTTCAAAAGTTATATAAATATATTTATGGTTAATGGATAGGGATTAAAGACAACATCGGTTTTTATATGCAATGAACTCTCCCTCGCTTAGTTAGTTTCAGCGACCAACATGGATTCTTTAAAGGAGCTAAATCGCTATTCTGTGTCACCTTGAAATGGACACAGATGAGTCTCAACGCATATAATAATGGGTCTTATTTGCAATGTCGAAGAATGTGGATGATATGGAGTTAAAGAATCCCCGGTTGTACGTGACAAGGAGTAGGGTCGCCTGTCCAGCCTCTTGTGTTTTCTTCGGGTCCAACTGCAAAAAAAAACCTACGCGCAAGCGAATTATTGAAATAAAATTAAGCTATATGTTAGTCTCGAAATGTCCTAGTTTGTGTCGAGTGGACTTGAACCCCATCGCTCTCTCTCTTCCCTCTCTTCTCTCTTTCTCTCTCTCTGTCCCATTCCTTTATAAATAGATTTTTAAAAGCTCACGAATACAATAATTTGAGGAGGATCTGAAGCAAATTTGTCACAGATTAAAAAAATATTTTTGGTGTTTGGGGTGGATATTTATTTTAGCCAGAGGCGGATCCAGGGGGAGGGCCCTAGGTGCCCGCCCGCCCCCCCCCCCCCTAAATCCCCAAATAACAGTATAAAAAAATAGATATGCGCCACAAATCACCACTGACTCCCCGATTTTTTCAAAAATTTTCTCAGGCCCCCCCCCCTAACTGGATTTCCTGGATCCGCCTCTGATTTAGCTGTTAATGTCTTTACGTTAAGTTACTCTTCTCGACCATCTAATTTCAGCTTCTTCTTCATTAAATTAACCAACAATACGTACTTTATTGTCGCATTAAGGCACTTAGCTGTACGTTTAGACCATGGAGCTTGTATTATAAGGTCCGTGGTTTTGACTGGGTTACATGTATGTATTCAAATCTGCCACCACTTTTGGGTTTAATTAGACAATATGATAAGAGTTTAAATCAACAGAGACTGTGTTAATTCTGGAACACCTCTTTTATTGCCGCTCCATTTCCTTTTATGAAATGTAGGCCTACATATTGCATTCATGTTGATGTATTGTTATAAAATATCGTGGTGCATATCTTTAAATAAACAATTAATATTGAATACTTCCATTTCATTTTATAATAAGAAATATGTCAGTAAAATAATTAGACACTAAGTACTCTAGGATTAAATCAATTTCTGATGGCCTACGGCCTAGCATAGCCATTACCAATTTATCACTACATGTACCATCTGTTAGAGATGAGGGGATTACGGTGGCTAAGTGGATAAGGCGCTGGTTCGCTAGCCTGGAGGTCGAGTGTTCGATCCCTGCATAGGCCGAGAAAGTTCATCTCGATTTTCCGGCGTGATTTCCCCTTGTCAGTGATGCAGATGGAGGGCCTGACAAGGACAGCTGCCTAGTCGTTCAGATGGGACGAAAAACCGATGTCCCGTGTACACATTGGAGTACACGTAAAAGATACCTTGGCAGTTGGAATTCGATATAAGAGTAGGCCGTAGCGCCGCTGCCCGGGCAAAAATTTCCCTCATAGCACACTGTATGGCGTATACCCGTCTTCAATTAGCCCAGGTTAGGTGCTTAAGCGTAGGACGTTAAACCCCATTGCATTCATTCATTCATTGTTAGAGATGAAATTAATTTGGGTTGTAGAGTAAGTGTGGATGTAGCAGGATAATCACGGTGCCTACCTACTTTGTCAAAAACATTTTATTCACCTATCTAGCCAGTGGAAACACTGTGAGCAGAATTAAAGGCGATACACCATCAAATTATTCACCAATCTCGCCAGTGGAAACGCTGTGACCAGAATTTAAGGCGGTACACCATTAAAATTATTCACCAATCTCGCCAGTGGAAACGCTGTGACCAGAATTTAAGGCGGTACACCATTAAAATTAAACATCGTTTTTTGGGGCAGTTCTTTCTTGTCGATAAACGAGGCTGACACAGGATTAGAGTGTCGACGTTTTTGACATGCGCAGGACGTCGCTAAAAACGGTTACGATAAATCTCATGTATTTTTTTTAGCCACTACTGGAACAACGTGCGGATTGGGCGATCGGGCGATCGGGAGACTGCCGGACGAGCCGGTCGGACAAAAAAGAATAATTATGTCAAATTCGTCTAAAAAATACTTTTTCAGCTGAACATTATAATGAGTGGCTGGGGGTATTGGACCGGCCATAGAGAGATGATCATCATATTATATATGGCCAGTGGCTTTAGGCTTTAACGCCACGCCATCTGGAATGGGCTGGTATAATGCTAATAGACTTTCTGGGCCGGGTGTGCTGCGTGTGGGCCGAAATTCGAAATCCTGCAATGGGGATTCCGAATTTCATCCGAGAATTTCATCGGATTCACCCAACACTGTCGTCCGTAAATTTACTAATTATTAAGTCACCTGCACCCTGTTTGTGGGGATACGCCAGAAACGGCCTGCCCACGGTTTGTAACTCCCATGTCTATTGTCTGATCTACTGGCTGAATATATTAGATATATTATTTAACAGAAGTATGCCGCCAAATCGCATATTTGGGGTTCATTTTTTAAAAATTTTCCAGGGGGAGAATCCCCGGAACCATGGTCATTAAAAAGGGCAGATCCGACACAGGAACCTAGGCTGGTTCCCGGCCCAAATCCGCCCCTGACTGGAACCCTAAAAACATGATAAAATTTTAAAGTTTTACTAATTCAATGGAAAAATTACCCCCATGTGACATTGTTGAGCTCGAGTCAAACGTACATTGTCCGTAATAATTGTGATTTATGATTTTAACTTAACCGAAACTTGTGTAGGCCTATAAAACGTCTACTTTTCGACTTGGCGACTTTCGTGTTTTGAAGGGGCGAAAATTAGAAATTATGAATGGTAGTTATAGGCTTCCATACGCTTGTGACATTGTTAAGCTCAAGTCGAACGTGCATTGTCCGTAATAATTGTGATTTCTGATTTTAACTTTATCCAAACTTGTGTAGGCCTATAAAACATGTGTATGCCTACACGTCTGTTGGTAATACGATATTCTCAGTCCATTAAATGTGAGAGTGGTTGTTATATAGTTTTGTTTAAACCTGAGCTATTTATAGATAAATGAATAAAGCTTCAATGGCTATTAAATAGTGGTTAAAATACAGATGTGACGTCATCCTTTGATGTTGGCGTACCATTATGTCAAATAATGTACGGGCAACTTGCCAATAGTACATTATTTCAATATTACTACTGGCATGATGTTTTTCACTGTAAACGCACGTGCGGAGTCTGTATTTTAAGTAGTTTAATTGTCTCTGGCTTAGACATTGCGTTATATATTGTAAAAACACTCGGACCTGACGGTCCTCTTGTTGTTACAATATATTACTTAATGTCTCGCCCTCGACCATTAAACCACACTTATTACCGTGTTATTACTGAACTCAATATAGAAAAGTAAACTAAACAGCTTGCTTTAACTGGTATTTATTGCGCACGTTCTAGTTCTTAACTCACTTCGATGAAAGACATAAGCACAATAATACACAATACAGAAATGAAATATGATATAATAATGTATGACACAAGCACAATAATACACAATACAGAAATAAAATATAATATAATAATGTGTGTACTTATTTATATAGTTTATACTTGTATTAGTTCAGGTCTTCGGTGACTGGCCGGGTTATAAACGTTAATTATAGGCGACTCTACATGTATATTGGAACTTCTTCGGTCCATTCTTTCATCCTTAAAGGAGCTAAATCGCTAACAATTGGGACCTAGAAATTGACTAAAGTGGGTCGCAACGCATATAATACTGTAATATGAATGCATATAAACCAATTAAATATTCAATGGTTTCCGTTTTTACTCCAATTACAAACCAGTTATGTTCGACGAAATAGGCCACGCAGTCTTAACCTAGTGCACATTTTTAGCGTCTGGTCATCCCAGTCTACACGTTTGGTTTAAATTGACCAATAATTCTTTGTTTTGGATGACGACGTTTTTGGAGGATTTTGAGTTACGGACTTAGGTCCTTTAGCTGTATTTAGGGAGGGAGAGAGAGAGAGAGAAAGAGAGAGAGAGAGAGAGAGAAAGAGAGAGAGAGAGAGAGAGAGAGAGAGAGGCTAACATCTAATTTAATTTTATTTCAATAATTCGCGTAGGGGTCTTTAGCAGTTGGAGTAAACCGGGGGACCAGGAGCAAACCCAAGAGGTTGGACTCGCGACGCTACTCCTTGTCACGCACAACCGGTGATTCGAAACCGGTGTCAAACGGTAACGCCATATCTTATCTGAAGTGCATGCGCAATAGGCTAGAAACCAGACGCTAGAAACTGCTATTCGGTTGTGACTCATGCCGTAATTTGCTAGACATAACTGATTTGAAATTAGGGTCAAAACGGAAACAATTGAATGGGTGTTTTTCAGGGAATCCAATATTAATGTCGCTGATCTTAATTTTGGAGTTCATGAAAAATGAGCCATTAAATGTTTAAAACTTCTATTTTATAATATGAAATATGTCAGTAAAATAATTAGACACTAAGTACTCTAGGATTAAATCAATTTCTGATGGCCTACGGTCTAGTATAGCCATTACCAATTCATCACTGCATGTACAATTATCTTTTGGAGGTGAACTGGTATAATGGATTTGGGTTGGAGAGTAAAGTGTGAATGCATCCTCGGTTACCCAGTGCATTCATTCCGTTCTACTCCACTATACCCTGGGTTAATCTATGGGGGAGACACGTTTTCAAGTTATCCACTATTGATGCTTGTGCTTGGTTCGTACAGTATAGCTTCATTCTAACACAATTTGAAATCGTGGAAGCCCTATAGATTAACCCAGGGTATAGTGGAGTAGAACGGAATGAATGCACTGGGTGACCGAGGATGGTGTGGATGTAGCCTAGTTATCACAAATCCCCCTTTCGATGAATTATAGGCCTACCATTTAATGATAGTTAAATGAAAATCAATGTAGATGAAGACGATTTGATTGAACAGGGGTGGTTATAATCTAATGATGACGTGGTTTCTATTTTCAGATTCCCGTATAACCAGTCATAATTCTAGGTAGGACAGAGAGAGAGAGAGAGAGGGAGAGAGGTGGAGTTTAACACAGACTACAGATTCCCGTATAACCAGCCATAATTCTAGGTAGGACAGAGAGAGAGAGAGAGGGAGAGGTGGAGTTTAACACAGACCGAAGATTCCCGTATAACCAGTCATAAATCTAGGTAGGACAGAGAGAGAGAGAGAGGGGGAGAGGTGGAGTTTAACACAGACCGAAGATTCCCGTATAACCAGTCATAAATCTAGGTAGGATACAGAGAGAGAGAGAGAGAGGGAGAGGGAGAGAGAGGTGGAGTTTAACACAGATCACAGACTCCCGTATAACCAGCCATAATTCTAGGTAGGACAGAGAGAGAGAGAGAGGGGGAGGGAGAGAGAGAGGGAGAAGAGAGGGAGGGAGAGAGAGAGAGAGGGAGGGAGAGAGAGAGGGGTTGAGTTTAACACAGACCACAGACTCCCGTATAACCAGCCAGCAGAGAGTGAGATGGGGTTTAACGTCCACTCGACACAATCTAAGTCATTTCGTGACTAACATGGTTTAATTTCATTTCAATAATTCGCTTGCGCGTAGGGGTCTTCAGCAGTGGGAGGAAACCGGGTGATCAGGAAAAAACCCACGAGGTCAGACAGGCGATCCTACTCCTTGTTACGTTAATCTTGAGGATTCGAAACCACACCAATTGACCCAATGGCAGTTCTATGATCTAGGTAGGACAACATGGTTGTCAGATTTAAAATACAAACTATAATAATAATAATAATAATAATAATAATCACGTCATTTTACAAGGGTAGCAAATTAGGTCTGAGGCCTTTTTCAAATTTGGCCCTTGGCACAGATCGTGCGAATGATTTCGATCATTACTGCAGGAAGAAACCGAAGAACTGAATTAAAGTGTCTGAGTATCGTGCTTAAAATGCAATCTCGAGTAAAAAGCAGAAAGTCAAAAGTCAAAAGTAAAAAGCAGAAAGTAAAATTAAAAAGCAAAAAGCAGAAAATCAAAAGCAGTAAAAAGTAAGCGTAGAAAGTAAAAAAATGTGGCCTTAGAAGAGAGAAGGTGACGAAATTCCGTAGTTGTGCCTTCCGAATTGACCCGATAATTAGTCTCTGAATGTTTCAAAAAGGCGTCTACAGCACCCGTTGTTCCCAGGCGGTCACCCATCCAAGTATTCACCGGGCCCGACGTTGCTTAACTTCAGTGATCGGACGAGAACTGGTGTTTTCAACGTGGTGTGGCCGTAGACGAGAGAAGGTGACGAAATGCCGTACTTTTGCCCACCAGGCGGTCACCCATCCAAGTATTCACCGGGCCCGACGTTGCTTAACTTCAGTGATCGGACGAGAACTGGTGTTTTCAACGTGGTGTGGCCGTAGACGAGAGAAGGTGACGAAATTCTGTACTTGTGCCTTCCGAATTGACCCGATAATTAGTCTCTTATTATTTCAAAAAGGCGTCTACAGCACCCAGTGTTCCCAGGCGGTCACCCATCCAAGTACTAACTTGTAATAGCTGGGTATTCTTATTAAATTCAGAGTCGTTGCAGGTGGAGAAAACCACGTGACATGGGTTAAACCACATGATTGAGAAGGATTATATATCGTCAAGTCACATACGCCCACAACAGGAACCTAACCCAGAACTACAATTATTATTGAAGAATGCACAAAATTATACAGTTTAAAACCCAAGCGCGTGAATAAAATAACCATGGTGATTAGAAGATGACATATCGTTCTTAAAGCAGTGTTAGGCCTACTTGTTGAATTATATAATATCTTATTATTTTAAAATCACAAAGTTGGAAGTAAAGACTTAAAAATGGAAAAGGCACTTTAACCCTTGTGGGTTCATGTTGTGAGAATCACACAACAGTTATAATTCAAAATTTTCACGTACAGATATATTTGAATTAAAAGGCAGCAGTTTAGTATTTATTTGCATTCATATTTGACAACTGAAAAACAACTAAATTAATAAACAAAACCATTTTAGTGACATTTGGAAAAGATTTAATAATTCTAACAAAATTTCTACTTTGTGTAGTATGGGATAAAGAGGTTAAATGGCAATTTACGCTTGAAACAAAAACAATTAAATATTTGGAATTCATCATTTAATTTTTGGTATTTGTAACATGCAGATGTTAAAAGAGAGAATACTCTGGCATACGCAATATGGTATCAGGCAGAAAACACATTAGCAAAATCCCTACTGTGCGTTGTAAGTTAGGGGTCCGATTGGGCCCTTTGTTACCTTCAAGCGTTGGGCCTGATTTGCTTGTAACAGAACTCTGCATGTTGGAAGCAGATGGATACCGAACAATTCGCTACGTGTAAAAATGTATAGCAGACAAAGTCACTAAATTTCAGAAAGTAGTACTCAGTAGTTGTTGCAAAACAATATAAAACGTGTGCATGGGGTCCACGGACAAGGGTTAATGCTTTTAAAACAGACATTTTAATCTAGTCCGATAAAAAAAAACAGACCCGGGAACGTTTTTCTATCGTAAAATACAGATTTGAGTTAATCGCTCCCCTGAGCTTCGTTGACATTTTCTATTATCATTTGAATTTGTCTGACATATCGTTATGTATTTTATGAGCTAAGCGGGTTCACTGCTCCATTTGACTGGTTGACGATTGCTAGAATGCGCAACTTGCGCCGCGTGAGGAAACCTCTCCGTCCGGTCCCTACTTATTTCGGCGACAAGCCGTGTGAGGAAACCGCCCCGCCCGGTCCCTACTTATTTCGGCGACAAGCCGTGTGAGGAAACCGCCACGCCCGGTCCCTACTTATTTCGGCGATACGCCGCGTGAGAAAATCGCCCGTCCTGTCGCTACTTATTTCGGCGAAACGTTTGGTATTGAAATTGAAAAAAAATATGCTTTTCTCTGTTGGAAAAGCACAAAAATGCAAGACTTCGGACAATTTTTACACATAACCATGATCCAACCATGGAAAAATTTACAGGCCATCTGGGATGTTTTAGCATTCTTCTATGTTGTCGGATTAAGGACTTGAACAGGAATACATTCTGGTTTTTTGCATTTGGATTTAGTAATTGTCATTTCCGGCGTGATTTCCCCATGTCAGTGATGCAGAAGGGGGCCTGGCAAGGACAGCTGCCTAGTCGTTCGGATGAGACGAAAAAAAGAGGTCCCGTGTACACATTGGAAGGCACGAAAAAGATCCCTTGGCAGTTGGAATTCGATATAAGAGTAGACCGTAGCGCCGCTGCCCGGGCAAAAATGTCCCTGATAGCACACTGTATGGTGTATGCCCGTCTTCAATTAGCCCAGGTTAGGTGCATAATAGTAGGACGTTAAACCCCATTTCATTTATTCAGTAAATGTCATAGGCTACAGACCTATGTCCAGACCAGACCTATGTCCCGACCTCCACGATGGATTTAGTAGATATTGAGATAACACCAAGCAGTGAATGATAATTACTATATTTACATGCGTTACAAGTTATGTTGGAATGTTGTGTTTTGGTCTTAACGAAGGGAAGGTTCTTGCATGCCAATCTCTTCTTTATGCTATCAATATGTCAACAGTAGTAGTATGCTGGTTAATATCCGTTTAATCACTACGAAACCACACACGAATAACTCATTTCTCTGCTACCATCTTTTTTGATGCGTTATAATTTGTTAAACATGCGTTTCAATCAGCATCCATAACCGGAAGTGACGGAAGTGGTATTTTATGTAAACAATGAGTAATGAGTATTGAATGAAATGGGGTTTAACGTCCTGCGCTTCTGCACCTAACCTAGGCTAATTGAAGACGGGCATACGCCATACAGTGTACTATGAGGGAAAGTTAGCCCGGGCAGCAACTGAATTCCAACTGCCAAGGGATCTTTTACGTGCACGCAAATGTGTACACGGGACCTCGGATTTTCTTCTTATCCGAAGGACTAGGCAGCTGTCGTTGTCAGACCCTCCGTCTGCATCACTGACAAGGGGAAACCATGCCGGAAGATCGAGATGAACTTTCTCGGCCAATACAGGGATCGAACACCCGACCTCCAGGCTAGCGAACCAGCATCTACAAAGAGTATTCGTCACTGGCGTCAGAAAACCTACTAATGTTATTGTCTTTTTGAAAGTAGTGGGTCTGTATCTGCTGGTTACAAACAATACTAAACAGCAAATCAAACGGCCGTATATAGACTGGCATAACCAGATACTGGAAATTTGCAATAGATTGAGAGGCAGGTTTATTTCGCCGAAAATAACTGATTTGAAATTGGAGTAAAAACAGAAACCATTGAATGTAAATCAGTTTATATACATTCATATAACCATATAAATATATATAACAGTATTATATGCGTTGCGACCCACTCTTGTGAATTTCTAGGTCCCAAATGTTAGCGATTTAGCGAATATTTCTCTTTTGATTTTTAATTTTATAAATAAACAGGAATGAAAACATCACGTATTTTAATAGCCCTTGCTGTTTCTCCCGTTGCGTGATTTCCACTTGTCAGTGATGCAGAAGGAGGGCCTGACAAGGACAGCTGCCTATTCGTTCGGATGGGACGAAAAATCGAGGTCCCGTGTACACATTGGAAGGCACGTAAAAGATCCCTTGGCTGTTGGAGTTCGATATAAGAGTAGGCGCCGCTGCGTGGGCAAAAATTCCCCTCATAGCACACTGTATGGTGTATGCCCGTCTTCCATTAGCCCAGGTTAGGTGCATAATAGTAGGACGTTAGACCCCATTTCATTTATTTGGTAGCCCTCGTCTCTTGACTCTTACTTTTCCATTCTCTTTTATAATGTTTCTCTCGTGATGGGCTTCCTGGGTATTAATTGTGTATATTCAGTCATCCGTCTAATAAACCGTGTCGGTTGTTTACTCAACCTAAACATCCATTTAATCCTGAAGAGAAATCAAACTAATGAATTTTTTAAATCCGCGGAAATTGTTTAACGTCCAAATAATTATATTACATTATAGCAACATATTCAGATTCAAAGTAGCAGAAAGCTTAGACCATGAATCGCTCAGTTAAACATGTAATGAACCAATTTATAGAACGAAACGAACCGAAATCCTTTTTATTGTTGCATCTGTTGCATTGATTAAATAATGGTCGGATGTACATTGTGAATGATTTAATTATACTATAGTATTGTAACGATCTGCCATTAAGAATCAAACTAGTAGTATTTACGGGCATTTATATTGAATATTCCTAATTAGACTGAGTCTACTGGATTAAATACTGTTTTATATGATATTTTGTGTGGGTGTGTGTAAGAGATGGAGAGAGAGAGAGAGAGAGAGAGAGAGAGAGAGAGAGAGAGGAGAGAGAGAGTCTCCCAGTTGTTACTTTTGTATTCTTGTTTTTCGTGTAATATGCGAGTTTTGCGTCTTTGCTACAATTTGCTTGAGCTCCAATTTTAATACTTGACCCCCCTCTCTCTCCCTCTCTCTCTATTGAAGGTCTTATAATCGTTGAACTGGCAACGTTTACTGAACATCATATCGATATTTAAGGTTATCCTTTACATCAACGTACACAAAACTATGCCACATTTCGTTTTCTATTAAAGCATTACATCTTTTATAAACATATTTCATTTAGGAGAAATTCGCCCTAGCAAAATGTCCTTGGCCCTACCCTACGTTTATATCTAGGAGCAATGTGTCAAAACAATTTAACAAGTTTTTTGATTAATTCATACAAGGATCCAAATAAATAATAATATGTTCTTTACCTGTTCTCTTAATATTAAAAATATGAATAATTCTTGAACTTATTGATTTTAACGTAACTTCCGAAGAAACGGTAAAACAGAATAGAAATATTTTTATTTAACTTCTTCTATCATGTTCTACTTAAAGGGACTATCCCAATTTGAACAGAGGGTCAAAACTTAAAGTCTGAGTATACGTATGAAATTTAAGCACCAAATTTTAAAGGAATGATGTATTTACCTCGACTCAAAATTTCAGCTCAAAATATTGAGTCGTTTGGGCGTAAACGTCAGAACTGCTTATCCGGACACGTACCCCTTTTTTAAGATTGCGGGTCAATTTTTGCTTTGAGTGACCTGATATTCAATTCCCGTTCCTTTAAAGGTCTATACAATGAATGATCAATGTGCTGTACTTGAAAACGAAAGTTATATTTCGCCTACCTATTATTTTTATAATACAGCTTTGGACACCGGTTTCCATTTCCAGATGACGACTGACTCGTTTAAATTGTTTGAAAACATATGACATAATATGTTGAGTTAGTTTCTCGAACCCAAGGTAGATGATTTTAAGGGATTTTAACACAAAATTAAGCAGTTTTATTCTTCAAATTATTATCGGGATTGGCCCTTTAAAGGAAAATATTGGTGTCAGTCATTATCACATATGTGATAGAACTGGTTAAACCCATTCCAAATATAATTTTAACACATAGATCATTGCTACGATAGATGAGTAATACAGGTGTCATGAATCATAACTGACGAACGCCAAAAGAAAACACGCGTCGTCTCTCTATATAACTGACCAAAGTGACGAGTGATAACAGATACACGGCCGAATTTCTGCTCACTAATAATTCCCTCGAAGATCAAATGTTTGTTGTGTGAGACTGTGACAGGATATCTGACAATTCATAAAAAGAATTGACTGCCATTAAATAAGAGAACACGAAAGAAAAACAGAAAAAGTCCGTTTAGTACAACCATGTTTTTATGGTATAGGAGGAATAGAACAAGGGAATGGACGGACTATTTCTATTTTCTGTCCTTTATAATCTCCCTTAGTCCCGAAATGACCTAGTTGTGTTGAGTGGACGTTAAACCCCATTTCTCTCTCTCTGTTTAATCTCCCAATTCTTCCAGTACTTACATTATTCATACTTATAAACCTGTAACGGTAAATTTCTTTGATCTTTGGGGTATATTCTATGCCCAGAATAACCTGCTGTCTGAATATATAGAGAGGAATTCGCGGTTATTCTTCTAAAAGTTTTTCTTTAAACCTGTATCGGGTTATTCTTCCAGATTAGGTTTACTTCCCATAAGAAAACGTGATAAAAGGTTTTTCTTGCGGGAATTCTGGGATATTCTTATTTTACGTACATCTAAACATAGACGGTTTATAAGCAACACTTAGTTTTTGTATGTATCATATATAATTCCATATTGTACATATATTATACACCCAAACCAAAATATGCTGGGGAAGAAAGACTTCAGAAAAACCCCTCGAAGAAAATCCTCGGTTTGTCTATTTCTCGGGTTATTTTCCCCAGTCTTTCTTTCCCCAACATAACCCCAGTCTCTTGGTTTATCCAACACAGAGACGCCTAAAATCTCTGTAAATCACAAATGTCAAAATTGAATTCTACAATGGCTTCCTCCAATGGTTGTTGTTTATTCATGTTAATATAATAAATATGGGGGGGGGGGTGTGTATAGAATGGCACATTTCATTCTGTTGAGTATCATAAAGTCTGCCGTTGAGTCAGCTGGTTGGATAGCCGTGTCGATAGAGAGGCGGCTTCTCGCCAATGCAACGAGGGTTCAATCCCAGCTCAGGGCATAAACTTTATCGTTGTAAGTGAGAGGGATATTCGGTCTCTCGTCCGATCAGGCAGGTTTCCCCCGAGTTCTTCGATTTCTTCCTGCAGTAATGATCGAAATCATTCGCACGATCTGTGCCAAGGGCCAAATTGGAAAAAGGCCTCAGGCCTAGTTTGCTACCCTTGTAAAATGACGTGATTATTATTATTATTATTATTAACTGGTTTGCATTGTTCGTACTTGGTTTTATTTTATTGAATTGAACTTTCGTCGGCAAGAAACAAGTATATTATCGTATTGTTGAAATATCACAAGTAAATGACATAAACATATATGAAGCAAATTTATATGGTTAAAACAGTATTTATTTCGAGAATATTATACAATATAAAAAGCATAAATAATAGGATACAAAAACTAGCCAAGTAGGCTTATATTAATTTGCTTCCTTCTGGTTTGGGTGTATAATATATGTACAGTGTGGAATTATATATGATACACACAAAAACTAATTACAAATGTACAAATAAGCAAATAAGTAAATTTATAAAAACTTTTAGCTTGTTTTTGTATCATATCTTTAAAAACTGTAACGTATTATATGATATTGTTTAAACCACAAACGCAATGTAAACGACACAAACTTTCCATATATTTCATGATTTTCAATTTTTAGTTGTTATTTTGTTTTCGTTCCGTTTCTCTGGTTTTATGAGTATTATTACTGTTTTTTGATCAAGTCTGTGATAAGCATGAAATCATTTATTTAACGTGTTTTATTCAGCAGAGAAATCAAGCTAAAAGCTGATAAAAACGACAGGGAACCGTCAAAAATCTGATCCTCAATAGATAATCATTGATTGGAAAATATATTCAAACCACCGAGTGACATTTTTTGGGGAAAAAAACAATATGTAATATGTCAAGGTGATAATACAAATGTTAACAAGGGCGTCATTATAAATAACACGCTGCTCTAATTGTTAACAAGGGCGTCATTATAAATAACACGCTGCTCTAATTGTTAACAAGGGCGTCATTATAAATAACACGCCGCCCTAATTGTTAACAAGGGCGTCATTGTTAATAACAAGCCGCTCTAATTGTTAACAAGGGCGTCATTATAAATAACACACCGCTCTAATTGTTAACAAGGGCGCAATTATAAATAACACGCCACTCTAATTGTTAACAAGGCGCCATTATAAATAAATAATTTTATTTCAATAATTGTTAACAGGGCGCCATTTTAAATAAATAATTTTATTTCAATAATTGTTAACATGGCGCCATTATTAATAACACACCGCTCTAATTGTTAACAAGGGCGTCATTATAAATAACACGCCGCTCTAATTGATAACAAGGGCGTCATTATATATATAACACGCCGCTCTAATTGTTAACAAGGGTGTCATTATAAATAACACACCGCTCTAATTGTTAACAAGGGCGTCATTATAAATAAAACGCCACTTTAATTGTTAACAGGGCGCCATTATAAATAAATAATTTTATTTCAATAATTGTTAACAGGGCGTCATTATAATTAACACGCCGCTCTAATTGTTAACAGGGCGCCATTATAAATAAATAATTTTATTTCAATAATTGTTAACAGGGCGTCATTATAATTAACACGCCGCTCTAATTGTTAACAAGGCGCCATTATAAATAACACGCCGCTCTAATTGTTAACAAGGCACCATTATAAATAACACACCGCTCTAATTGTTAACAAGGGCGTCATTATAAATAAATAATTTTATTTCAATAATTGTAAACAAGGGCGTCATTATAAATAACACACCACTCTAATTGTTAACAAGGGCTTCATTATAAATAACACGCCGCTCTAATTGTTAACAAGGGCGTCATTATAAATAACACGCCGCTCTAATTGTTAACAAGGGCGTCATTGTTAATAACAAGCCGCTCTTATTGTAAAACCCTGCTGGCAAGGAGCTCGGTCACCACAAAACGTGAGACGTTAAGCAAATAGCCATCGATGGTGTGTAATTATAGGCCTGTTTATTTAATTGTAGAGAGAGAGAGAGAGGGGGGTGTTAAACGTCAACTCGACACAAACTAGGTCATTGAGTAACTGGGTAGATAAAAAAACTAACACATACTTATGGAAAACAGCTGTTTTCCATAAGTATGTGTTAGTTTATGATAATAATTATTGATTACATTATACCACCAGGTTCAAATACCGTATTTCCTCGAATACAACCCCGGCCTCGATTACAACCCGGGCCTCGAATAGAGCCCGGGGGTAAGGGGGTGTTGAGATAAATACAACCCGGGTCTCGAAAAGAACCCGGGTCTCTAATATAACCCGAGTCAGTGGATTGTTGTCACATATATTAAACGTTAAAAATGGTGTTATTGTATCGAGAAGTCATTGCAAGGCCAATCGGTTCAGTTAAGTGAGAATGCAGTTTCAAAATTCATTTTTGCGAGTGACATATCGACCTTGCCTGCTTGTTTTACATGTCGAAAATGTCACTCCTGTAGAAGATTTTGAAGCAGTAATTCGGGTCTGAAAAAATACAACCCGGCCTCGACGATTAGAACCCGGGACTCGATTAGAACCCGGGGGTCGGGGGTTGCTGAACGAAATAGAACCCCGGGGTTGTATTCGAGGAAATACGGTATATCCAAATAACTTAAAATGGCGTTTTGAGTAGAAGAGAGTTAAAATATTTATCTAGTGCAGTTTGAGGGTTTCAGGGGATCACGGTGGCTAAGTGGATAAGGCGCTGGTTCGCTAGCCTGGAGGTCGAGTGTTCGATCCCTGCATAGGCCGAGAAAGTTCATCTCGATTTTCCGGCGTGATTTCCCCTTGTTAGTGATGCAGAAGGAGGGCCTGACAAGGACAGCTGCCTAGTCGTTCGGATGGGACGAAAAACCGAGGTCCCGTGTACACATTGGAGTGTACGTTAAAGACACCTTGGCAGTTGGAATTCGATATGAGAGTAGGCCGTAGCGCCGCTGCCCGGGCAAAATTTCCCTCATAGCACACTGTATGGCGTTTGCCCGTCTTCAATTAGCCCAGGTTAGGTGCTTAAGCGTAGGACGTTAAACCCCATTTCATTCATTCATTTTTTTAAGGGTTTCAATATATATGTTTGAATTTCAATAATTATTATAGGAGTTTGTTGGAGCCAACATCTGACCGGTCGAATAAAAACCTAACAATGATACGTCATATTGACCTCGACTAAATCATCTGACAACTTGTTGCTACGATTGAATGACTTCCGGTACTATGCAATAACATCCACTTCAAATGTCTAAAATTACTGCTAAAGACCCCTACGCGCAAGCGAATTATTGAAATAATCTTTTAAAAACCATATGTTAGTCCCAAAATGACCTAGCTGTGTTGAGTGGACGTTAATCCCCATCTCTCTCTCTCCCTCTCTCTCTCTCTCTCTCTCTCTCTCTCTCTCTCTCTCTCTTTTTCAGTCTTTTTGTTTTAAACGATAATCAACAATGTTGTTGTTCTGTTTTAACAACACGTGACTAATTCTGCACCACCATCAATATGTCAACAACAGAACACGTGACTACGTCGTTTATCGGCTTCATATCTGTTATCTATATTAAGACCACACACTATTAATTCACATTCACTTGTGTAAGCTTTTTCTTCTTGCCGACGTGTAGAATTTCTATAATGATTGATGGCGCTTCGTATTTACCATGCTTTTCCTACAGGATCATGGCCGGAAGTGGTCATCTGTGTTGCCATGTAAGCATGTCAGTAAAGAGTATTGACGTGGTACTCATCTACGTCACAGAAACATGTTATCTAAACAATCATGTGATTCGCTTTCCGGAAGTAGATCTGTGTGTAAACAAAATGAGTAAAACAATCAAGTGAATTGTTTGTCAAAGTGAGTTATTAACGTCAAAGTGAGTTATTAAAGTCAATATTGAATGAAGTCAACTAAAGTGAGTTATTAACGTCACTATATTGAATGAAGTCAACTAAACAAAATATTACATTCAAGTGGTATCGAGAGATGTTTGTTGGCAGATAGACCTTTACGTAATTAGGAAGTAATTTTATTCAAATATAATAAGAATTCAAGGGGATTTCTGTAGTGGCTGATGTTGGACCTTTGACCAAACTGATCCCGCAGTGAATATTCGCTTGGCTACTAGTATCACTGATAAAGATGACATCTATGCGTCTTAATTCGGAAAAATATTAACTTTTTTGCCTCCGACAAAATAAATTCTAAAACATTTTTTTGACGTATAAGACAAATAAATAAAGACGTTTGAAGTGTCTGTAGTTAAAAAATATTTCCTATTTAGTGTTAATGGGTATTAAAATGAGTAAAAGGCATCATAAGTAAGCTGTTATGTGAACAACGCACGAGCCGTTGAGCCAACGACTGACGCCGCGTGAAGTCAGTGCACGTGTTGAAGACAGTCATCTGTGACAGAGATAATTCGTAAGTAATTCTCTGTAAAACAGATTGACCCCTGACCTCTAAGTAACCTTGGGAGGGGTCGATTCCTCACTGCCACTGCCTGCCTAACTCTAATTTCTCCCTGCTCTGTGTGTTTGTTTTTTTATCACCGATGACAACACCTGCACGGAAACGAAATTATGAAATAGCAAATCACCTAGCCAAGCAAATATTGTCTATAATTTAATTCTATGACGATACGCCATTTAAAGCCTAGATGCCTGGCATGTTTTTTGTTTCTATTTTGAATCGTTCAACTTCCAACCGTAATATCATACTGAATAATTATAACAAATCACAAAGTAATTCATTAATGTATTCTCAGTTTCCATAATTCGCTTGCGCGTAGGGGTCTTTAGCAGTGGGAGGAAACCGGAGTGCCCGGAGGAAACCCACGAGGTTGAGAAGGCGCCCCTATTTGCACATGTCACATATGGTCACAATAGGGTCGAAACCACAGCCGCAAGCCAGAGGTGGCTGGCCAGCTTGAGGTCGAATCACGGCACCATAGACCGCTAGGCCATCCCAACCCTCCGTATGGTCTATAGGTTGGCATTAAATACGGATAGAGATGACAATAACTACAGCGTCATATAGAACTTAACGTCTTTTCACTATACGCGGTTTCCCCTTGTCAGTGATGCATACGGAGGGCCTGACAAGGACAGCTGCCTAGTTGTACGGATAGGACTGAAAACCGAGGCCCCGTGTACACATTGGCGTGCACGTAAAAGATCCCTTGGCAGTTGGAATTCAGTTCCTGCCTGCCCGGGCAAAATTTCTCTCATAGAAAACTGTATGGCGTATGCCCGTCTTCAATTAGCCCAGGTTTGGTGCAGAAGCGTAGGACGTTAAACCCCATTTTAAAATATTGACGATCATTAGGGTCAATCAAATGAAAATGGTACTTCACAATGTTGATATTTACAATAAAAATGGACGAATGTACGACTCGTTCCAAACAATATCTAATTACATATAATATTAAATATTATTGTACCGTTCGTTAGTCCATTGTACCGTTCGTTAGTCCTTACACGGGAATCATGGTGGACGCCGGGTGTTCGATCCCTGCATTGGCCGAGAAAGTTCACCAAATCTTTCCGGTCTGGTTTACCCTTGTCAGTGATGCAGGACGGAGGGTCTGACAAGGACAACTGTCTAGTCGTTCGGATGGGACGAAAACCCAAGGTCCCGTGTACACATTGGCGTGCACATAAAAGATCCCTTGGCAGTTGGAATTCAGTTGCTACCCGGTTAAACAATTCCCTCATAGCACACTGTATGGCGTGCACGTAAAAGATAACTTGGCAGTTGGAATTCGATATAAGAGTAGGCCGTAGCGCCACTGCCCGGGCAAAATTTACCTCTCATGGCACACTGTATGGCGAATGTCCGTCTTCATTAGCTCAGTTCAGAGCAGGACAGTAGGCATTCGAGTCTAGATGTAGGTTACGGAGAGTACCGGAATCTGTCGAGGTTTGCCGAATGGGACAGTAGGATGCTAATGAAGATCGGCAGACACCAAAGTTTTACCCGAGCAGTGGTGTTCCCGCCTCCTATTCGTCAAATTGTTGTTTACTTGTTCTCCAACCACCGAGAAACAATCAGACGTTATTTCCCTGGGGCCGGTTGCTCAAAGCTCGGTTATCTTTTAACTGTCCGTTAACTTTAACGGAGAGAAAGATTGTTGCTGAAAAGAAAGGCCCCAAACATTCGGTGGTGTAAATTTTTCCTACAGATTTATGCTAATATTTCTAAAGGAAAAAATAAAGTATTCTATAGTGTTTTCTGTAGTAAATTTAACAAACAACATGTTAACAAGATATAGGTCCGTTAGAATTTAACGGATCGTTAAAATAACTTAGCTTTGAGCAAACGATCCCTGGACACTACTGACGAGTTGAAACCAGACTGGAGAATCTTGAGGAAGTTTCTCGTTTAACTTTATGTTAGTACTATCTTAAAGGACCGAAGTCTGTAACTCAAAATCCTCCAAAATCTTCGACATCGAAAACGCGAATTATTGGTCAATTTAAATCAACATTGATGATGTTATCTTACCGGTAATAAGAAGACTCAAGGGACGAGGCTAGACAAATTGCTCCAAATCAAACGGCATATGTAGACTGGAATAACCAGACGCTAGAAATTTGGACTGGATTGAGACTGCATGGCTTATTTCGTCGAACATAACTGATTTGAAATTGGAGTAAAAACTGAAACCATTGAATGTAAATCAGTTTATATACATTCATATTACAGTATTATATGCATTGCGATCCGTTTTTGTCACTTTCTAGGTCCCAAATGTTAGCGATTTAGCTCCTTTAACCATTATAATTTGCGGAATATTTCTTTTTTTATTTTTATTTGTTTGAAAATAATAGGTTAATACAAAGAAAGAATTAGGGCCATTAAGAAATATTATGCACTGGGCGCCATCAGTGTTAAATTCGACACTGTAATGACAGGCCCGGGACTGTACAGCGCAGTGGACGCTTACGGCTGGCCCCCGGATCCATTCACTTGATTTGATAATTGTTTAGTTCTTGCAATGCCTGTTTTCTGTCTTGTCCGCAGGTTTATCTTGTAGATTTTTTTGTTTTGTTTGTTTTGCGTGTAGTGCAGTCCTCCTGCATTTACTATTGGGTATGAAACACTAATGTATTTCCTGACACATAGACATCAATAAACATCTGGTAAATTCATCAATTAGTAAACTGAGTGCTTATCGAGATTATTGTACAATTAACACGTATCAAGTCAACACTCGCGTCAAATTGCCTCCATATCACTCGAATTTACAAGAGTATAAAACGGGCTATTTGAATAATGCATTAGACAGAGAGGGAGAGAGAAATGGGGTTTAACGCCCACGCAACAGACGTTCAATTACTATTTAATATGGAGGGTTGGAATGGCCTAGTGGTCTAGAGTGCCGCGCTTCGACCTCTAGCTGGCCAGCCACCTCTGGCTTGCGGCTGTGGTTTCGAGCCCTAGTGTGAGCGTATGTGACATGGAGATAGGGGCGCCTTCTCAACCTCGTGGGTTTCCTCCGGGCACTCCGGTTTCCTCCCACTGCTAAAGACCCCTACGCCAAGCGAATTATTGAAATAAAAATTGAAAACCATACGTTAGTCCCAAAATGACCTATTTTGTGTCGAGTGGACGTGAAACCCCATTTCTCTCTCTCTCTCTCCCTCTCTCTCTTTCTCTCTCTCAATATGATATATTGTAGTAATAACCAAACACAAGGTTTTTCGTATCGGGTTCAATAATTCTATTTACTGTCATATCAGACGAACGCTTGGATAAATGTCAGTTCGTATAAAACACTTATTATTAAATAAAATATAAAAACATATCGGAATCTATTTGATAATAAGAGATTATAACGTTTCAATAGATCTCGAATTATAAGATTTAAATATATAAAAACATATCGGAATTATTGATGTATCTAAAAATATAAAAACATATCGGAATCAATTTAATAATTACAGATTCTAGCGTATCGATAGATCTTGAATTATTGGTGTGTTTAAATAAGATTTACTATGTATCGTTCATCTATAAATATTTACATTAATTTGTAGAAGATTTATTACAATTTCATATTTACAAAGTATCTTTATATCTAGAATTTTTGGTATATTTAAAAAATAAACATCGATAGATTAAAGTTGCAATTTCAGATTTTTAAGTGTTATTTTTTCAAATTTATTAAAATAACGCCCTAAAATAGATGAAATCCATGAACAGTTCTACCTAATCCAAAAATTCACTATTGCCAGCTGAGAAATTGGCAAAAAATATCATTTTCAACTTCAAATTCCAACGTTGAAAAATGGCCTCCCATGTTGCCAATAATTATGGTAAAAAGGGAGGTAATTTATTTGTTATTTCCTGTGTTTATGATTTTAAAGGGTGGGAAGTAATGTCCATGATCGTACAATAGTGAGTTGATAACCTATTGAGCAAAAGACATAGGGATAATTATGTTTTGACTTACTTAGAAAATTTGAAATTTTCGCTTTAAAGTTACATTATGGGATATTTATCTAAAGAGCTGGTTATTCTTGCTATGACAGTTCAAAAATAGATGATGACAAACAAATATATTAAAAAATTCAGCCAAATTACTTTATTCTGAACCGAGTTATCAGCGTTATAATATTTGACTAGAAATGGGGCAAAATGCTTCTTCACCCTCAACGACAATTCTCGATCGTTTGAGTGACAGGCGTTAACTCCACCTTCATAATCTCCATTATCAAGCGCTGTCTGCCATGATAAAACGGTATCTAATGACGCGGAAATAGCCTCGATCAGCACTGCTTTTTATGGACAGTTTCCGGATAATGACGTCAATATAACGGTGAACTTACGGAGCTGGTGGCGCCATATTTGATGAATTAAGTCAGTGAATTCCTATTAAAATCCAAGCTGTAGCCTAGCCATCCGTGGGTCTACAGAGTTGATTTTGGGCTTGTTGTCTAAGTGAAGATCTAATTGATAATTTCTATAACATCTGAAGCCTAAACTGAGACCTGCGATAGGCAGATTTAGCTCTTGAATAATGTAACTTCAAGTTATAATCAATAACATCCTAATTGGGCTTTAATTGCCTATGGGTGATATAAATTACTATTTATAATATTGGTAATATGAGTGTGAGTAAAATACGCTATGTTTTAACATTCAGGAATATTTAAAACCAATAGTATCCCGACATATTATCAAGTCCTAGATGCATATGTCTTATAATAAGTGCAGGAGGACCGCACCACACGCAAAAAATCAAAAACAACCGAAAAAAAAAATACAAACTACAAGATAAACATGCGGACAAGATAGAACATAGACATTGCAAAAAAAAAAAACAATTGTAAAGAAATGAATAAATTGCGATATTAAGAGTTGTGCCATTTTGTTAATGTGCAACGGGTCACATTTCTAAATTATTTTTAACAAATTTGATTATACTCTATTTACCATATCTTGGCCAAGTATCTTTCAAGAGTTTTAATGTAAAAATATTCCCATTTGAGATGGTCAGTGTCGTTCTGAACAGTTTAATATGAATAACTTGTCAAATTTTGTTGAAATCCCTGAAGCACTGTGTCACCAGTATTTGCGCTATATAATTGCCAGGTTTTTAGGAAATATTTCGTTATTTGTCTGTATAGTAACTTTTATATTTCACCTGTGCAAATAAAAATAGACACTTTCAATTTTACGAGGGGGGGGGGGGTCCAACATCGCACTGCATTACACGAAACAAAGGTACGCAAGGCTCTCTCCAAATAACAATTATTATGATTAATAAAGTGAAGATAAGAGAAACAAAAAATCATTCACTTGATTTGAAAATTGTTTATTCTTTTGCAATGTGTATTTTCTGTCTTGTCCGCGGGTTTATCTTGTAGATTTTTGTTTTGAGTGTAGTGCTGTCCTCCTACACTTACTCTTTAAGCATTACACGGAACTCTCTCTAAATAACAATAATTATGATTAAAGGGACTATCCCGATTTGAGCTGAGTCTCAAAAATAAAAGTCTGAGTTCGTACGAAATGGCGGAATGATGAATTTACTTTGTCTCAAAATTTCAGCTCAAAATATTGAGTTGTTTGGACGTGAACGTCAAAGGTGCTTATCCGGACACGTAACCCTTTTAAGTTTTCGGGTCAACGTTTTCGTTGGGTGACCTGATAATCGACTCCCGTTCCTTTAGAGGTATATACAGCTTGGGACACCGGTCTCCATTTTCAGATGAAGACTTGACGGGTTTAAGTTGTTTGAAAGCGTATCACTATCTCATGTCGAGTTTGTTTGCTTGGCCCTAACGTATAGAGGATTCTAAAGGATTTTAACAAAAAATTAAATAGATTTATTCTCGAGAATATTATTGGGATCGGCCCTTTAATAAAGTGAAGATAAGAGAAACAAACAATCATTGTTTAAGTTAGTACAGAACATTGATTACTTATATATCCAGGTAAATTAACGTCCCGAAGGAAAGGAATGGTCGCCGACCAGATTATACAAAGTAAAAAAAACATATAATGTTAATATTAATAATAGAGTGGTTATTGTTACGACGAGTGTAACGAATCCCAAAATGGCTGCCAATCTCCCCGAAACCATCTTTAAAAATAAGCAGTATTTTCAACGTTTTCAGAACTGAAGGCAGCAATTAAGAGATGGAAAGGGTTAGGACTATACGACTATTCAGCTTTTAACTTCACCGATGGGGGGGGGGGGGGCTTTGAAAGCATCGTCGTAACAATAGCCTGGGGACTATTTTTACGACTCGTTGTAGCAATATCCACTGCTTATTAATAAATTCGGTGTACTTTTGACGAACAAATGTTTGCGGGTAGATACGCCAAATTACGTGAATATTACTTAGGTGGGATCGATTGTTCTAAAACGTGTGGTGTTGGGATTGCCTAGTGGTCTAGAGTGCCGCGCTTCGACCTCTAGCTGACCGGTCACCTCTGGCTTGCGGCTATGGTTTCGGGCCCTAGTGTGAGCGTATGTGGCATAGAGCTAGGGAGGCCTTCTCAACCTTATGGGGTTCCCCCGGACACTCCGGTTTCCTCCCACTGCTAATGATCCCTACGCACAAGCGAATTTTTGAAATAAAAATTGAAAACCATACGCTAGTCCAAAAATGACCTAGTTGGTGTCGAGTTGACGTTAAACCCCATTTTTCTCTCTCTCTAGAACGTACGCTTTTTTTTCATTAGGTTCGGTTTCGAACACACACGTGTACGTAACAAGTAGGGTCGCCGGTTCATACTCGGGTGTTTACGCCCGCTCCTACGGTATTCCCCACCAGCTTAATACCCATACTCACAAGCGTGGAATATCATAGTGGACACACACTTTAAAATTGGTTTATTATAATTATATTTTTTAGCATTATTTCATCTTGATTATCGCCCTTTTTGTTACGATATTCTAGAAGCTTCTAACTTTGACGTCATTGATAACAGAACGACGTATTTACGTCACACCATTCAGTATGCAGACGGCTGCCTTTTGAGGCAGTCTACATTTCCTTTGCTTCTTTGTATTCGGTTTTGTTTGTGCGTTTTCTTGTGACGGGTGGAATATGCTCCATCAATACATTCACTATACATCTATTTTATTGAATATTTATAGACTTTTTTCATGTTTTTAGACTACCTTTTTTTTTTATACATTTCACCGATGTGGTGGCTTGTATAGTTGGAATTTTTGCTACATTATGCTTTCATTTGTATTTCTTGTAGCATATAGCAGACCATGACTCATGTTGACCTCACATAATGTTTTTTTTATCATTTTTAATTTTAAGTGAAGTCTGTGTCATTTCAGACCCGGGACTGTACAGCGCAGTGGACGCTTACGGCTAGCCCCCAGATCCATTCACTCTTTTTTAAATTGTTTATTTGTTTGTTTGTTGTTTCGGAGTATGTTGTCTTGTAGTTATATTTGTCTTTCGTGTAAATCGTATGAGGCGCAGTCCCCCTGCACTTACTATTAGAAGTGGCACAACCATTATACGTCAAATTACCAATGAATATTACCTAAAACCATTATACGTCAAATTACCAATTAGCAGACTCATTATCACGTATGTATTATGTGGTAATGGTCTATTTTCATTACAAAGCTAGAAGATGAAATACCAATCAAACTTGGTCTGGTGAGATATATATATATATAGTCTAGACTTATATTATCACATAGATAGAATATATATGTCAGAAACATATTGAAGCAGAGAACCAAATAACTTTACCCTCTCTCTAAAATATATTGCAGGGAACACTTTTCTTTTAAAGCATTTCCCATTGAGATAAGAGAGAGAGAGAGAGAGAGAGAGAGAGAGGGGGAGAGAGAGAGAGAGGGGAATGGGGTTTAACGTCCACTCAACACAACTAGGTCATTTCGGGACTAACATATGATGGTTTTAATTTTATTTCAATAATTCGCTTGCGCGTAGGGGTCTTTAGCAGTGGGAGGAAACCGGAGAACCCGGAGAAAACCCACAGGGAGATAATACAGCCTGGAGAACTGGTGAAAATACTGTTATTTTAGGTAAAGGATGTAATAAAAATAATATTTATTTTTAACCTGTGTTTTACTTAAAATCTTAAATGTATTCTGTATGTTTTATCTTACCATTTTATACTTGTTATTCTACATTGTTGCCTATTTGTCTTAACCTTTTTTCTGTTACCTTTTATTTAAATGTATTTTTCTATTTATGTATCTTTTTAACTGTGTACAGCGCACATGGGCACTTAACAGTGGAAGCTATGCGCTTTATGATTTATTTCAATAATAAAATAAATGATAATAAAATAAACATGTTCCAGTTAGTAATGACCACAGCAGACCTTGATTCAGTATTGAAGCCTTTTTACGATGCAGGAAGGGGGGCCTGACAAGGACAGCTGCCTAGTCGTTCGGATGGGACGAAAAACCGAGGTCCCGTGTACACATTGGCGTGCACGTAAAAGAACATTGGCAGTTAGAATTCAGTTGCTGCCCGGGAAAAATTCCCCTCATAGCACACTGTATGGCGTATGCCCGTCTTCAATTAGCCCAGGTTAGGTGCTTAAGCGTAGGACGTTAAACCCCATTTCATTCATTCATTCCATATCGTTGGTCCCTCTGATGCCAGAAAGACCCATCGGTTCAATATTCTTCTGGTGTCGTTTTGCTTGCGGGGTTTAAGGTGACTAAGATTTTCTATAAAAGCCAATCTAATAATAATGTAGACAGCAAGTCTATGTCGATATATTCTCATAGGCTTGTTAATGGGCCTGACAAATTATCCGACGTATGAAAAAAATAGTTCCAACAATCTAATAATAATGTAGACAACCGGTCCATGTCGATATATTCTCATAGGCTTGTTAAATGATAGGACGACTATATTAGACTATTCGTATGGCATGATGGATAATTATTCAATAATACAATCACCATAATATTCGTGGTAATAATAATAATAATAATAATAATCGCGTCATTTTACAAGGGTATCAAATTTGGCCTGAGGCCTTTTTCCAATTTAGCCCTTGGCACAGATCGTGTGAATGATTTCGATCATTACTGCAGGAAGAAACCGAAGAATTCGGGGGAAACCTGCCTGATCGGACGGGAGACCGAATATCCCTCTCACTTACAACGATGAAGTTCATGCCCTGAGCTGGGATTGAACCCTCGTTGCATTGGTGAGAAGCCGCCTCTCTATCGCCACGACTATCCGACCAGCTGTTAATCAGTTATTCTAGCTTTCATCATATTCATTACAAAAATGACCCATCGTAATATTATGAAATGTCATCAGGCGTTTCGACTACGTAATTACAACAAAGACATGGATCGATTAATTTAGATAAAGTCTGGCGTATTACTCATTCCGGGCGATATATCCAAGCGTCGACCTTTCAATTTGACTCGGTTGCGTCGCATGGCCGAAGGCTCATTCAATTATTTCTTTGCGGAACTATTGGAAAGATAACAAAAAAAAAACGATACAGAAATACATTTGGTTGGAGTTTAACAAGAGTACATACTTTATTAGTAAATGCAGGAGGACTGCACTACACGCAAAACAAAAAATCTACAAGATAAACCTGCGGACAAGACAGAAAATAGACATTGCAAAAAGTAAACAATTATCAAATCAAGTGAATGGATCCGGGGGCCAGCCGTAAGCGTCCACTGCGCTGTACAGTCCCGGGCCTGTCTTGGTACAGGCTTCACTAAAATGATTCACATAAAAGACGTAACAAAAAAAAAAAATGCGACCGATCTTGTAAGTGGTCGTCTATGTGATCAGCAAAGCCCCAATACCACTCTTGTTGTAACTGAATTATAAATTGTACTATTTTACAATATTTCAATTAATTGATGATACGAATTTCACCTTAAAACACCTAATTTTAAAAATTGGAAAAATTCAACTGTATGATATTGAAAGGCCTTACGTAAACACTTTCAAATGTAACTTGGATTTAAACATATTTTTGAACCCGCTGGACAAGTAAAATATGATGTAATGGATAATTTACACACATCTCGTGGTTAGAATAAGGCTTAAAAAATTCTGGACCTGTCAAGCCAGCCAGAGTGTTATTGTCCCGTCAAAAAATCCCGAAGGAAAAATATGAAATGATATCCTAAGTATCGAGGACGTGGTCGACTGTTCTCTTTGGGTAGATACAGATTTACGCTATTGTTCGCATATTACGAAATGTATCGGACACCTGCTCGTACGATATGCAGGCACGAATGATAGGACAGTTGGGTCATAGTGTGGGCGTGTCAAGCAACAAGCTGGACATTCGGCCCGGGATGCACTGGGCTTCGGCTTCATAAACTATTGGGGGGTTGGGATGGCCTAGTGGTCTACAGTGTCGCCCTTCGACCTCTAGCTAGCCGACCACCTCTGGTTTGCGGCTGTGGTTTCGAGCCCTGGCGTGAGCGTATGTGGCATGGAGATAGAGGCGCCTTCTCAACCTTGTGGGTTTCCTCTGGGCATTCCGATTTCTTCCCACTGCTAAAGACCCCTACGCGCAAGTGAATATTTATTGAAATAAAAAAAATAAAACCATATGTTAGTCCCGAAATGACCTAGTTGTGATGAGTGGACGCTAAACCCCATTCTCTCTCTCTCTCTCTCTCTCTCTCTCTCTCTCTCTCTCTCTCTCTCTGTCTCTTAAACTATCGCCCTGTTGGGCATGGATGAAATGTGATTTATAGTCTCTTCGACACAGCAGTTTGATAATGTGGTAACTCTTCAACCTAACGTACGACCATGTGGTTACTCTTCAACATAACGTTCGACCATGTGGTAACTCTTCAACATAACGTTCGACCATGTGGTAACTCTTCAACATAACGTACGACCTTGTGGTAACTCTTCAACATAACGTACGACCTTGTGGTAACTCTTCAACATAACGTTCGACCATGTGGTAACTCTTCAACATAACGTTCGACCACGTGGTAACTTTTCAACATAACGTTTGACCATGTGGTTACTCTTCAACATAACGTTCGACCATGTGGTAACTCTTCAACCTAACGTTCGACCACGTGGTAACTCTTCAACATAACGTTCGACCATGTGGTTACTCTTCAACATAACGTTTGACCATGTGGTTACTCTTCAACATAACGTTCGACCATGTGGTAACTCTTCAACATAACGTTCGACCATGTGGTAACTCTTCAACATAACGTTCGACCAAGTGGTAACTCTTCAACATAACGTTCGACCATGTGGTAACTCTTGAACATAACGTACGACCATGTGGTAACTCTTCAACATAACGTTCGACCATGTGGTAACTTTTCAACATAACGTTTGACCATGTGGTTACTCTTCAACATAACGTTCGACCATGTGGTAACTCTTCAACCTAACGTTCGACCACGTGGTAACTCTTCAACATAACGTTCGACCATGTGGTTACTCTTCAACATAACGTTCGACCATGTGGTAACTCTTCAACATAACGTTCGACCATGTGGTAACTTTTCAACATAACGTACGACCATGTGGTAACTCTTCAACATAACGTTCGACCATGTGGTAACTTTTCAACATAACGTTTGACCATGTGGTTACTCTTCAACATAACGTTCGACCATGTGGTAACTCTTCAACCTAACGTTCGACCACGTGGTAACTCTTCAACATAACGTTCGACCATGTGGTTACTCTTCAACATAACGTTTGACCATGTGGTTACTCTTCAACATAACGTTCGACCATGTGGTAACTCTTCTACATAACCTTCGACCATGAAATTGTAGTTTATCGTAATTGACCCACTTGGATTGGCTCGCCTCTCGTATGTGACACATAAGAATGACATCAAAAGATATGATTTATTAACTATAAAAAGTAATAAGTAATTTCGCACATAACTTGCGATAATGAATGCGTTATACAATTTGTATAATGGTTTATTATGTAGTAACGTAGAGACCAGTTGCTTATATATAGTCCTGCAGATATTTTAATGGATTATTAAGTCTAATAAAATAATAAAAGGTGCCCCATTTGTGTTTTGTTGAATATAAAATAGATATGAATAGCCGCATAGTATAAATACTACAAAGGCTTCAAACGAGGTCTTATACAGTGCGTGTTGGATTCAATGTAGAAACACGAATAAAAATAATTATAAGTTTTTATAAAGGTTGAAGATTAGAAAGGCGTGTACTCTATAAATAAAAATAATTAGATTTTTTTTATAAAGGTTGGATATTAGAAAGGCGTGTACCGTCGCACTCTATAATTTATACATCTCACAAATTACACGTCTTGAAAATTATAGTTAATCAATAATAATATATAATAATTAATAATATAAGTAATTGCCAGTCAAGTTTATTCCTAACTATCGTTATTATATATAGAAAACCTACAATTGACGGTATAAATCAAAGAAGATTCTGAGCGCCAGTGACGTGATTACAGGCCCGTAGCCAGGAAGTTGTTTTTTGGGGGGCAAAGATGTTTTCGGGAGGGCCAACTAGCATGGGCATCTGCATGAATTTTGCGGTAAAGGTTGCGGTAAAGGTGCCCCCCCCCCTGGCTACGGGCCTGCGTGATTATCGCTATATAATGGTTATGGAATGTGTGTTAACGATAAAGCAGATGTCGCTATTATTAGTTGGATAATCTCGTCATATAATCGTTAGCTAGCTCCTTCTCTCATATTCAACATTTTTAATTGGGTCATAATTCATAATAATAACTAGATGAGAATCTGTAGAGGGGAATTAATAATTAACCATAATACCAGACAGAATCGACCAGGATTTAATATATATATATATATATATATATATATACAAGAAGAGGAGAGAGAGAGAGAGAGAGAGAGAGAGAGATGGGGATTAACGTTCACTCGACATAAACTAGGTCATTTTGGGACTAACGTATGGTTTTCAAATTTTTTTATTTTTCAATAATTCACTTGCGCGTAGGGGTCTTTAGCAGTGGGAGGAAACCGGAGAACCCGGAGGAAACCCACGAGGTTGAGAAGGTGCCCCTATCTCCATGTCACATACGCTCACAGTCAGGGCTCGAAACCACAGCTGCAAGCCAGAGGTGACCGGCTAGCTAGAGGTCGAAGCGCGACAATCCAGACCACTAGACAGTGGCGGATTAAGCTCAACCAAGGCCTGAGGCGACAGTTGCTGGAGGGCCTATTCAAAATGGCTTGGGCCTCATTAATTTCGGGCCTATGTTGATTCCCTTTGTGCCTAAACCCCACCCCCTTAACATTCATTGTCTATGCGTTTTTAATCGTACCAGACAAGTCTAGAAAAACATTTTTTTTACAAAATCTTTGGGCCTGGGGCTGCAGCCTCATCAGCCTCACTGATAATCCGCTACTGGATGCCCGAAATAATACAATAAATAATTTACCGTCTACCTATCGAAATATATATATCTTACAGCACGGAATTGACGACACGGAAACTTCATCTAATATGTTTAAAACTGTCCACTGGTTTTTTAAACTTACCAGCAGGTTCCGGAGACGAAAAAGAACAAACTCTCTGTAACTATATTTCCACTTGTCACATTGTTTATTTCTAAAGTTAGTCCTGAAATGACCTAGTTTCGTTGAGTGAACGTTAAACCCATTTCTCTCTCTCTCTTTATTTCTAAAGTGTAAATACATGTATCTATATCTGACAAGGAGGGGGGTTTATTATAGGCGATGTTATTCCCTAATCGCTCTTTAGATACAAATATACTATTCAAATATTGTTTAGAACAAAAAAAACCCAGCATAGCGGCTTGAGTTGGATTTCAAAAATCAGAAGCGTAGATTTCATTAAATCTATTTGATTGTTTTCCAAGATGTACTTTTGTTGCAATAAAGAATCCTTGCATACGACGACCAGTCTTGGACACAGACGTAAATTGCAGCAGTGGTAACAGTAGGAGAGCTAAAGGCTATTATTAAGGGAATAAAAAGAATGACTTGAGACACACAGAAAGACTTGTCTGTACGTGATAGAATAGAATGTCAGAAGTATTAATTTAAGTAAAAATTAATAAAACCGATATGAAAGGGTCCTCCGCATTACAATGAGATATATCATTCTGCGAGTAAGGTATAATGATACAAACATTTAAACCCATGCAGGCGCGGATCCAGGGGGGGGGGGGGCAGGGGGCCGTGCCCCCTCAGCCCCGGCAAGACTGGAATTTTTGCTTTTTTATTGATGATTTAAACATGATTTTCGCATTGTCTATGCCCAGGCAATGTGTCAAGGCTCTTGGGATTACACCAAACCACTAATGTATGCGGCACTCTAATGTATCCCCCCCCCCCTCGAAAAAATCCTGGATCCGGGCCTGCCATGCAATCTTAAACATCGAGTATGTCTGGGTGGGAGAACGCTTATATAGACATTAAGGCAACGCGATCTTAAACATCTTGGGTGGAAGAACGCTTATATAGACATTAAACCCATGTCTGGGTGGAAGAACGCTTATATAGACATTAAACCCATGCAATCTAAAACATCGAGTATGTCTGGGGTGGAAGAACGCTTATATAGACATTAAACCCATGCAATCTTAAACATCGAGAATGTCTGGGGTGGGAGAACGCTTATATAGACATTAAACCCATGCAATCTTAAACATTGAGAATGTCTGGGTGGGAGAACGCTTATATAGACATTAAACCCATGCAATCTTAAACATTGAGAATGTCTGGGGAGGAAGAACGCTTACATAGACATTAAGCCCATGCGATCTTAAACATCGAGAATGTCTGGGTGTAAGGACGCTTATATAGACATTAAACCCATGTAATCTTAAACATCGAGAATGTCTGGATGGGAGAACGCTTACATAGACATTAAACATTAAACCCATGCAATCTTAAACATCGAGTATGTCTGGGTGGGAGAACGCTTATATAGACATTAAACCCATGCAATCTTAAACATTGAGAATGTCTGGGGTGGGAGAACGCTTACATAGACATTAAACCCATGCAATCTTAAAGGAGCTAAATCGCTAACATTTGGGATCCAGAAATTTACAAAAGTGGGTCGAAACTCATATAATACTGTAATATGAATGTATATAAACTGATTTACATTAAATGCTTTCCGTTTTACTCCAATTTCAAATCAGTTATGTTCGGCGAAACAAGCCATTCAGTCTCAACCCAGTGCATTTTTTTTAGCGCCTGGTTATTCCAGTCCACATATGCAGTGTGATACAGTGCAATGTGTCTAGCCTCGTCCCTCGAGTCTCTCAATAAAACTAGGACCGGAGCGCAATATGGTACACGATTCGTGTACCAATGTTAGAAAAATTATTTTATCTTAAATATCGGATATCAGAAGCTCATCTTTTCCTGGTAAGTTTACATCATCAACGTTGATTTAAATTGACCAATAATTCGTGTTTTCGATGTCGAAGATTTTGGAGGATTTTGAGTTACGGACTTAGGTCCTTTAAACATCGAGAATGTCTGGGTGGGAGAACGCTTACATAGACATTAAACCCATGCAATCTTAAACATCGAGAATGTCTGGGTGGGAGAATAACGCTTACATAGACATTAAACCCATGCAATCTTAAACATCGAGAATGTCTGCGGTGGGAGCACGCTTATATAGACATTAAACCCGTGCAATCTTAAACACCGAGAATGTCTGGGGTGGGAGAACGCTAATATAGACATTAAACCCATGCAATCTTAAACATCGAGAATTTCTGGGTGGGAGAACGCTTATATAGACATTGAGCCAACGCGATCTTAAACATCGAGTAACACTAATATTTTTAATCAGGTCCATAAGTTTACAGATATGACAAACAGATTTTAATCTCGATCAAATAATATTGTATCCTCTATATATCTTATGTACAATAATTATCGCTAGTCTTTTTAAAGTTGCCTATTGATATAAAAATGCCAACTATGCTTGTATATGTATAATTATTATATATTGTACATTTTCATCCACTTTACTGTATTTATATAATATGTATGTGTTTGCCACTATAACTATGTATATACACCCTTTTTGCATTTATAATATATGTATACAAATTATTTAGGGAGAGGGGTTTTACATAGGCTAAGCCTGTTCCCCAATCCCATTCAGAAAACTTGAATAAAATATTGTTTAAAAAACAAAAAAACATCGAGAATGTCTGGGTGTGAGTGAGAACGCTTATATAAAATGAATGAATGAATGAAATGGGGTTTAACATCCTACTGTTATGCACTTAACCTGGGCTAATAAAGACGGGCTTACGCCATACAGTGTGCTATGAGGCAAATTTTGCCCGGGCACGCTTATATAGATAATAATAATAATAATAATTTATTTATTAAAGTGTCACAAATCATTCTATACAGCTAAAAACATAATATTATGTTAAAAATAACAAACAAATAAAATTAGAATGATTTCCGGCCATAATTGACCTACGAGTCACGACTTCATAAAACATATTTAATACATTTAGTTCAATAAAACATATTTAATTCATTTAGTCAAATAAAAGATATTCAATTCATTCATTTAAATAAAATATACTTTCACTTTTCACTTAAAACTCAAACTTCAACGCATATTATATTTGGTTTGTTTGGGTTACACAAAAGTTTTTAGAGACATTAAGTGTAATCTCAGAGATAATATACATCCCATTAAAAACACATACGATTCTGTATATGCCCATAATGATCGAGCGAGACTCGGGTAGGAATTCTATGAACTTATATCGATTGAATGGTCAAGGGAATGCTTGTTTAATAGAACGATATCGGGAATTAATGGCCTCGTTTGATTTCCCCATCACGTGATTTATCTAAAGAGGGGGCATCAATTTATGAGCGATTTTTTTATACTTTGTTTGCTTTGTGTTTTTTTATCTCTATGTAGTTGAAATCTGCAATCAATCACATTATATGCGGTATTTGTATTAATAATTAAAACATCGGTTTTTTCGCAATCACTGGGGCACAAAGTATTGACACACATGCTTGAGCTCAGGGGGTAATTTTGTCATTTTTCCCCTTAGGTTGGGTTTAGGATTGTTCTGAACTTAAAGATACATTAGTTAAGAGCTAAATCTGGTTATAGAAGGGTTTTCTGTGGGCCTGAAATGTTTTCTAAAGTATTAATTAGACATTAATTAACTGACCCAGGCCTTAATATACTCTGGATGAGATCAGATTTCTCCGACATTAAACAGATTAAAACGTTTCAGCGATTATTTGATTTAATCAATATGGCGGATTCCAGACATTTCGAGATTTAGCTTTGATCAACCAGGACCGTGGTTGAAAGTTTTGCAAACGTCTACCAAACCTTCAAAGGCCAATATCAACGCTTGCAATAGAGTAATTTGAATGAAATTTTCAAATTATTCATTTTACATCATCTACTTTCCAACTATTATAGCAAGAATGGCTAGTTCTGATCTATATCTTAACTAATGTATCTTTAATTTTACTTCCATGTATATATGTTATTGGAAATGGCCCACATCAAGATAGATGTGGTTTATCAGGCCTGAAGCCAGAAACCAAAATTTAGCCGACATAGGGGGACGAGAAAGATAAATTTCCGACGACAAAAAATCAATGAACGAAGGTCATCGCCGACTGCCGTAAGCAGGAGGAGGGGAGAGCACGAAAATTAGAACCGAGAGAGTGAATTTGGGCCTCTGTGACATGCAGGTGGCGAATGTGTCGGAAAATTAAGAGTTTCCAGCCGACATTAACTATCTCTCGGCCGAATTTGAGAGGATGTGTCGTACTAAAACTCTCTCCCGGCGAAAATGCGAGATAGCTAACCAGCGATTTTTTTCGGACGCAGACAGAAATATTCCGACAGGAACGGCCATGGGGCGGCGGCTCCCCACCCCCCCAACTTGCCTCGGGCCTGTGGTTTATAAGTTTCGGCTTGTTTATATATTTTGGTGCCGAGGAGTGAAATGTTCTAGATGATCTCCATCTATTACCAAAAATACCAAAATATGTATTCTGAATTATAAACCTTTAACGGTAAATCTCTTTCATCTTTGGGGTATATTCTATGTCAGGAATAACCTGCTGTCTGAATATATAGAGAGGTATTTGGGGTTATTCTTCTAAAAGTTTTTCTTTAAATTTCTATCGGATTATTCTTCCAGAGTAGGTTTTCTTCCCATACATGAATTCTGGGATATTCTCATTTTACGTACATCTAAACATAGTCGGTTTATAAGCAAGATAAAGTCCTCGACTTCGGTTATTCTGGGGTGGGGGGACTACCGGCCTCGGTTTCTCTTTTTCTCGGTTCATTTTCTCCAGTCTTTCTTTCCCAAGCTAAACCCCAGTCTCATGCTTTATCCAACACATAATAGGTAATAATAGTAATAATAATAATCGCGTCATTTTACAAGGGTAGCAATTTGGCATGAGGCCTTTTTCCAATTTGGCCCTTGGCACAGATCATGCGAATGATTTCGATCATTACTGCAGGAAGAAACCAGAGAATTCGGGGGAAACCTGCCTGATCGGACGGGAAGTTGCCAGTAATTACAGGTCCGTGACTGCCAATTTCTACAGGCCAAGGATGACATCAAAACGTGACTAATTTGACGTTTTATGTTAATTTACATCAATTTAGTGTTGGTGAGCTCGTATCGACAGACATCGTACGTAACTAACGTGACGAAATTTATGGTAGCTGGCTTTATTTTTCGCACGTATCCAGTAAATGGCCATTTTGCTCAGTAATCCCAGCCAGAATTTGGCTATTTTTAAAAATTGCGTTAAAGTTTTAAATTTTTGTGAAATAGACCCGACCGAAGCACAAAATAGTGCCAATTATGCGACCCCCGCGTGTCAAATGTCCGTTTAAACTTGCTACTTCTGTTAAAATCCCATTTTCTTCCGGGGCTTATTGCACAGACAACCCTGATACGACACAGGTTCTCTGTTCGTCGAAGTCATATTACTTATGTTTGTTTGTTTACATACCGACTTCTGTGCGTTGACCTCGCGATCTGTGACGTTTAGATAACGTCATGTGGATATCATGGCTGTTCACTGTGTCAGAGTCACTTCTCTGTAGGTAGGGTGAGTCTGTCGTTCAGATTGTACAGTCATTATCTAAATAAGATTGCAAAATCTTTCTGTAAAAGAGTCGGTGCATTGAAACCATATACATAAGGTAGAAATATATTATTATATATGCATATACTGCAGAGTGCGAAATCAAATACATGTATACCTATTAAGGTCATCAAATATTTCAGAACTAACACAATTATATGGGAAAACAGTCACTGGTGTATTATGCAAAAGCACGACGTTTCGATAAGTATCCTCTTATCGTTATCAAGCACAAACATACTTATTAAGGTCATCAAATCCCACAGTATATATTCAAAATCAACCTAATTAAAATCTGCATATATATCTCTATTTCATTTCGTCTTTACAGTTGTGTTCTTTTGCATAAAAAATATTACCGAGACCGGCTGCAGTTCAGACGGCTAAAGAATAACGTGTTATAAACGAGATTTTAACTGGTAATATCTGTATAGGGGTTTGGGATGGCCTAGTGGTCTAGAGTGCCGCGCTTCGACCTCTAGCTGGCCGGTCACCTCTGGCTTGCGGCTGTGGTTTCGAGCCCTGGTGTGAGCGTATGTGGCATGGAAATAGGGGTGCCTTCTCAACCTCGTGGGTTATCCTCGGGCATTCCGGTTTCCTACCACTGCTAAAGACCCCTGAACCATATGTTAGTCCCGAAATGACCTAGTTGTGTTAAGTAGACGTTAAACCCCATTTCTCTCACTCTGTATGGGGATTAGCTAATAGTAGCCTAATATACAATTAAACTTGTCAGATGACACGAAATATAAAACAAAGGACAGTTTAAATCAATTTGAAAAAACATATGATTTAAATCAAATTACATTACAGCTTATTGCCAATCTCCCGATACGTCAATCTTACAGCCCTATTTATGGTTTTAAATTTTAATTTAAGAGGCTACATTTAAGGAAACATGCTATTTTTAGTCCATTATCTGTCATGGGTGGGTGATTTATTGGGTTAACGCCTGCGCGTGAAATCACAAGGTCTTTCATTGAGTAATGTGACAAGGAGTAGGGTCGCCTGTCCAACCTCGTGACTTTTCTCCGGGTCCTCAAGTTTTTTTGTAATTGCTAAAGAACCCAACACGCAAGCGAATTATTAAAATAAAATTGGAACGATATATGTTGAAATAAAATTGGAAACCATATATTAGTCCCGAAATGACCTAGTTTGTGTGGAGTGGATGTTGCCCCCTCTCTCTCTATCTCTCTATCTCTCTCTCACTCTCTCTCTCTCAAATAGAGCAACCATATATTATATAACAGCGTATTTTAGATACAGTCAGTCTCTCTCCCTGTCTCTCTTTCTCTCTATGTCTTTTACCCAGTATCTGCTCCGAGCTTTATCGGTAATGCATTCAATCTTGAAATTGTATTCAATTTTCATTGCCTCTTATAGAACACAAAAACATAGTCAAAAAGATGGAAAAATTGTTGTATATATTTTCTAGTTATTGTCAGAACAAACTAGACGGAACTCTACTAGGGGGACTGCGCCACATATGATTTACATAAAGGACAAATATAACGTCAAGACATCATACTCCGAAACAGCAAACAAACAAACAAAAAAACAATTCAAAAAAGAGTGAATGGATTCGGGGGCTAGCCGTAAGCGTCCACTGCGCTGTACAGTCCCGGGTCTGAAGCAACACAGACTTCACTCAAATTGAACATATTTAACTCTATTATATAACAGTCCTACACCGTAGTTTAGATACAGCCAGAGTAGGTAAATTGTATATCTATCAACATTCCTAACAATAAGAAAACGTTGGGTTTTATGTAAAATCTCGTCTTGAGCTATCTATAAATAATTCTACTCGATAATTACAGCTAAACCACTGGAATATTTCCTTCTCGACATTAGCACCATTTACATAATATTAATAACAGAGAGGGAGACGGGTAATTAGAAAGATAATTGACGTCTATATTTAGATTCCTTTCCAGAATACGTAACACTAGGAATACCAATAAATGAGGGCTATATTTAGACTAATTTCCAAAATACGTAACATCAGGAATACCAATGAACACAAATTGCTGTAACAATTCAGATTCAAAGTCAATGTACATGTATATACTTAATTTGACTTTGTAAACATATTTGCTCCAACTGATACCGACATGTGGGAGAGAAATGGGGTTTAACGTCCACTCGACACAAACTAGGTCATTTTGGGACTAACGTATGGTTTTCAATTTTTATTTCAATAATTCGCTTGCGCGTAGGGGTATTTATCAGTGGGAGGAAACCGGAGTGCCCGGATGAAACCCACGAGGTTGAGAAGGCGCCCCTATCTCCATGTCACATACGCTCACACTAGGGCTCGAAACCACAGTCGCAAGCCAGAGGTGACCGGCCAGCTAGAGGTCGAAGAGCGGCACCCTAGAGCAAGCACTACAAGAGAGAATTGGGTTTAACGTCTACTCGACAAAAACAGGTCATTTCGAGACTAACATAATAATATGGCTTGCGCGTAGGGGTCTTCAGTAGTGGGAGGAAACCGGAGGAACCGGAGAACCCGGCGTAAACCAACGAGGTTGGACAGGCGTACAAGACTTACAATAACATTAAACAAGATACATGAATATGTTAAATAAACACGTCTTGGACCATCAAAGTAATCTTAGAAATAGAAATGGGACATATCAATACTCGATGCCAAATTTTGTGTCGATCATACAGTTATGGGCGTAGCCTTGGGCTTTTTTCGAAGAGTGTCGCCCACCATCTACATTCAATGGTTTCCGTTTTACTCCAATTTAAAATCAGTTATATTCGGCGAAATAAGCCAGCAATTTCAATCAAGTGCACATTTCTAGCGTCTAGTTATTCCAGTCTACATAACTCTGTTTGGTTTGATGCAATGTGTCCAGCCTCGTCCCTCGAGTCTCTTAATACAACTGGGGATGAAGCGCATCATGGTTATTTAAGAAACATATTTTACCTTAAATATCGGATATTAGGAGCTCATCTTTTCCTAGTAAGTTTACATCATTAATGTTAATTTAAATTGACCAATAATTCGTGTTTTCGATGTCGACGATTTTTGAGGATTTTGAGTTACGGACTTAGGTCCTTTAATATCTAGTTGATAATTAGAAAGCAGTGTACCTATTGAACTTAATGTACAATAATCTATCTACGCTCCATTATATAACAGATGCAATACAATTATACTTACTCAATATTCTTATAAAACATATTTTAATATAAAAATATTACATTTCCAATAAATCATAACTATATTTAACTTTAACAGAATCAAGTCAAATGTATATTTAAAAACACCTGAACAACTAAACAGATGTGATGTAATAGCTACATCTGTTGCGTAAATATCGAAAACAATCAGAAGTATAAATACTATACACGCATTTTAAAATCTATATAACATTTAATATGAAATAATACTTTCCTTGTGTAATATAATAAATGTATATTCATATACCTAACGAACACGTGATAGAATAATTAGAATTTATACCATTAATTTAAATGTCATAAATCGGCATGTGAATAATAATTGAAATGAAATTAGAATGGCTAGGAACATGACCGACGTTTCGTGTACCATGTGAACACGAGATAGAGAGAGAGAGAGAGAGAGAGATAGAGAGAGAGAGAGAGGGAGGAGAGAGAGAGAGCGAAATTGGGTTTAACGTCCACTCGACCCAAACTAGGTCATTTTGGGACTAACGTATGGTTTTAAGCAGTGGGAGGAAACCGGAGTGCCCGGAGGAAACCCACGAGGTTGAGAAGGCGCCCCTATCTCCATGCCACATACGCTCACACTAGGGCTCGAAACCACAGCCGCAAGTCAGAGGTGGCCGGCCAGCTTGAGGTCGAAGCGCGGCACTCTAGAACACTAGACCATCCCAACCTCCCATGAGAACACGAAGCATTTTATAACTATTCAAAAAGATCGTTGATTTGCTTAATTGCTTCTGCATACAAAGTATATATAATAAGAAGCAATTCTGCAGATCAAGATAGTTTTCACTGTCAACCAAACTGTTACACAATATCTAATATGGCAACCCCGATCTTTCAAATAATTCAAATATATTGGAAATAGTGTCACAAATATATTGGAAATAGTGCCACAAATATATTGGAAATAGTGCCACAAATATATTGGAAATAGTGCCACAAATACATAAAAGATATAAAGATGAGAGCCCAACATTGTTATAAATATCAGATTTATCTATTTCATCATAATTATTGGATTGAACTTCTGTAGGCTTTATCATGTAATCCGATTCAGTTTATTGAACAAATATAAAATTAAAGGCCCAATAACACTCTTGTTGTAATTGAATAATATGTCCAAATCTTTAGTCTCGTCAACAAATTGTACTATTTTACAAAATTCCAATTAATAAATGATACAAATTTCATCTTAACACCACGAATTTAAAAATTTGGAAAAGTTCAACTACATAGTTTGAAAAGCTTTACGTAAACACCTTCAAACGCAACTTGGATTTAAATATATTTTCAACCCCCTGGACCAGTTAGATAGGTTGTAATGGATAATTTACAAAACAGGAACGACACTTAAACATCTCGTAGTTAAAATAAGGCTATTTTTTTTTTACCTGTCAAGCCAGCAAGAGTGTTATTGTCCCTTTAAGAAAGAAACAAAAACGGCGGTACACATCCAGCAACAACAGTCGGAAACTTATCAATGTATTTCTGCTTTCTGGGGGGTTGGGATGGCCTGATGGTCAAGAGTGCCGCGCTTTGACCTCTAGCTGGTCGGCAACCTCTGGCTTGCGGCTGTGGTTAGAGCCCTGGTGTAAGAGTGTCATGGAGAAAGGGGCGCCTTCTTAACCTCGTGGGTTTCCTCCGGGCACTCCGGTTTCCTCCCACTGCTAAAGACCCCTACGCGCAAGCGAATTATGGAAATAAAATTAAACCATGTGTTAGTCCCGAAATGACCTAGTCGTGTTGAGTGGACGTTAAACCCAATTTCTCTCTCTCTTTCTGCTCTCTGTTCAGAATAATTATGCTAATATGAATATTCTTGTGGCCAGTAAAATCGCTTTCTGGTATCCTAGTCGCAACCATTCTTCCAGTTGGTCCTGTTGTGCACGGGTCTAGTCACTCCTTCGTTCACACTGAGCACGGTTCTGATCCGTATTCCGGAATACGTACTGCGATTTAAAAATGACCCGTTCACATTTCGTTAATTCGCTTCAAATTCGCTGGCTGATTCGGTTCTGGAGCGTTCACACTCAATGCGCTTTGGGATACGTATTAAAGGTCAGTGTGAACGCAGCATTATTGATATCCCTCACATAGCTAATAGTGAAGTAATGGTATCCTCTCGGTCCGATGATGTCTTTTATCCAGTATCTGCTCCGAGCTGTATCGGCAATGCATTCAATCTTGAAATTGTATTCAATTTAATTGCCTCTTATAGAACACATAAACATCGTCAAAAAGATTGAAAAACTGCCGTATATGTTTTCTATTTATTGTCAGAAGAAACTAGACGGAACTCTACTTATGAAAAATTCGAATAAGTTGGATAGAAACCGTGGCCTACATGGGGCCTGGACAAACAGCTTCGTTAAGCCATCCTGCTAACCCTTTAGTACAGTTGGGTTTATATTGTAGTATGCTTTCACACCATTCGTTAAAAATCATGTAGCTTATAGCAAAGTCAGCTTTACTAAGAGAGAGATGAAGAGAGAGAGAGAGAGAGAGAGAGAGAGAGAGAGAAATGGGGTTTAACGTCCCCTCGACACAATTAGGTCAGCTGAACTAATATGACCAGATATGCTGGAAATTTAAAGCCAATTATTCTGACTATATTTAAGTTTTCCGGTTTTTTTCACATTGATAAATTTGTTATGAGGATGTCGACTGTCGACTGTCGAGGAAATAAATCCCCAAAAATACAAAAATGGCCGCCAATCTACCCAAAACCAGCTTTAAAAATGAAGCCAATTGAGTTGGAAAGGGTAAGTAAGAGTTAGGACTATTTTTACGACTTTTCAGATTTTAACTTCTCCGACGAAGGGCTTTGAAAATATCGTCTTAACAATATTACAGTGTGCAGGCAAGGAACACGGTCTAGTTGTATGGATGGGACGAACATCCGAGGTCTCATGTACCTTCGTCAGTTTTGAATTCGATAAAAAAAAGTAGGTCGCAGTCTGTGTAATTGTTCTGCGATGGCCCACTCACTGTGTGTCGTATTGCTGCCCTCATTTCTTATGAGGTAGGGTATGTGACAAGGAGTAGGGCGCCTTCTCAACCTCGTGGGTTTCCTCCGGGCACTCCGGTTTCCTCCCACTGCTAAAGACCCCTACGCGCAAGCGAATTATCGAAATAAAATTATACCATATGTTAGTCCCGAAATGACTTAGTTGTGTTGAGTGGACGTTAAACCCAATTTCTCTTCCCCCCCCCTCCTTTTGTAGAGCACCTAATAGAACTTCTCATTAGATATATTGCTTGAATATTTCTATCTATATTGCTTCCGATTGTAATTAAGACTATATTTTCCATAGATGTAAACGATGAGACTGGTGAGAGTCATGTTTGGCCTACAGCTATGAAGTCTTTCTTGGTCTAGTACAAGCTAAACCGGGCCTTGTACTTCATAAGGGAATACATAATAAATATCCAATTATATACAAGACAAGTCTTGGGATTGTAAGTTACCGGACAAGTGTTTGATTTGGCCGACATTTGGAGTTTACGGGAAGCCTTATAAATACGAAGAACTCATTCATTAGAAATATATTTCCCTGTCCAAACCACACAGAGAGAGAGAGAGAGAGAGAGAGAGAGAGAGAGAAATGGGGTTTAACGTCCACTCAACACAACTAGGTCATTTCGGGACAAACTTATGGTTTAATTCTATTTCAATAATTCGCTTGCGCGTAGGGGACTTTAGCAGTGGGAGGAAACCGGAGGAAACCCACAAGGTTGAGAAGGCGCCCAGATCTCAATGCCACATACGCTCACACCAGAGCTCGAAACCACAGCCGCGAGCCAGGGGTGACTGGCCAGCTAGAGGTCGAAGCGCGGCACTCTAGACAACTAGGGCATCCTCCTGTCCAAACCACGTTTATTTTTTCAGGCGAAATCGAATTTTGAACTGCGAGGCCATTGGAAATGAGCTCGTTGTCTGTTATTAATGTAAAGGCAAAAACTGAAAGTATTTTGGAATTTCCGTCTTGTAATGAAAACCTATCATCTACACAGAAAGAACGCGAGCCAGGGAGTTACAATATATTATACTCTTCAAAAAAAGAAAACGCAAAAACCATTTTTCGTCATTTTTTTATTTGAATGAGGGTGTTATTTCCATAAATGTTACTTGTTTTTAATGTCATAATGTAAGAATAAAAGAAATTCATTATTGGTTTTAAATGTACGGTCACTCATTTTGACTGGTCATCCTTTTTGCCGAAATTTGTTTTCGCTTGATTGCATCAAGACACATGAATTTAACAACTTCGCGAGTTTTTCGCATGGAACCTAAATCTAAGGCCTTTAAAATCCCGGGGTTCTCGGTTTCCAAATCAGTTACACATGTACACATTCGACGAACCAAGTGATGCCACATCTGCACGAAGACCAACACAATAACGTTATTAGTCGATTACAAGCAGGCGAATCTCATACAGATGTAACCAGACTGCTGTATGTTTCCCTGAGTTCCATTTCCCGCCTTTGGGATAGGTACCGACAGCGAAGTTCAACACGTGACCGCACAAGGTCAGACCACACAAGAGTGAACCCACCTGTCCTAGATCTTCACTTCCGGTTACGCCATTAACGACCTCTACTGCAACAGCTTTTGCCGGACGACGTAGAATCTCAGATTAGGCAGTCGGTAAACGCCTACGTGAAACCGGATAACGAGCCCGACGTCCCGGATAGAGCTACTGTTTTGAAATACATTAACTAATATGGCCACAGATTATTACATTAACGGCAAGACTGGCCTGTCATTTTTCCAATAAGCAAACATTTACAGCAGATTTGAAAATCGCGTTGTAGAGCGATTACAGGAATTGTTAAAGTACCAACGTACCGTGCGCGATGTATCGTTAAGTCTGTCATTGAAGCAACTGGCATGGATTCGAATTGTGACAAAGAGTAGGGTCGCCTGTCCTACCTCGTGGGTTTTCATCGGGTCCCCCGGTTTCTGCTAAAGACCCCTACGCGCAAGCGAATTATGGAAATAAAATTGAACAGTGTGTAAGTCCCGAAATGACCTAGTTTGTGTCGAGTGGACTTTAAACCCCATCACTTTCTCTATATCGCGCTCTCTCTCTGGTATGTTATGGAATTGGTCGCATTATTTTTGTTAAGTCTTTTTTGTAAATCATTTTAGTGAAGCCTGTACTATAACAGGCCCGGGACTGAACAGCGCAGTGGACGCTTACAGCTGGTCATTTTTGTAAATCATTTTAGTGAAGCCTGTACCATAACAGGCCCGGGACTGTACAGCGCAGTGGACGTTTACGGCTGCGCCCCCCCCCCCCCGGAGCCATTCACTTGAATTGATAATTGTTTATTTTTTGCTATGTCTATTTTCTGTCTTGTCCGCAGGTTTATCTTGTATATTTTTGTTTTGTGTGTGGTGCGGTCCTCCTGCACTTACTATATGAGCGAATGATTTCTTATCTACTTGTGAGTATAATTTCAGTGATTTGTTTTATATCCAGTTGTCGAGTAACGCCGAATTATAACAGCATGTGCATTGTGTATGTAAATTACTACCAAATTAGCGTTCCATTGTTTTACTAGTGGGAAATGTCAAGACCTTCACATAACTACATTAAATATGTATGTTATAACAAAACCCATCACCGGTTACGAACCACCTGCTAACTTATTACAAGCAGACGTGCTTTCTAATCCAATAAATTTTATGTAATTCTGTCTAAAATATCTCTAAATCATATCATGACAAATAGGGAAATAAATGACGTCATATTTCGACTGCTATTAGGATTAAAATAGAATTTGAAGATATTTATAACTGGTTTCATTCTTAAAGCGGAAGACCTTCTACGATGTCAATATATATATAACTTTTATTAATTCTAAAACTGGAAGACCTTCTACGATGTCAATATATATATAACTTTTATTAATTCTTAAACTGGAAGAGCATCTACAGTGTGGATATATATCTTTAACTTTTATTAATAAAACTGGAAGACCTTCTACGATGTAGAGATATTTAGCTTTTATTATTAATAAAACTGGAAGACCTTCTACGATGTATATATATAACTTTTATTAATTCTAAACCTGGAAGACCTTCTACGATGTGGATATATTTAGCTTTTATTAATTCTAAACCTGGAAAACCTTCTAAGTTGTAGATATATATAACGTGTCTACCTTCTACTTTGTAGATATATTTAACTATTATTATTAATAAAGTGGGAGACCTTCTGCAAGGTAAATATTAAAATAGAAGAGGATTTACGTCATAGATTGACAGTATTTATAACACTTGACTGGTTGTTTATTGGAAACCAAATCTCAGTTTCCAAGGTAACTTAGCTAGCATAGTTTGTGTTGTATCTTGTATTAAAGCTGTGTTTAAGGTAACAGATGGGACATGTTTTGTTATTATTGAAATAGGGACGATATCTCTATCAGTTTATTGGCTTCATCCTGTTTAATTCCGACAAGTGTTTGTCTTGTGTAGCTTTTATATTACACACCGTACGAGTACGGTACAACAAGCAACTCAAACGTCACTAATGCTGTTATTGTCATGTATTTTATTTGTTTTGGCTCTTCTTGTAATATTAATGGCGAGAGAGAGATAGAGGGAGAGAGAGAGAGAGAGAGAGAGAGATAGATAGAGGGAGAGAGAGAGAGAGAGAGAGATTAACGCCCATTATACACAAACTAGGTCGTTTCGGAAAGAGGGAGAGAGAGAGAGAGAGGGGGGGAGAGAGAGAGAGAAAGAGAGAGAATAACGCCCATTATACACAAACTAGGTCGTTTCGGAAAGAGAGAGAGAGAGAGAGAGAGAAAGAGAGGGGGGAGAGAGAAAGAGAGAGAGAGGGGGTAACGTCCACTCGACACAAACAAGGTAATTTCGGGACTAACATATGGTTACATTTTATTTCAATAATTTGCTTTCGCGTATGGGGTCTTTAACAGTGGGTGGAAACCGGAGGACCGGGAGAAAACCCACGAGGTTGTCACGTCCGACCGGGGATTCGAAACTATGCCAGTTGACTCATGTTAAAATTTTGGAGAGATGGATTATATATGCTTTGCCTGTTTCCAATCCTAATATTCAATAAATATTGTTTAGAAAAAAATTACAGGCTTTATGATACAGCACGCACCTGCTTACCACTCCACCACCCAACCCCCACCCACCCCAAGAGAGTGAGAGAGAGAGAGAGAGAGAGATGGGGTTTAACATCCACTCGACACAAACTATTTTGGGACTAACGTATGGTTTTCAATTTTTATTTCAATAATTTGCTTGTGCGTAGGGGTCTTTAGGAGTGCTCGGAGGAAACCCAGGAGGTTGAGAAGGCGCCCCTATCTCCACGTCATATACGCTCACACTAGGGCTCAAACCCACAGCCGCAAGCCAGAGGTGACCGGTCACTCGCCCCCCCCCCATTATTAATGGCTATTATATACATGTATAATATAAACAATGATATAGGAATCATAGGAATAATTGATATATTATTAAGCTTTTGGAGCACTGGCATGGTGAGCCTGGCATGGTGAGCCTGCAGGGTTAATGCCATTCTATTTATGCATTCGATTACATAGTTATTTGACCTCTCTTATCTAACTGTACTTTCTTTTTGTCCTGTCTTCATTTGTTATTGGAAAGGAATGGAAAAAACAAAAAATCAATTGTACACGTTAAATTGTTTGATTGGAAACTCAATTCGTGATATAGACAAGCTTAGCTAGATAATTGTTTTTCTGTCATGCTAATATAAAGTTCTCAGACAAAACAGATTGTGAAAACCGATAAATGGGTGTTCGTGTCGTTTCCCGAGCAGTCATTTTCTTTGTAACAGATTCGATGGGAAATTATTCTGAATATAAATTCATTGAATACGTCTTTAGATAAAATGTATCAATACCAGGCCACTTAATCATAACAACACATTGTCAGAAGAAGAAAAAGTTATGGCTGATTTTGAAACGACGATCAGTGGATGTATTTAAACACACCGACAAAAAAACATTCGAGATAGAGAGAGAGAGAGAGACTAACATACGGTTCAAATTTATTTCCATAATTCGCTTGCGCGTAGGGGTCTTTAGCAGTGGAAGGAAACCCCCACCCCCTCCAAACATGCTCGTGTATTTATAGTGTAGTTTGTTCAGCATATTGTTTCGTATTATACTCCAAGCATTAAGGCACAAGAATCTCATTAATGTAGTTTAACACAAGAACTTCTGGTCCCGAGTTCACAAAGCATTCTCAGGCTTAAGTTAAAAATTTACTCAAAATTGTTCGCCTTCTGGTTCAAAGATATTTCTCACCAACAGTGATTGAAAGTCGAGTAAATTCTTAAAGGGACAATGCCACTCTTGATGTAACTGAATAATATGTCCCAATCATTATTCTGCTCAACAAAGTGTACTATTTTACAATATTCCAATTAATTGATGTTACAAATTTCATCTTAACACACCTAATTTTAAAAAGTTGGAAAAAGTCAACTACATGGTTTGAAAAGCCTTTCGTAAACCTTTTCAAATGTAACTTAGATTTAAAAATATTTTCGACCCCTCTGGACAAGTAAAATATGATGTAATGGATAATTTACACAACAGGTAGGTCACGTAAACATCTAGTACTTAGAATACGGCTATTATTTATTTTCTGGAGCTGTCAAGCCAGCAAGAGTGTTATTGTCCCTTTAACTTAAGTCTGAGAATGATTTGAGAACTTAGGGCCTGGTATCGTTTAGTTGAGAACATCTGAATATTAGACTGGCTTGTACGAAAACGATGACATAATTATTATTACATGTAGGCCGCTACTTAATTTGACGAAGATTGCATATAAAGTTGGCGGTGTAAAATCCAGAGAAAGCAATCTAAACTTCACATCGTTATCTTTATCTTGTGTTATTATAATGGATCGATTTAAAGCGATAATTTCATATTTTCTAAGAAAATCAAAACATATTTGCTTCGATGTCTTTTGCTCAATAGGTTATCAATTCACTATTATACGATCATGGACATTATTTCACACCCTTAAAAATCACTGCCATGGGAAATAATAACATAATTACCGGGAATAGCTATCTTCAAACGTTGGAATTTGAAGTTGAAAATGATATTTTTGCCAATTTCTCAGCTGGCAATGGTGAATTATAGGATTAATAGGATTATTCTTTAACAAGGTAGGACTGTTTATGGATACCATCTATTTTAAGGCTTTATTATGACAAATGTTAAAAATATAACTTAAAAATATGAAACTTTAGCTTTAAATAATTTTTGAACCAATTTAGTTTTCTTTGTCTATGATTTTAAACTCGATATTTAACCGTCGCATGTAAAAACATAACTATTGGTTAGAAGTTTTCAAATCGTCGAACATTGTTTAGAAGTATGTCATATCGTCGAACATTGTTTAGAAGTCTTCATATCGTCCAGGGATCGTTTAGAAGACTTCATTCATACTGTCCAGGGATTAAACGGTTTGTCACTTTGTCATATTGTCAGACTAAAGAAAACCACTGTCTGGGTCATCGTTTTCAAAGGAATGTATTAAAATTATTTGTCATCGCCTTACAGAGGACAATAACTAATAAGCCTTATGTTGTTTTATATTACCGAACGAAATGAATGGGGTTTAGTTTTTGTCGAATTCCACCTGCGAAGGGTTCTTTGATGTGCACCAGAGAGAGGGAGAAATGAGGTTTAACGTCCATTCGACACAAATGAGGTGATTTTGGGACTAACAAATGGTTTTTAATTTTTATTTCAATAATTCGCTTGTGCGTAGGGGTCTTTAGCAATGGGAGGAAACCGGAGTGCCCGGAGAAAACCCACGAGGTTGAGAAGGTGCCCCTTTCTCCATGTCACATACGCTAACACCAGGGCTCGAAACCACAGCCGCAGGCCAGATGTGACCGGCCAGCTAGAGGTCGAAGCGCGGCACTCTAGACCAACCTTAGTGAGCCAGGGCACTAGGCCACTGTGGATTCCCTTTATAAACGAACGCCATTGCTGCTTTCTGTAGCTAAATGGGGTTTTGATTTCGGTTGGCAGGGCTACATTGAAACGTTTTTAATATGCAAGACTAAAGTTTAGATGAGGTTTTGCTTTCGGTTGACCCAATTCGAGCTACATTGAAGATTTAGACCATAGACAGAAATATTATTGGCCGGTAACTTAAGTTATAGTCATCTATAGTTCCCATTACTCATCAGTAACGCTAGTTTACCGAGATTTCGCCTAATAGTTTGGATGCAGCTATGGCGGGTGTGGCATGCCAGCAGGGTAAGCTTACTCTTCCGGACACCTGTTATCACTGTTTGTCGTGTATTTTGTACACGGTGAACAGTCCATATGCTGATTACACAATTTTGCCAGATTCTACTATTTTGCCTATACCGTTTTTTAGGACTTCGAATTTTGTCTAATAGGTTTAGATTGTTCGTACTTGGTTTTATTTCATCTCTCTTAGATCGTTAGTATCTCTATTCAGGAACATCTAAAGCTAAGATGGTAAATCTGACCTAGATGGTAAATCTAACCTAGATGGTAAATCTAACCTATATGATAAATCTAACCTAGATGGTAAAGCTAACCTAGATGGTAGATCTTAAATCTAACCTAGATGGTAAATCTAACCTAGATGGTAGATCTTAAATCTAACCTAGATGGTAAATTTTAAATCTAACCTAGATGGTAAATCTAATCTAACCTAGATGGTAGATCTAAAATCTAACCTAGATGGTAAATCTAATCTAACCTAGATGGTAAATCTAACCTCTAGATGGTAAATCTAACCTGGTAAATCTAACCCAGATGGTAAATCTAACCTAGATGGTAAATCTAACCTATATATGGTAATAAAATCTAACCTATATATGGTAATAAAATCTAACCTAGATGGTAAATCTAATCTAACCTAGATGGTAAATCTAACCTATATATGGTAAATCTAACCTATATATGGTAATAAAATCTAACCTAGATTTTTATGTTTTAATCGTCAACCTGAAGAAAACTGTTTAGTCCTTTATGGCGATTGGCCTGCTGTGCATTGAGGCTATAAGCGAAACAATGAATGCATGAAAATGGGTTTAACGTCCTATGCTTCTGCACCTAACCTGGGCTAATTGAAGACGGGCATACGCCATACTGTGTGCTATGGGGGAAATTTTTGCCTAGGAAGCAACTGAATTCCAACTGCCAAGGGATCTTTTACGTTCACCCCAAATATGTACACGGGACCTCGGTTTTTCGCCCCTTCCGAATGACTAGACAGCTGTCCTTTTCAGACCTTTAAACGAAAGAAAGAAAGAAAAAAAAACCTTTACCTTTAATATTGTCGATTTATTTATCCTTCTTATAATGAAATATATATATAATCATAATATGTACATTGTACATCGCACAAACACGTTATGGAGAAACGTCTTGTCAATGTAAAACCAATGATCTAAAACACGTTATGGAGAAACGTCTTGTCAAATGTAAAACCAATGATCTAAAAAGGTTCAGATATATCGCACTTTATCCAAACACATTTGACTTGGAAGATGCGAAACATTGGCGATTAACGACTATAGAGAGCACATACTGATACACACTACCGTGGCTTCCAAGCCCTTACATTTGAAAGGAACAAACAAAACAAAACATCTCTTGAACATAAAAATTAATAATTTCCATAGAGATTATGCTTTAATCAGAACATATTTAAGCTGAACATTATCCTATCCATGTTCATTGACGGGTTTATTATGTGTTCCGTATTTTAGAGATTTTCTTGATTTTGTAAACAAGAGATTTTGATACAACACAAAACGGAACATGACATAAGAATATGCTTTAATCAGAACATATTTAAGCTGAACATTATCCTATCCATGTTCATTGACGATTTTATTAGGTGTTCCGTATTTTAGAGATTTTCTTGATTTTGTAAACAGAGATTTTGATACAACACAAAACGGAACATGACATAAGAATGGAATAGCCGACATTATTTGACTATAATACATTAAAATATCACAGGTTGGTTGTGTAGGTATATTTGGTTTATATTAACAGTTAACACTGATTGCGCAACTTAATAAATCGAATTTAAAAAAAAAAAATCATTATCAAATTCACAACGACTACTAGATGAAGAATGTTGAATGGCGTCTTGCTGCGTAATGTGTCAAAATATCTTTGTCTGTTACGGTGGATCCGCGCTTCCCACCAGAGTTTGTTGGGCTAGATACACGTCGACCTCGGTTTTTTCTACCAGCGGCGATACCTCCTCCGCCTGGGTGACCATTTCCCGGTGATTCTTCTATCATGGGTCGTTCTCGCTCTGGACTCCGAGTCGCCAACCCGCACTCCGCGTCCGCCACTTGCTGTATAGCTAACATTTGAGCCCTTTTGTCCAACTGTGACGAATGCCAGTAGTAGGCGATACAAAAAAATATTACTATGGACACGGCCACGACGGCACTGGCTACCACCAGAGCTAGGGGAAATTCCTTGGCGTTCTCCGGACCCAGCGGTGCCGTGATCGGCCTGGGGATCTCAATCACATGATTGTCGCTAGAACCATTGAAAATGGAGTAGTTTGAAATGTTGGTAATATTGGCAATGATACTGGAGTCATTTGCGGGATTCGGAATAATTATAGAAGGAGCTGTGACCATCTCCCGGTGCCAGAAACAACAGGCAATGTATATGATGGATAATCCAATACGTTTTACCAAGCATCGGACGAGGGAAAACGACAACCCTACACTGAGATCACCGAGAAACTTCGACACCACATTCTATCACCACACAATATAATCCTCTCTCTTTCACTACTCCAGTTTTTCTCTCCTCTTTCTCTCCCAACTCCAGTTTTTCTCTACTCCAATTATTCCCTTTTAAAGATAAAAATGTTTTTACCAATATCACTTTAGGCTATCACATCTCCCTCAACACATAGTAATCTACACGGAAGGAAGGATGGGCGCTTAGCGATTTTAAACTGAAAGCAACTCTATAAAAACACTCTGTTGGAATTCCGTATACCTTTATCAGTATTACACATCCATTAATAATAATATCACAGTGGCACAGATGTCTAATGTCCCAGTCGTGTCGGGAGATGTTTTAAAAAGAAGCACTTAGCAGCGCGACCCATCGGTTCTAGGCAGTCATCATCTTGTTATTGATAATATATATACCTCCTTTACTGTCGCTTGCCATTCATTGTGTGAGCTCGATATAAAAAATAATCTTCCACCTTTCTCTCATTACTGACGTACACCGATACCGAGAAGAAAATAAATAATCTTTTGAGAACACTACAGGCTCGAACAATCCATAAACATAGCTAGGCTATATAACCGTTACAAATATCCCCGGCCGAGAACAAAATAACAAATATCTGGAAACATTGGCCTATTGTGAATTAACGTTTCTACTGGAACTGATCACTCTAACTAACAGCGAGTGGTACGGTGTGTATTTATTGAAGTCAGTGAGTGAACATTTATTGTACAGCATACACACAGGAGATCTAAGATATTACACGACGCACGTCCGACTATTCGTCTACTTATGTTCAATAACGAATCCTTTTTGAATAGTCTGACGATACCGATTCACTGATAGACGATTTTACAACCAGCTACATCTCGCTCGGGTATAGAAGTGGTCGAGTAGAGTCGCTCGTATTGTTGAGCAGCGTCGAGAAATGTGAGAACGCGTGGCGTGCAGTCACAGCTTATTACAGTCTATTTCCGATGTTCATTGACAGCCTCGACGCCTTGGAAGCGTTATGTAACACCCTTTAACACTTCTAATTAACTACACACGATATGTCACATGATAGGTATACTCCATGTATTCATACGCGAAAACATAATTTGTGGATTGTGGAAAATCTGACTTGGAGTTTAATACCGGAGAGATAACAAATCGATGATACGTTATAATTGTATACGTCATAGTACTTGCTTTAAGATATATACATACTATATATATATAGATAATCTCTTATACATATATATATATATATATAGATAATCTCATATATATATATATATATATAGTAGTAGTAAGTAGTTGTTCTAATGTACAGTATTAAATATTATAGTATAAAATATCAATGGCTTCCCGATGATCTTATATTGAAACACGTAGAAGCAAATCGGTGTTATTTTTATAGATAATCTCATTTGTATATAAATATATATATATATATATCCAGAAATATTAGCACAACCGTAAAGCTGTACTACTTTGTTTCACGGTAAACGATGAAAAGATAAAAAGTATGCCGACACAAACTGATTTCAACACTGGTTTAATAATATTTTAACATTTTAAAGTACTTTTTGTCCCTCTTGGGACTATTCATAAATAATGTATATATATATATATATATTAAAGTAGATAAAGTACAATATATCTTTATATACTTTAAAATATATATATATATATATAATATTTAAAAAACACAATTTTTAACTAATAACGATTCATTAAAACTAAAAATTTATCACAGGCGGAATGTGATAAATTTATTAGTTTTAATGAATCGTTAATAGTTAAAAATTGTGTTTTTTAAATATTATATACTGAGAGCAGCTTTATTTAGTTTACATTTATATATATATATATATGTACATAATAGCTACTATGGCTAGGGTTGTGATTTCCTAACACAAATCTTTTGTTGATAAATAAAACCTACAATGAATGTGAATTGTTTAGTTTGTATATAATGTGACCAAACTAGCGTAATAAAGATCTTCATGAAATACACAATAGATTGGGTTATTATTCTGTAGGAGTCCACTACGTCGATGTTAAAATATATTGATATTCCAGATACCTCTTCTGTTACCATAAACAACAATGTCTTTTTGCTCTCATGTTGTGTCATCTAGGGTTCGAGAGAGAGAGAGAGAGAAACAGAGAGAGAGGGAGGGAGATAGAGAGAGAGAGAGAGAAACAGACAGAGAGAGAGACAGAGAGAGAGAAACAGAGAGAGAGAGAGGGATATATATATATAGAGAGAAACAGAGAGAGAGAGGGAGAGAGAGAGAGATATGGGGTTTAACATCCACACGACACAAACTGCGTTCAATTATATTATAATAATTTGCACGTAGCGGTCGTTAGCAGTGGGAGGAAATCGAAGAACCCGATAAAAACTCACGAGGTTGGACAGGCGACCCTTCTCCTTGTCACATACAGTTTCGAGATTGATACAACCGAGGAATCGAAACCACGCCAGTTGACTTAATGGGGTCGCCTCGGCCTTTATTGTATGTAGGGTCTAAATGTGTAATTTTGTATACAAATCAAGAAACAATCACATTTCAGTTAAGTATGGTTCTGTTGTTAAATCGTAAAGACGAACCAAACAGACATCCATGAACGTCCCGCCCCTCATTTCTGTTTACTAAGCGACGACGTTTTCATAGTGCATCCGACTAACTGCACAATATTTTGGTTTCGCCAGTTTATTCAAAATTGTGTGATTTGTGGCTAAGCTAGATATTACCGTATTTCCTCGAATACAACCCCGGGGTTCTATTTCGTTCAGCACCCCCGACCCCCGGGCTCTATTCGAGGCCGGGTTGTATTTTTTCAGACCGGAATTAATGCTTCAAAATCTTTTATAGGAGTGACATTTTCGACAAGTAAAACAAGCCTACAGGGTCGGTCTTGCAAATCCGAAAGCTAAACTCTCTGTGCGTGACATGGGACAATTCTACTTCCTGTGCAGGTATCATCAATTAATTTATATTTTGACAGGGAGTAGGGCCTATTCAGTTTTTACGTTAGACCTGGATTATATTAGAGACCCGGGTTCTATTCGAGACCCGGGTTGTATTTATCTCAACACCCTCTTACCCCGGGTTCTATTCGAGGCCCGGGTTGTAATCGAGGCCGGGGTTGTATTCGAGGCCGGGGTTGTATTCGAGACCCGGGTTGTAATCGAGGCCCGGGTTGTAATCGAGGCCGGGGTTGTATTCGAGGCCGGGGTTGTATTCGAGACCCGGGTTGTATTTATCTCAACACCCTCTTACCCCGGGTTCTATTCGAGGCCCGGGTTGTAATCGAGGCCTGGGTTGTATTCGAGGAAATACGGCATTCTGTTGGTTGTTGTGGTTTTTTACACGAGAGGAGACGGGCAATGGAAGGTCGTGACGTTCGCTGATTTGGTCATAGTGATGTTTTTTATCCAGAGGCGGACCCAGAAATTCCTGTTAGGGGGGCATGGGGGTCCCCCGAGAAAATGTTGATATAATCGAGGTGTCAGTGGTGATTTGTGGCGCATATCTATTTTTTATACTGTTATTTAGGGGGCCCCTCCCCCCCCCCCCCCCCTGGATCCGCCTCTGTTTTTATCCAAGGATGTCGTAACAGAATTAGGAATGAAATTGTACGATGGTATAGTAACGAGACGAGACTGTTGTGTCATCAGAAAATGCGTTCATGTATAAAATGCTCGTTGGCCGTGGACTGGTGTATGTAAGCTCTACATATTGGTATGATATTAGGTCTGTCTGTTGCTGATCTCAGATAATTTATTCCATTAATGTTTGCTTGTAGAGATTGGTAACGGTTCAACGAGTTCGCTGATTACTATCATTATCCAATATTCACCAGGCTTTAGACCTGCTTAGACTCATTGCCCTGGAAGATCAAGCTGGAATATTTTTTTTTATCAATACTAACTGTTGACCCCACCTGAAATTATCCTGGCACTTAGTTGTAAATTATCAGAGTAATGGCACACGATTAACGACAAAGATAAGTTATTGCCATTAGGCCATCAATGGGTCATTTTGCTAATATGACAAAACAGAAGTGGACGGTAAATGGATATTCAGACACACTGGTAATGTGCTATTAGTATTAATTTTTTATGCAGTAAATTGACATGTTATGGATTGCGGTTGGCTGCAGCCCAATAAAAGGACTGACGACCGAGACTTCGTTTATTACCATGGCAATTGTAGTTTGTACATGTACTTGACAATTGGCTATTTCTTGTCAAATTTTTGAATACACATAACTTGGCTCAGAATAAAGTCATATGAGTGAAATTTCTATACATTTATTTGTAATGGTCTGTATTTGAATTATTATATCTAAATCTTATTTGTGACCCTCTAGACCTTTTAGATACAATTCCCCACCTGAGAAATTTTTTCTCCGCTATTCACCCCTGCCACTTTAAAACATCAAACTACGGTACTAAAAACTAAAAACTGAAACATGCTAATTAGGTATCTTTTCAAACACATATTTTATGAACAGATGCCATGGACTTACAGCTAGTCAGTCATTTAGTTTCCAATCAATGGCTACGCGGGTTTGTGTTTGGTAACATTCTGTAATGGCTCCCCAATTCCCCACTTTTCCAAATTTCACCCCGAGCATTCCGAATTCACCACTGGGGGTATACATGGACCCCGGTTGAGAAGCACTGCTCTAGTACAAAACAGTACACTTGGGTCAAATTTAAGAAATGGAGATAATGGTGTCAAATGAAAGAGTATAAAAACCTAAAACTCCTATATCTCTGCCAATTTTTGTCCGATTCTTAGAATTCAGGTACCAATGAAAAGAGGTTTATTAAATACATTATAATGCACATTTTAAAATATGCTTTGATAAGGGAAATTGCTCACGGGCATTTTGTATACCGATAGTTCATTTGCCATTCACGCTATTTTACAGAGATTTCGCCAAATAGTTTGGATGCAGCTATGGTGGGTGTGACGCCAGGCAGGGTAAGCTTACTGTTCCGGACACCGGTTACCACTGTTTGTCATGTTTTATTTGTACACGATGAACAGTGCATATGCTGATTACACCATTTTGCCTGGTTACACTATTTTGCTTATACCGTATCTTAGGACTTTGAATTTTGTCTATTGGTTTGGATTGTGCGCTAGTTTTTAATTGGTACATTTTGAAGATTGAGAACTTCTTAGATTGAATTAGCCGGACATTAACACTACCGTATGTAGACGGCACCATTCGCTTGGTCTTTAAATAGATAATTATGACGTCATTAATTGACGTGTACATAGAGAAAGGGTTAAAGATCGACAGTAAGCCCCACTTAAAACTACTCTTTAATCCCTCGAATATATCCTCCTTTTAATATCCAATCAAATACCTTGACACTTCTTCATACGGTAAGCATTTGTTTCCATCCACCGGAGCCTGATGTGATGACGTCACATGTGGATTCTGGGTAAGAATAAGGGTTAGGGTAAGGGTTGTGGCCTGCAGATTTCGTCAGAGTCTCGAGATGTAGACATGGCTAGCCCTAACCCTAACCCTGGGCTAAGCCTAACCCTTATTCTAACCCAGAATCCAAATATGACGTCATCATACCACGCTCCGGTGGATGGAAACAAATGCTTACCTCTTCATACACGCCTTCATTCCCTTAGAATGACCCGTGGGCACACAAACTATGAAACCTGAATGAACTCAAATTGTGGTTTGTGTTCTGCGACAGCTGGCTGAATTCCTTTCTTTACATATAAGATAAAAACCAAGTACGAACAATCAAAACCATAAGACAGAATTCGAAGTCCTAAAAACGTTATAGGCAAAATAGTGTATTCAAGCAAAATAGTGTAATCAGCAAATGGACTGCTCCCCGTGTACAAAATACACGACAAGAAGTGGTAACAGGTGTCCGGAAGAGTAAGCTTACCCTGCCAGGAATTTGGTATGCAATTTTGGGAGGTACCTCACAGGGCTCGAAAGTCAAAGTATGACATTGGAAACAACATTATTGAACATATCAGAACTAACACAATTAAATGGGAAAACAATCACTGGTTTATTATACACAAACACGACGTTTCGATAAGTATCCTCTTATCGTTATCAAGCACAATGACATTAAGTAAGCTAAAACCAGTGATTGTTTTCCCATATACTTGTGTTAGTTCTGATATGTCTCCAATCGCTAAATGCCACTAAAAGATTATACACATATAACAGAACTCATTCAATTTGTTTGCATATCGCAATATCTCTCTACTTGTAAAAAAATATATGAGATAAGTCAGGTTAGTTCAAGACTTGATACTTTTAACTCATTTTTATCCGGCTTACCCAATAAATTAATATACAAATTGCAAAAAGTTCAAAACACCGCTGCACGACTTATTACCCTTACGAAGAGACATGATCATATTACTCCCATACTTAAACAACTTCACTGGCTTCCCATTCCATATCGTATTCAATTTAAGATCCTTTTAACTGCTTATAAATGTTTTCATGGCTTAGCCCCATCTTATTTATGTCATCTAATTGAAAAACAAACAAATGCTCGCAGTCTCCGTAGTTCAAATGACATCTATCGTCTCAAACCAAGATCTGCTAGAATGGTTACATATGATGAAAGATCGTTTTCATTTCTAGCCCCAAACCTGTGGAATGATTTAAAACCATCTGGTTCTGATACTGATATTCGTTCTAGCCCTTCAGTACAATCTTTTAAATGTGCTCTTAAAACTTACTTATTTAAAAAGGCTTTTAATTAGATATATATTATTTTATTATATTTTTTTGTAGTCTTTTAGTTGTTTTATATATTTTCTGTTTTACTGGTATATGATTGTAAAGCGCTTCTGAACACCGTTGGTGGAATTAGCGCTATATAAATGTTTTAATAATAATAATAATAATAACATAAAGGAACTCTTTAGTTTAAGAGAGAGAGAAATGGGGTTTAACGTCCACTCAACACAACTAGGTCATTTCGGGACTAACATATGGTTTTAATTTTATTTCAATAATTCGTCTGCGCGTAGGATTTTTTAGCCCTGGGTGGAAAGCGGAATGCCCGGAGGAAACCCACGAGGTTGAGAAGGCGCCCCTATCTTTTAAGTTTAAGACATTGGTGGAAATATTCTGGTAAAAATTAGGTAAAAGGTTGGTTTCAGTTCAATTTGCATCTAACCTAAATAAAAAAACCTTTAAATTTAAATTAAATTTAAATTACAATTTGTTTTAAACGTCCACAGTCCACTATTTAGCCGATTGTGCTCAAGGTAAATAACCTAACACCTACATTACCCCAGTCGAAACAGAACAATAGGACGTTAAACCCCATTTCAATAAGATATGACCAATCAGTGTTTTCTTTATCAATTAGGGCCTGACAAGGACAGCTGCCGTGTCGTTCGGATGGGACAAAAACCCGAGGTCCCGTGTGCACATTGGCGTGCACTTAAAATATCACCTGGCAGTGGGAATTCGATATAAGAGTAGGCCGTAGCGCCGCTGCCCAGGCAGAATTTCCCTCATAGCACACTGTATGGCGTATGCCCGTCTTCAATTAGCTCTGGTTAGGTGCAGAAGAGATAGGAAATATAAAATGGATGATTCGACTAAAATGAAGATATTAAGTTGGATGTATTCTATTGATGTAAAACCATTATTTGATTAGAGGAAATGAGGGGATTTATTTTTGATTAGTTACTTATCTTTTCGTCTTTAGTGTAGATTAAACAGTGGCTAGGGGCAGGTCAAAGAGTACACTATAATGACGGGAATATTTGATATCTAACTAGTTTCTTAAAGGGACAATAACAGGTCCAGAATTTGTTCTAGCCTTATTCTAACTACGAGATGTTTAAGTGTCCTTCCTACCTGTTGTGTAAATTATCCATTACATCCTATTTTACTTGTCCAGAGGGTTCAAAAATATGTTTAAATCCAAGTTGCATTTGAGAGTGTTTACGTGAGGCCTTTCATTACCATACAGTTGATTCTTTAATTAGGTGTGTTAAGATGAAATGTGTATCATCAATTAATTTAAATATTGTAAAATAGTACAATTTGTTGACCAGAATAAAGTTTGGGACATATTATTCAGTGGTATTGGTGCTTTAAGTAATTGCCGATATATGTATATACATTAACTGAGCTCATTGCTGGTCATCAACATTTCTTTATTAATGCAATTAAATCACAGCGCCAAATAAGCTACAGGGACATTGCATACAGTTAGCCCAGGGGGGTATTAAATAAAACTAAAACTATAAACTAACACTAGATCTGCGCTGCAGCTATGACGGGTTTCGCTGGGGACCTTTAAATAAAGACACTTTCTGTGCCATTAGAATTTATCGTTTAAACATTTTAATAAATCACACTGAGAGGCTTACAGGGATGTCAAAATATTAGTCTACCTAAAATTTAAAAAAAACTTAATTGCATCACGAATTATAAACAAACAACTTTATGGATAACATTCACTAGGTTTATTAACTGCAACGTTTCAATGATACAAGGGGGTTGGGAAGGCCTAGTGGTCTAGAGTGCCGCGCTTCGACCTCTAGCTGGCCGGTCACCTCCAGCTTGCGGCTGTGGTTTCGAGCCCTGGTGTGAGCGTATGTGGCATGGAGATAGGGGCGCCTCCTCAACCTCGTGGGTTTCCTCCGGGTACTCCGGTTTCCTCCCACTGCTAAAGACCCCTACGCGTAAGCGAATTATTGAAATAAAATTTAAAAAACATATGTGAGTCCCGAAATGACCTAGTTGTGTTGAGTGGACGTTAAGCCCATCTCTCTCTCTCCCCCTCTCTCTCTCAATGCTACAATCAAACATGTTACAGAAGGTTACATACAAATTGATAACAATAAATTAATTTAAACATTGCAGTTAATAAACCCAGTGAATGTTGCCCATAAAGTTGTTTGTTTATTATATACCGCTTTCACTAAATGCTTTTAAAAGATATCACGAATTATATTAATTTTATTTGACAAGATAGTCAACTAGTGGTATGTTTTTATTGTAGAAAATAATATGTAGGCCTACTAAAATATCAACTATGTAATATACGGCCCCATTTTGCAAGATATGGGTGGTGAACAGGGAATATGAAAAAGGGTCCTTTAGAAACTGTAGGCTCTATCTACGAGTGACCAGGACCTGTTATCTAAAGGACCCTTTTTAAAGGGACAATAACACTCTTGCTGGCTTGACAGGTCCAGAAAAAAAAATTAGCCTTATTCTAACTACAAGATGTTTAAATGTCCTACCTGTTGTGTAAATTAGCCTTATTCTAACTACAAGATGTTTAAATGTCCTACCTGTTGTGTAAATTATCCATTACAACCTATCATACTTGTCCAGAGGGTTCGAAAATATGTTTAAATCCAATTTGCATTTGAAAGTGCTTACATAAGGCTTTTCAAACCATGTTACGGCATGTAGTTGAATTTTTCCAATTTTTTAAAATTAGGTGTGTTAAGATGAAATTTGTATCATTTTTTAATTGAAATATTGTAAAATAGTACAAATTATTGACCAGAATAAAGATTGGAACATATTATTCAGTTGCAACAAGAGTGTTATTGGGGCTTTAATATTCCCTGTTCACCACGGAAACATTTTGCAAGATATCGGTGATGAACAGAGAAAATCGTTAGTGCTATTTCAATTCTCTGCATTCAATATAAAAAAAAAATGTCCGTAGGCTCTATCTACGAGTGACCAGGACTTATCATCACGTGAAAACATTTAAAGTCGCATGATGTGATGGACGGGGGATCACAGTGGCTAAGTGGATAAGGCACTGGTTCGCTAGCCTGGAGGTCGAGTGTTCGATCCCTGCATTGGCCGAGAAAGTTCATCTCGATTTTCCGACGTGATTTCCCCTTGTCAGTGATGCAGAAGGAGGGCCTGACAAGGACAGCTGCCTAGTCGTTCGGTTGGGACGAAAAACCGAGGCCCCGTGTACAAATTGGAGTGCACGTAAAAGATCCCTTGGCAGTTGGAATTCGATATAAGAGTAGGCCGTAGCGCCGCTGCCCGGGAAAAAATTTCGCTCATAGCACACTGTATGGCGTATGCCCGTCTTCAATTGGCCCAGGTTAGGTGCTTAAGCGTAGGACGTTAAACCCCATTTCATTCATTCATTCATGTGATGGACAGGGCCGGCGGAAGCAATTCTTGATAGGGGGCTTTCATCCTGGGTCCTTATAGGCGAGGGTCCAGTAGCCGCAATAACCTGGAGAAAAGATTACTTGCCCGGCGATGGGTCTAATTAGGAAGTATTTTTAAATATCTAAGTTGTCGTAAATCTTTTTAGTGTTGATTGAGTTAATGTCAAAATAAAAATTATTACTAATTACCGAGGAACAATGGTTTGAAAAAATGAGTCCCTTTCGACGAACGTATAAATTATTAATTGACTGGTGATAATGACCATTTGCATTAGCCATCGAAATTGTATGGAAATCGAATAATAATTACTTCTATAAGAGGCAAAAATCGTTATTGCATTGATGTATTCTATTTTGTAATGTGACAAGGCAAAAAAAAAAGAACAATTAACAAACATGACTCGATTGGTGAACTATATCGATATTTGTCAAAAAATAGCTAATTCTAAAAAATTAAGCTACAAATATGCGTACACGCGTGGGAATTACTTTATTTGCGAACCATCGCCCACTTTTCACTCAAATAAGGAAGATGGGGGAAGATGGGGGAAAAACCAAATATTCCAAAAACAGATGGTTCTTGGTCCATGTCTTCCGTGTCGGCCGTATATGCCGGTCACGACTGTGGGCTATGTTAAATGACCGAGACTAGATCTGACCCATCGGTCATTTTGCTTGCCGGTCTTTTTTGCATATTTTTCAAAACCACGTTTTCAAACATGTAACTATAACTATATAATTGCATGGCCTGTACAGAATATTGCATACGTTGTGGATTTGGCGCTATATAAATGGACACGTTATTATTATCATTGTTAATCTCACGATTAGTATTATAGCGTTGTATACATGGTTATCAATAGAGTATTATAGTAAGTGTTGAATTTAAAATAAGTAATGATTGTTACACCACGTTGTTGCGAAACCCTAATAATAATCAAAACAGATATAATAGAACTTTACACAAGTTTCGCAGCGTGAAAACCTAATGAGGATTAAATTAGGCTACTCTCAACATACGACTCGCTATTTCTTAAATTGAAGCCAAACTTTAGAAAATGACATCTTGTCAACTATCTCGCCTTGTACCTCAAACATTACTAAATCTTCTATGGCTCTGATTTTTTAAAAATTATTTTTTGTGTTCTTGAGATGCGAAAGCTGGTCGGATAGCCGTGGCGATAGAGAGGCGGCTTCTCACCAATGCATCGAGTGTTCAATCCCAGCTCAGGGCAAAAACTTTATCGTTGTAAGTGAGAGGGATATTCCAGTCCGAGTTCTTCGGTTTCTTCCTACAGTAATGATCGAAATCATTCGCAGAATCTGTGCCAAGGGCCAAATTGGAAAAAGGTCTCAGGCCTAATTTGCTACCCTTGTAAAATGACGCGATTATTATTATTATTATAATTAAAGCAGGAATCTGTAGAATATCATTTACACGAAACGTGTTAAATTACATTATTAGTTTCGTTTCAAGACCTTCATAATATTTCGTGAAGTTGTCTTCATGGCGTGGTCTTCATGCCGCTTGGATAATTTGGGCGAACATGGACAAAAATAGGGAAATTATCGACCGGGAATCCGAAGGGTCAAGAATCCTCGGTGGCGTGTACTCTTGGTTTATTATTAAAGTCCAAGTATATATCGCGATATCAAAGCACGTAATGAATTTTTGATGAAGCCGTCTATATGCAAATGAACGGCTTGTTGAATTTCGAGACGGAATTAAGTAAAAATTGGTATTTTCTCACAGAAGTTAGCATCACCTAGCCAACAAAAAGATAAGTTAATTATATCATCAATTGATTGTTCGAGCCACTAAATAATACTGCCCCATATAATGTAAAACAATTAGGTCACTATTATTGTATTAGTAGACTCCTCACACTCCTCATATTAAAATGAAATGGGGAGGGGGGTAGCGTCCTCCTCTTCTGCACCTAACATGGGCTAATTGAAGACGGGCATACGCCATACAGTTTGCTATGAGAGAAATTATGCCAGGACAGCGACACTGCGGCCTACTCTTATATCGAATTTCAACTGACAGGGGATCTTTTACGTGCACGCGAATGTGCACACGGGACCTCGGTTTTTGGTCCCATCCAAACGACTAGGCAGATGTCCTTGTCAGGCCCTTCGTCCTGGTTTTTGGCTGTTTTTGTGTCCCTTTGTTTTTACTTGACACAGCTTTTATTGTTTGCAAAGTTTAGCGATTGTTTCAGAACAGAACAGAAATAGACAGATTTAGATTTTGCAAAATGTATGTGTAGAATTTAAGTCTCCGAGGCAATATTTTCCATAATTTGTGACATTAAAACGACGAATAAGAATTTTGATCAATTTAAATCAATATTGATGTTGTTATCTTGCCGTGAAACTATAGGATCCTAATATCCATCATTCAAGACAAAATTAACATTTTTATAATCAGTACACGATTAGTGTTCACTATAGGTTCAGGTGCCATTGTGTAATGAACAAACAAAAACATATCTTACAAGACCACGTGAAAGGAATCAGTAATAAAGGCTGATTCACAAACGTCAAAATAATAATAAAAATCGTGTAGAATCAGGCCCGAAGCCAGAAACCAAAATTTAGCCGACATAGGGGGGCGAGGAAGATAACTTTCCGACAACAAAAAATCAATGAACGAAGGTCATCGCCGACTACCGTAAGCATGAGTAGGGGAGAGCACGAAAATTAGAAGCTGTGAGAGTGAATTTAGGCCTCTATGACATGCAGGTGGCGAATGTGTCGGAAAATTAAGAGTTTCCAGCCGACATTAACTATAACTCGGCCGAATTAGAGAGGATATGTCGTACCGGGTACTAAAACTCTCTCCTGGCGAAAATGCGAGCATAGCTTACCAGCGATTTTTTTCCGACGCAGACAGAAAAATTCCGATAGGAACGGCCATGGGGGGGGGGTGGCTCGCCTCCCGCCCCCGCCCCCACTACTAGCCTCAGGCCTGTGTAGAATAGACAGGTGTAAACGACTGTCGTTAAATTTGCACTGTTTGCATAATTCACCGAACATTATTGATTAGAAATTCCGGGGGGGGGGGTCAAACATTGAATATAAACCTTTTTTCATATATTTATATTACATTTACATATATTCTTATGCGAAGTTAATGAGTATGAACTTAATGAATGGTTTTTAATGAGGGCACGAAATAACTACTGATATTAATGAGGGCACGAAATAACTACTGATATTAATGAGGGCACGAAATAACTACTGATATTAATGAGGGCACGAAATAACTACTGATATTAATGAGGGCACGAAATAACTACTGATATTGATGGAAGACCTTGAAATAAACTTCATGTAGTTAGAACACCCTTTTTGCATGTGATTTACCCTAACGGGCTTCTCCGTATCTTGTAATTACAAGATAGTTATATAAAATAGCTATCTTGTAATTACAAGATACTCAGAATATATTTATTTCATTTGATTGATCCTAATGGTCTTCCGTAGTAATGAGGCTAAATTAGTAAATGCAGGAGGACTGCACTACACGCAAAACAAACCAAAAAAATCTACAAGATAAACCTGCGGACCAGACAGAAAATAGACATTGCAAACACTAAATAATTATCAAATCAAGTGAATGGATCCGGGGGTCAGCCGTAAGCGTCTACTGCGCTGTACAGTCCCGGGCCTGTTTTGATAAAGGCTCCAGTAAAATGATTTACAAAAAAGACGTAACATTTGATTGACCCTAATGGTCTTCCGTAGTAATGAGACTAAAGTCATTCCCCTCGTCTTATTGACGGAAGATGGAATATTGTAAACATACCTGACATAATCACCTGTCGATATCATCTGCTGGTTAACGCCTACGTTTCCATGGGGGCGAATACAAATATTTTAAGAAGAAATGAATTGATCGGAAGATGGGGACAAAAAACAAGAGTGAGCGAGAGAGAGAGAGAGAGAGAGAGAGAGAGAGCCAGAGAGAGAAATCGGGTTTAACGTCCACTCAACACAACTAGGTCATTTTGGGACTAACATATGGTTTAATTTTATTTCAAAAATGTGCTTGCGCGTAGGGGTCTTTAGCAGTGGGAGGAAACCGGAGGAGTTCCCGGAGGAAACCCACGAGGTTGAAAATCCGCCCCTATCTCCATGCCACATACGCTCACATCAGCCAAAAAACAAGAAGTATTTTTAATATAGGGTGAACGGTTGTATTTAAATTTTGTGACGTGTGTGTTTATCTGTCAATAGATGGTATATTTGGCGTGTATTATAAACACAATGAGATTTGTTTATCAAGAGAAGAATATTGGTGTGTGTTTATAGGTGTATTATTTTAATCTATTATTACAACATTACACTCGGTGATGTCATCTCTTAATTAACCAGACAAAACATGACAAATATTCTCTTTTTTTAACGAAAATGTCAGATCTAGGTATAATCGCACCTTAAAATGTCAGATCTAGGTATAATCGCACCTTAAAATGTCAGATCTAGGTATAATCGCACCTTAAAATGTCAGATCTGGGTATAATCGCACCTTAAAATGTCAGATCTGGGTATAATCGGGGGACTGGGATGGCCTAGTGGTCTAGGGTGCCACGCTTCGACCTCTAGCTGGCCAGTCACCTCTGGCTTGTGGCTGTGGTTTCTAGCCCCGGTGTTAGCGTATGTGGCATGGAGATAGGGGCGTCTTCTCAACCTTGTGGGTTTCCTCCGGGTACTCCGGTTTCCTCCCACTGCTAAAGACCCCTACGCGCAAGCGAATCGTTGAAATAAAATTAAACCATATGTTAGTCCCGAAATGACCTAGTTGTGTTGATTGGACGTTAAACCCCATTCCCCCCTCCTCTCTCTCTCTCCCCCCCTCTCTCTCTCTCTCTCTCACACACACTCTCTCTCTTTCTCTCAGTTCAAGATGTATACGTTATTGTGGGTTATTTATTTTGATTCTCTATCAGTTTGTTGTGATATTACAACGAGTGGTGAGCTCTAGACAACCTGGCCGCACAATTCGTTTTCGTTTTCGTTTCTACAATGTTTTATTGTTTCTTGATTGGTACTAAAATAGAATGAATGGCGAATAGTCTGCGCTGATTGCACCAATCAGAAACGGTGGTAACCTCTTGGTCAACCCAACAGTCGGATAATCTCCAGTGGTTCTTCAACCCAATTCTTACCAAGTATAAACAACGAGAAAAGGACTACGGGGGGGGGGGATAAATAAGTCTACACCTTGTAACGAGGGGGGGGGGGGAGATAGATAAGAGAGAGAAAGAAATGGGTTTTAACGTCCACTCGACACAAACTAGATCATTTCGGGACTAACACAAGGTTTAATTTTATTTCAACAAATCGCTTGCGCGTACGGGTCTTTTAACAATTTGAGGAAACCGGGGGACCCTGAGAAAACCCACGAGGTTGGACAGGCGACCCTACTCCTTGCAACAACGTTCAACCAGTGGATTCGAAACCACATCGATTGACTCAATCACAGGCTTTATGATACATCGCGCACGCTAACCATTCAGCCACCCCACCCCCCTCAGATAGACAAGTCTACACCTTGGTCAAAATTACAAAAACAGGTTGATGTTTGTCCTGTAGGTTTTTGACACTTGTTTATCTGTATCAAACTCCATTTATTAATTTGGCACCGAAACATCGGGTCAACCAGTAAGATTAAAGATTAATCCGCCCGTAAAGTGAGGTTTAGAAAGTCAGCTGTGAATGGAATCAATGATAGATTATCTTGGTTTATTTCCTGAGATTGGTTAATGAGTATGAATGAATGAATGAATGAATGAAATGGGGTTTAACGTCCTACTGTTATGCACTTAACCTGAGCTAATTGAAGACGGGCATACGCCATACAGTGTGCTACGAGGGGAAATTTTGCCCGGGCAGCGGCACTACGGCCTACTCTTATATCGAATTCCAACTGCCAAGGGATCTTTTATGTGCACTCCAATGTGTACACGGGACCTCGGTTTTTCGTCCCATCCGAACGACTAAGCAGCTGTCCTTGTCAGGCCCTCCTTCTGCATCACTGACAAGGGGAAATCACGCCGGAAAATCGAGATGAACTTTCTCGGCCAATGCAGGGATTGAACACCCGACCTCCAGACTCGCGAACCCCCCTAAAATGATTGCCTTGTTAAACCCTAATCTTCTACTCAAGATTTCTCCAGTTCACCTATATCGAACACCCGAGGGGATCACGGTGGCTAAGTGGATAAGGCGCTGGTTCGCTAGCCTGGAGGTTGAGTGTTCGATCCCTGCATTGGCCGAGAAAGTTCATCTCGATTTTCCGGCGTGATTTCCCCTTGTCAGTGATGCAGAAGGAGGGCCTGACAAGGACAGCTGCCTAGTCGTTCGGATGGGACGAAAAACCGAGGTCCCGTGTACAAATGGGATGGAAGTAAAAGATCCCTTGGCAGTTGGAATTCGATATAAGAGTAGGCCGTAGCGCCGCTGCCCGGGCAAAATTTCCCTCATTGCACACTGTGGCGTATGCCCGTCTTCAATTAGCCCAGGTACGGTGCTTAAGCGTAGGACGTTAAACCCCATTCATATCGAACACCCGACCTCAAGGCTAGCGAACCAGCGCCTTATCCACCAATGATAGATTCTGTTGGTTTATTTCATGAGATTGGTCAGTGATAGATTCTCTTGGTTTATTTCATGAGATTGGTCAATGGGTAGGAGTAGTAGTAAATTCGGCATGTCTTACTCGACAGATAAACTTTTGATATAACTCGCCAGTCTGATAGATTGCTTCATTGATAAAACAATCTAAAAGTTGTTTACAACAATCATGTACGTTGATGGACTCTGATAAAAGGTCATATCATTACTTATTTTTAAAAGAAAAGAAAAGAAAATGAAAAACAAGGTCCTGTACCGTAGAAGGGTTCGAGTTTGTAATATGAAATGGAAGAGGGTTTATCGTACTCCTTTTATTCACCGATCCGGATAATGAAGACGAAAATTGAAAATGAAAAACAAGGTCCTGTACCGTAGAAGATTTCGAGTTTGTAAAATGAAATGGAGCTAAAGACATTGCGTAATATATTGAAACAACACCCGGCTAACGCCTCGTGCAGTATCAATACATTACTTAAAGGACCTAAGTCCGTAACTCAAAATCGTCCAAAATCGTCGACATCGAAAACACGAATTATTGGTCAATTTAAATCAACATTGGTGTTGTGATCTTACCTGGAAATGGTAGGCCTCTGATATCCAATATTTAAATAAAAATAAATATTTTACAGTTGGTACACGAATCGTGTACCATAGTGTGTTTCAGCGTCACTTATAACAAGTGACCAGAACGAACGAGGCTAGACATATTCCACAAGTCCTGTTAAACGACGAGGCCATATCGTATCTGAGGGCATGCGCGATAGACTTGAATAACCAGACACTAAAGAATCCTTTTCGGTTGAGACTTATGCCGTATTTCGCTGGAAATATCTGATATGAAATTAGACCCAAAACGGAAACAATTTAATGTAAATCAGTTTATATACAATCAGATTATATTATTATATGCCTTGCGACCCATTAGGGTCAATTTCTAGGTCCCAAATGTTAGCGATTTAGCTCCTTTAAGCTACGTCTACACTAGCAGCATTCACCGTCTACACTAGCCTTTTAAATGCCGGTTTTTTCCTAAAAGCCGGCTTTTTTCAATTTCTCAATCGCAAAAGCCGGCTTTTTAAAATCCGGCAATAATTGAGGGATTTTTCAGAATCAAAAAGCCGTCTTTTTAAAAAAAAAAAACGGCAATTTTATGTGTGTAGACGGTTAAACCCGGGTTTTATCGGGTATCCGGATGTCATCCTTCCCGAAATTCCGTACATTCATAACATTGGCATTGCTTCCGGTTCTAAGATCATGGCCACGAAGGATGTTAGTCGAAAGTGTCTTCGGCAAATATACGATCGTAATCGTCTTGCACGTCGTTTTCTCGCCCTCTTTCGTAAGTCTGTCAGCGATCTGCTATATTCCATAAGCTGGGTATATAACTGAACCAAAGTAACCAAAGTAATCATTATTAGTATATTATCTCTGCAAAATTGACTGAAGCCGATGGCATAATAAATAAACCGGAAGTTCCACAAATAACGAAGGTCGGTGTTCATCGTCTTTTACCGTTACAAAACTTCAGTCAGTGTAGACGCTAGGCGTTTTTAAAAAGCCGCGTTTTTACTAGCCTAGTGTAGACGAAGCTTATATGTCTCGCTCTCGACCATTAAACCATACATAATAAATATAGATTCCATGTAATTGTTACCATTAATAATTTTACACGATTCATGAATAAAATGGAATTTACGAAACCTGATTTAAAAGAAAGAGAAGAGTTGCGCCAGTGTATTTATATCAAACATTGCACGTGAATTATTGATGGTGGCGGGGTAGAAACAGTAGACGCTAAACGACGTCATAATCTATTTTTAGAACATTATTGACATCTGTAAAATGAAAATAGAAACCGCGATAATTGATTATCTATTTATGGAATAGCAAACATGACTTTCCCCGAATTATAACAATCTGTTTTTCTTCACGGATTTAATTTTTTGTAACAATATATCTTTGTTTTGACCAATTTAGCAAAATATTGATTAATACCTTCAACCATTTCCACTCTACGTAATCAGAGCCGTGTTAAGGAAGTGGGGGGCCCTGGGCACTCGGACTTTGTGGGGCCTTTTTCGTGTCCTGAGGTAGGCCCTACCGCTCGAAATCTGCAGACATCATCCAGCCACGTAAGTCTGCCACGCAATCTAGTCGCTAAAGCGTCGAACAGTCGAACCGATGGGAAAGTGTACATGTGCGCCACGCCGAAATAAAATAATAACGCCTTTATTTCACCTTAAAACTGGAACTTTTATCGCATTCACCTGATATCACATTTTTAAAAAAGAGCTTTCCTCGCTTTTTGGATGGCGATCTTGTCTATCAGTTTCTCGAATGATAAAGTTCGAGTAATTTCGTGGTTGATACACTAACGTCCGAGAGCGTCCAACTTTTCCTGTTTGAGTGATGCTCGTCGAGCTCCTTGTAAGAGGTTCATGACCGAGAACGACCTCTCTCCTTCTGTATTCGCAACCATCATGGTCAGGAATATTCTGAAAGATATCCAGACATTAGGAAATGGTGTTCTCATTTCAGACTGTTCGAGACACTGGAGTGGCTCAAGCCTGTTCTTCTCATCATGTGCGTATCGCGCGTACTGAACGAACTCTTCTGCAATGTCGTCTGAAAGTTCATCTTGATAATACTTCTGGAGTGCGTGTGCCTTCTGTCGTATTTCTGTTGCGTCAAGTTCGTGGAAATCCAACAAAATCCCGAATCGCACAAGCAACACGTCAAATGTTGCTTTGCGACGGCTCAACTCAGCAGCCAAACTGTCGAGTATTGGAATGTACGTAGTTCGTCTGAACATGTCGCGTGGAGTAGCGTCAACGGCAGCTGTGGTCCTCAATTTTTTATACTCAGCAGTTTCATCGTCTCTCAGATCAAGGATTTCCCGGGCCTGGATCTCGAATTGGTCGAGCTGATCCCGTAGGTCACTGGCAACCCAATGCTGCAGACTAGAGTAGATGGCGACACACGTTGAAAGTGTGCATCCTCTCACTTGGAGTGCGGCACTATTCTTCGAGAACCGCTCCAGTATAGTGTTCCAAAACACAGTCAGCACAGCGCATTCAAATTTCTCCAACTTGCGACACAACCCACGAGCTTCTGTTCTGGTCATCAGTGATTCCTCTGTGTCATCAGATATTACCTTCAGTTTAAGTCAGAAAAAATGTGGTTGGTCGAAGCGCGGGGCCCTTGAGAGCGCGGGGCCCTGGGCACGTGCCCACTTTGCCCATGCCTTAACACGGCTCTGTACGTAATGCTTTTCAAACCATGAAGTTGAATTTTTCTAATTTTTTTTAATTCGGTGTTAAGATGACATTTGTATTGGAATATTGTAAATAGTACAATTTGTTGACCAGAATAATGATTGGGGCATATTATTCAGTTACAACAAGAGTGATGTTGGGGCTTCAAAAACAATAATCTCCTGTTAATAGGCTGTTGCATTGAACATGACAAAAGGACAATTTTGTTTGGATCATTTAACTTTATTACAGCTAGTTGTTTTATAGTAATTTATTCGATTATCCGGACATCGATGTAACCGTATGTCCACCGCCTACCTATCAGAGAGAGAGGGAGAGGGAGAGAGAGAGAGGGGGAGAGAGATGCAACCGTATGTCCACCACCTACCTATCAGAGAGAGGGAGAGAAAGAGAGAGAGAGAGAGAGAGAGATGCAACCGTATGTCCACCACCTACCTATCAGAGAGAGAGATTGAGGGTGAAAGAGAGAGAGAGAGAGACAGAGAGATGGGGAGAGAGAGAGAGAGAAATGGAGTTTAACGTCCACTCGACACAAACTAGGTCATTTCGAGACTAAAATATGGTTCCTTTTTATTTCAATAATACGCTTGTGCGTAGGGGATTTTAACAGCCCGAGGAAATCAGAGGACCCGGGGAAAACCCACGAGGTTGGACATGCAACTCTACTCCTTGTCATGTACAACCGGGGAATCGAAATCACGCCAGATGACGCAATGATACAACACACACGTGCTTACCATTCGGCATTCCACCCACCCCTCCACCTGCCTATTTCAAGGGATCTCAACCTCGTGGGTTTCTTCCGTTTCCTCCGGTTTCCTCCCACTGCTAAAGACCCCTACGCGCAAGCGAATTATTGAAATAAAATTAAACCATATGTTAGTCCCAAAATGACCTAGTTGTGTCGAGTTGACGTTAAACCCCATATCTCTCTCTCTCTCTCTATCTATCTCTCTCTCTCTCTCTCTTTCTCTCTCTCTATCCACCTAACTATTTACAGTAAACATGAAAATGATTTGTGAAATGGGTGAAATATGAATGTCATTTTCTAAATCTGTGTTTGGGACTTGGTAGGTATAATAATCTTACGCGGGTATGTTTCGATTCCTAGTTGGTACGTGACGAGGAGTAGGGTCGCGTGTCAAACCCCGTGAGTTATCTCCGGGTCCTCCGGTTTCCTCCAGCTGCGAAAGAACCCAATGCCTAAGCGAATTATTGAAATAAAATTGAGCCATATGTTAGTCCTAAGATTTTTACACCAATCCTAGCAAAAGGCTGACACGTTTTAATGTTAGTTCATAACAAAATAAGTATAAAATATATACTGAAATTATAAAGACACCATTCCGACGAACACCTGTCGAGTTTAATAAAAGAATAAGTTATATAGATCTATATTGTCGAGTCAACATATATTTTTATTACATACACCATATATAACTCACACAAATCTAATAAACATGATATTATATCCATGACTGAATTTATTTTTCCAATACTCAACGATCGTTGAACGAACGTCTCTCATAACTTTTAACCATAAATACGGTGAAGTGAAAGTCACGCGCCACTTTATGATTCAATGAATTACCTATAATCTTATTCATGTGGAAGAAAGAATGTCTGACAAGAAAACCGCAATCTAATGCCGTCGTATATTTGATATTAAACACGAACAAGAAACCATAAAGCAAATTGCAATAAAACTATTGTTAAGCTTAGAGAACAACTTAATCAGGGTCCGTCACAACAATAAAACTATTGTTAAAGCCCAAAAACACTCTTGTTGTAACTGAATAATATGTCCCAAACTTTATTCTGATCAACAAATTGTACTATTTTACAATATTTCAATTAATTGATGATATAAATTTCATCTTAAAACACCTTATTGAAATAATTGGAAAAATTCAACTGTATGATAATGAAAGGCTTTTCGTAAACACTTTTAAATGTAACTTGGATTTAAACATATTTTCGAACCCTCTGGACAAGTAAGATAGGTTGTAATGGATAATTTACATAACAGGTAGGATACTTAAACATCTTGTAGTAAGAATAAGGCTACAAAAATTTATGGACCTGTCAAGCCAGCAAGAGTGTTATTGTCCCTTTAAACCTAGAGAACAACTTAATCTAGGGTCTGTCACAACAATAAAACTGATCCCAACAAGAAAGAACTGCTTTGTGAATATATCTCTCTACCTTTATTACCCCCCATTTCATTCGCCTTGTGAATATATCTCATTATTATAAGTCTACCTTTATCCCCATTTCATTCGGTTTGTCCAACTTTCAATTTCACAGCGAAGAATCCATATTATTACTGAAGATAAGCTTGTATTAGTTTCTAAATAAATTAACGTATAGCAATAACCGCGAATTAAAGGTAGCTTCCCACGATACCCCCCCCCCCCCCACCGGTGATTTGAGGACATAGATTTTGACTAAAACCATATTTGAAAGGTATATCACTGGTTAATTGACCTTTCCGTCGACTCCGCCCACAATAAGGCTTTGACCAATCAGCTTCGATTACGTTTCCCGCGAAATGACGTCGCGTTTCCACGCTTCATCACCTTAGACAAACTACGTGAATTTTGACATTTTGCCGTGTGTTGAAACGTCGTCAATCGTAGTTAAATATTGCTCACACGGACATCGTAACAGCGATAGCTGCTATACAGACAGGTTAAAGGGTGATGTAGTGTGCATTACTTTCCCGAAACAGTTGAAAGGAAATATGGGACGTGTCTTTTAATAGATAGACAGCTGTCGAACTTCGAAGTCACTGTAAACAAACGTCAATTCTAACCTGTCAAGTGTGTTCTGAGGTAAGTAAATTATTTTTTAAATGCTAAATAACATTTAATTTTATGTACCCTATTCCAATGTTAATAAATTTGTTTTCGTTTAGCCAAAAAACAATAAAATATTATGTAATCTACGCCTTTATCGTATAACACGTCGTCTGCTAACACTATGAGTAGGCCTACTTACTATGACTGTAAAGTAACACTACAGTCGCCATTGTGAGTATCATTGTCAAAACGTCGGGAGCAACCTAGGTGTAGGGTAGGCCTATGTTTCTGTCGATACTGATACTGTCCTATCTTCTTTTATGTTTTTTTTACGAGTTATCTCACATCATTCCATAACATTCATCCATTCCGTATTGCAGAATTCGGCAACAAGGTGGGAATTTCTTCACCCTCCCCTTCCTGTTCAGTTCAAGGCCCACAGTAGGCTAGGCCTAGACAGTCTTACCAGACGGTATGTAATGAACGCTTTTATATGTGTATTATAGTCATTGATAAGTTTGATTGACAGGTATATCAACATTATTACCGTATATCACTGGTTAGGTGGGTATATTATCAGGTTAACATGACCTGGGGTAAACTTAAACTTAAAGTGAGGGTCTCTAGGGACTATGGATGGGGTTTTTTTTGGCAGGGGGGGGGGGGTATAATTAAGGAATAATAATGATAATGAATGAATGAATGAAATGGGGGTTTAACCACGGGCATACGCAATACAGGGGAATTGTTTGCCTGGGCAGCGGCGCTACGACCTACTCTTATATCGAATTCAACTGCCAAGGGATCTTTTACGTGCCCTCCAATGGGTACACGGAACCCGGGATTTTCGTCCCATCCGAACGACTAGGCATCTGACAAGGGTAAATCACGCCGGAAAATCGAGATTAACTTTCTCGGCCTATGCAGGGATCGAACACCCGACCTCCAGGCTAGCGAACCAGCGCCTTATCCACTTGGCCACCGTGATCCCCTAATAATGATAAGAAAACGGAATAGAATAAGGAACTTATGTTGTCTCCATTGCTGTAGGGTGACGGCAGAGCTAAGGATGAAATTTGTTTCCTGATTGGCCGGAGTTTCTGCTGAGATTCGTTAAATTTGTGTTTTTGTATTTCGTATATGTGTCTAGCTATATAAAGCTAAGTGAGACTCGACTCCAAGTTTCAAGATTATGGTTTTAGGCGGGTAAGACTAAATTTGGGTTATTTAGGATTCGAATAAAAAGTTGATTTACTATTAATTGTGTTTTTGTGTCGTCCATATTGTATGGGGTTAGATGAGTAGAGCAGTGTAATCTGTAGTCCAGGTTTCAAAGTTATGATAATTCAAAGTTTAAATAAAAAGTTTGGTTATGTTAAAGATAACTAAGAGATTAACAATAAATTGAAATCGTTATACGCTAAAGGCTTCTTTAAAGCCCCAATACCACTCTTGTTGTAACTGAATAATTTTCCCAATCTTTATTCTGGACAACAAATTGTACTATTTTACAATATTCTAATTAATAAATGATACAAATTTCATCCTAAACCACCTAATTTTAAAAATTGGAAAAATTCCATTACATGCTGTAACATGGTTTGAAAAGCCTTACGTAAGCACTTTCAAATGCAACTTGGATTTAAACATATTTTCGAACCCTCTGGACAGGTAAGATAGGTTCTAATGGATAATTTACACAATAGGTAGGACACTTAAACATCTAGCAGTTAGAATAAGGCTAAAAAAAATTCTGGACCTGTCAAGCCAGCAAGAGTGTTATTGTCCCTTTAAATATATATTTTTGACAGATTTCTTAAAAACAGAAAGAGACACAGCGTTTCTGATAGGAAATGGTAGTTTATTCCTTGCAATTGGCGCCCGTACACTAAAAGCTCTGTCACCAACTGTTTTAAGTCTTGATCGTTTAGAACATAACATTAATGTATGAGAGGAGGAACGATGCGTTCGGGAAGGTGTATATGATTCAAGTAAATCTCGCAAGTAAACAGGTGCAAGACCATTAAGACATAGGGGTTTTTGTTCTTGACAAATGGTAGCCAAATTTAATTATAAAGACGAGGTAAGAGAGAGAGAGAGAGGGAGAGAGAGAGAGAGAGAGAGAGAGAGAGAGAGAGAAAGAGAGAGAGAGTAGTAATAACTAACACGTATAAGAGAGGGAGAGAGAGAGAGAGGGAGAGAGAGAGAGTAGTAATAACTAACACGTATAAGAGAGAGAGAGAGAGGGAGAGAGAGAGAGTAGTAATTACTAACAAGTATAAGAGGGAGAGAGAGAGAGAGTAGTAATTACTAACACGTATAAGAGAGGGAGAGAGAGGGAGAGAGAGAGAGAGAAAGAGAGAGAGAGAGTAGTAATAACTAACACGTATAAGAGAGAGAGAGAGAGGGAGAGAGAGAGAGTAGTAATTACTAACAAGTATAAGAGAGAGAGAGGGAGAGAGAGAGAGAGAGAGAGTAGTAATAACTAACAAGTATAAGAGAGAGAGAGGGAGAGAGAGAGAGTAGTAATTACTAACAAGTATAAGAGAGAGAGGGAGAGAGAGAGAGAGAGTAGTAATAACTAACAAGTATGAGAGAGAGAGAGGGAGAGAGAGAGAGAGTAGTAATAACTAACAAGTATAAGAGAGAGAGAGAGAGAGAGAGAGAGAGAGAGAAATGGGTTTAACGTAAGTGAGAGGGATATTCGATCTCCCGTCCGATCAGGCAGGTTTCCCCCGAATTCTTCGGTTTCTTCCTGCAGTAATGATCGAAATCATTCGCACGATCTGTGCCAAGGGCCAAATTGGAAAAAGGCCTCAGGTCTAATTTGCTACCCTTGTAAAATGGCGCGATTATTATTATTATTATAACGTCCACTCAACACAACTAGGTCATTTTGGGACTAAGACGAGGTAAGAGAGAGAGAGAGCGAGAGAGAGAGAAATGGGTTTAACGTAAGTGAGAGGGATATTCGATCTCCCGTCCGATCAGGCAGGTCCCCCCCCCCGAGTTCTTCGATCTCTTCCTGCAGTAATGATCGAAATCATTCACACGATCTGTGCCAAGGGCCAAATTGGAAAAAGGCCTCAGGTCTAATTTGCTACCCTTGTAAAATGACGCGATTATTATTATTATTATTATTATTATTATTATTATAACGTCCACTCAACACAACTAGGTCATTTTGGGACTAACATATGGTTTAAATTTAACTCGAAATAATTCATGTAAAAGGTCGCCCCTGATTTGTGAATGGCTCCATTGTACCCAAAATTAAAGCCACTGACCCACCACCACCAAGGGATCTTTTTTGAATTGTTGTTTTATTGTTTGTTTCGTTTGCTGTTTCGGAGTATGATGTCTTGTCGTTGTATTTGTCCTTTTTGTAAATCATATGTGGCGCAGTCCCCCTGCACTAACTAATATATTAGTTAGTCGGAGTTGTGGGCCTAATCTTATAGCCCAAAAGTGTTCGAGAAAGATCTGTAAACCGCTGCTTTGTGCTCGACGATCGTCACTTCTTACAGCATAATGAAATTACACAGTTTACATATGGATTTCAATACGAAATAAAAATGGAACCCAACAGGTTAGGCAAAAATGTCAATTGTCTGAAGTTTAGAGAGAGAGAGAGAGGGGGAGAGAGAGAGATAGGGTTTAACGTCCACTCAACACAACTGGTCATTTCGGGACTAACATATGGTTTTTATTTTATTTCAATAATTCGCTTGTGCGTAGGGGTCTTTAGCAGTGGGAGGAAACCGAAGTGCCCGGAGGAAACCCACAAGGTTGAGAAGGCACCCCTATCTCCATGCCACATACGCTCACACCAGGGCTCGAAACAACAGCCGCAATCCAGAGGTGGCCGGCCAGCTAGAGATCGAAGCGCGGCACTCTAGACCACTAGGCTATCCCAACCCCCTGAAGTTTAGAAGATAAATATGATAAACCTAGCACCAATCATTCTGGGAGATGACATTCTTATCATGCAGACAGACAAAACAAATTATCAATTCATGAAACAGAAAAGAAGGTAGACATTTAATCATATTATGATAGATTTAATGGTTTCAACAACAATAACTCAAAAAAACACCTGCTTACATTTATTACACTGTCAAATAATATAAACGTGACCTTGTACAAAATATAAAAATATCAACTTTTACCATGAAACGAAAATGAATACTCTAAAAATAATTAAAATACAGGTATGACGTCACCGTTTGATGTTGGCGTGCCATTATTTCAAATCATCGTGGGCCTACGGGCAACTAGCCAATCGTATATTGTTTATACTAGTGACATATTGGGCTCGTGTGACGTATTTCACTGTTAAAGCACGTGTGGAGTGTGACGTATTTTAAGTCGTTTAATGGTCTCGAGCTTAAGACATTGCGCAATATATTGTAAACACAGTCCTCTAAGTGTTACACTAAATTACTTAAGGCGATAATTTCATATTTTCTAAGAAAGTAAAAACATAATTATTTCTATGTCGTTTGCTCATTATGTTATCAATTCACTATTATACGACCATGGACATTATTTCCCACCCTTAAAAATCTTTGACACAGGAAACAATAACACACTTACCTCCCTTGTTTCCCCATTCACTCCGGGGATCACGGTGGCTAAGTTAACTTAAAAAATATAACTTACAAATATGAAATTTTAGCTTTAATGTCTCGCCCTCGACCATAAAACAATACCCTAACACCACATACTTCAATGATTGAAAATAATTTTAATTTTACCCAAAAGGCAATACACGTCGATGTTTAATAAAGAACAGACAGAAATGAAATGAAATGAATTGTAGTATACGTTACGACTCTTCTGCTCCATCCAGACTAATGTAGGGTTACGGAGAGTACCGGAATCTGTCGAGGTTAGCCGAATGTATACGGTACGACTAATCGAGGGCTGAAAGCCAAAAGTGTCTATCTCCAAAATTGCCAAAAATGAGTAGAATACACCAAACAGTTCGAAATTTCGTGAAGTTTCTCAGCAAAAATTATCTACGTCCTATCTTTATAAATAATGACGCAACAAAGAAGTCATTTATTGTTAAGTACAGAACCACTTATTTTTTTTCGAAGCAAAAAAACGTATCTCCAGATAGACAGTTCTTGCTGACATTTTTTTTGCTAAATGATATGTTTTTACATATGGAACTTAATGCAAGATATGTATATATCCCACTTGTACAGTTCTTGCTGATAAAAAAATGTCGAAACTGCCTTGTCAATGTACCAGAACAGGATATCTCCAATGTTGACTTCCCATATTGGGAGAATTTATATCGACCAGAAGTGTCTATAATCCATTATTATGAAATAAATTGAAAACTACTGCAATAAGCCTATTGATCATTCAGCATTTGTTTTCAGCTAATTAATACACACGTAATTACCAAAAATCATCTAAATTCAACAATTACCTGATTTTTAAAATTCAGTCAAACTTTAAATCTTCATTTTCTCAAAACGTCAATTTTGGAGATAGGCAGTTTTGGCTTTCAGCCCTCGTAATGTAAACGGATATATGCCATGTCGCGCATTACGATCTACTCCTACAAAGATTGTTTTAACATGCACGCCGACGTTTGAATGAAATGGGGTTTAACGTCTACTATTATGCACCTAACCCGGGCTAATTGACGACAGACATACGACATACAGTGTGCTATGGGGGGAATTTTTTGCGCTACGGCCTACTCTTATATCGAATTCCAACTGCCAAGGGATCTTTTACGTGCACTCCAATGTGTACACGGGACCTCGGGTTTTCGTCCCATCCGAACGACTAGGCAACTTTCCTTGTCAGGCCCTCTTTCTGCATCACTGACACGGTGAAAATCACGCCGGAAGCACACCAACGTAAACACGACACCTCCGTTTTTCGTCCCATTCGAACGACTAGTCTCTGTTCTGTGTCAGGCACCCCGTTCTGTACCACTGACACAGGCCCGAAGCCAGAAACCACAATTTAGCCGACATAGGGGGCGAGGAAGATAAATATCCGAGGAAAAAAAATCAATGAACGAAGGTCATCGCCGACTGCCGTAAGCAGGAGGAGGGTAGAGCACGAAAATTAAAAGCTGTTTCCAACTGACATTAACTATCTCTCGGCCGAATTTGAGAGGATATGTCGTACTAAAACTCTCTCCCGGCGAAAATGCGAAATAGCTAACCAGCGATTTTTTTTTGACGCAGGCAGAAATATTCCGACAGGAACGGCCGGCCCCCAGTCCCCCCCCCCCCCACACACACACACACACACTAGCCTCGGGCCTGCACTGACAAGATGAAAGATGAAAGCACTCGGGAAGCAGTTAGCTCCAGGTTAACTTGCCAGCGCGGCTCCAAGGGACGGTTGATTACAATGGATCAGACATCCTGGATATTATTAAAGTTATGTAAACGACAGACTGTAGACTGTTATTATGGAGATGTATTCATATCTATTCACAAGTAATACACTTATTGTGTTACACAGAATCAAATAATCACATCCATGTATCAAATACGTTGCCTACAGATGGCATTTATATTACAATTTCTGTAAGACATTTCTTGGTGAGGTTTTATGGAAATCAATTATTTAGTTTGAAATAACAAACCATTGAGATTTTGGTAATAAGGTAACATTGAACACCGGGTCGACAATGTTCACTTGTCATTAAATTAACAATATAAATTCACTACAAGTAATATAACACAACACAGTTCTATGGATAACAATCACTATATTATAAACACACGACGTTTCGACAAGAATTCACTGGTCGTTATCAAGCATATAATTACAATTGTAATTATATGCTTGATAACGACCAGTGAATTCTTGTCGAAACGTCGTGTGTTTATAATATAGTGATTGTTATCCATAGAACTGTGTTGTGTTATATTATGTTCAGTCGCTAAATGCCTTTCAAAGATTACACTACAAGTAAAGTTATTGCGTTTTGAATAAACAGATTTTTAAAGTTATGTTCGAACTTATGCAAATGGATGATATTAGTTTCAAAAAGTTTGAAATGGGATAGAAGTCTTATTTTATACCCATCGCACCCAAAATCTAGAAAACTCCCAAATTTACCCATACAGCACAACAATAAGTAGTTAGGTCAAGGTCAATATGAGGTGAAGAAATTAATGAATGAATGAATGAAATGGGGTTTAACGTCCTACTGTTATGCACTTAACCTGAGCTAATTGAAGACGGGCATACGCCATACAGTGTGCTATGAGGGAAATTTTGCCCGGGAATTTTTTGCGCTACGGCCTACTCTTATATCGAATTCCAACTGCCAAGGGATCTTTTACGTGCACTCGGGACCTCGGTTTTTCGTCCCATCCGAACGACTAGGCAGCTGTTCTTGTCAGGCCCTCCTTCTGCATCACTGACAAGGGGAAATCACGTCGGAAAATCGAGATGAACTTTCTCGGCCAATGCAGGGATCGAACACCCGACCTCCAGGCTAGCGAACCAGTGCCTTATCCACTTAGCCACCGTGATCCCTGAAGAAATTAAATTAAAGCCATTCGCAAAATTTAAATCACTCATAACATTCCCGAAGCGTTTTTAAATGACATGAACTGGAGTTTAACGCCCTACTGTTCTGCTCTAAACTTGGATAATGAAGACGGGCCTACACCATGCAGTGTGCTATGAGTGAATCCTATGTCCATTACTGAGCGACCCCGCGTTTACTGGTATTGCTTGTAATATTTATTCCATAAGCTTGTCTTTTGAAGTTATAACACACACTTTACGTGCATTCGGCAAACCTCGACAGATTCCGGTACTCTCCGTAACCTACATCTAGACTCGGATGTATGATAGTCATTGATGTACCTACGACCATACATTTGCGATGCGGCTTATCGACTACCGATTTACACTAACAGGAAAACGTTCCGCTTTTACAAAAAAGTCCCAAAATCTGGTTAAGCTGTCCACACCCATTGGTGATCGTCCACACGACTTGGTATAATTTCGGGACACATAATGTATTTGTAAATAGTATAGTTTTTCTGCGTGGTCACCCTTTCTCTCGGTAAATAAACAACAAAGTAAATAATTTCTGGATATTGTAATACGTTTTTTGGAGTCGTCCACACGATGTATTTTTAATTAGTATAGTTTTTTTCTGCGTGGTCACCCTTTCTCCCGGCAAATAAACAACAAAGTAAATCGTTTTATTCCATAAATAACAAATTCATTAACAAATTCATTAACAAATTCATAAACATATTTAGTTGTGGACGACATCACTAATAGTTGTTGACGACATCACTAATGCCTTGTGGACGACTCCACCAACGGTTTTGGACGACTTCGCTTTTGGACGACTTGACTGGCACCCATCTCCTGGGGGCAACCATGTTTATCCGGGTCCTTTAGAATAGTTCCAAAATGGCGGACTTCATCATACAGCCGAGTCTAGATGTAGGGCACCGGAATCTGTCGAGGTTTGCCGAATGACTTTACGTGGTGTTACCATCGTGCTGGACCTTCCCTTGCGAGCTTTACGTCACATTACGTCGTCATCCTCGACCGCCGTAGTGCTACAAAGACGATCCCAGAAGTGGTATCCTTCCGCTTTGTTCTCGTAATATAGGACCGGATCACTGCCTCGAACCAAACAAGTTTACTAACAAGCTTGACGAGTTTAATATAAATATAGAAGTTGGGTGCCTCAAGTTGTGTCTAGTATGATCTTCTTACCAGTATCATCGTTGATAGTCTTGTTTATCGCGGACAGGTTACCTCTATGCCCCCCTTAAACATTGGTAGTCTTGTTTATCAAGGACGGATTACCTCTAGGCTCCCCTTAACCATATCTCAACTATAGGCCTACTCTAACACTGTTACACTAATTATACACCACCCCAGCGGCGCAATATTTCATAAATCTTATAAAGGCTTTCTTTTTCATTTAGGCTATGTTGAGAGAGAGACAGAGAGAGAGAGGAGAGAGAGATTGGGTTTAACGTCCAGTGGACACAAACTAGGTCATTTCGGGACTAACATATGGTTTTAATTTTATTTCAATAATTCGCTTGGGCGGAGGGGTCCTTAGAAGTGGGAGGAAACCGAAGGACCCGGTGAAAACCCAGGAGGTTGGACATGCGACCCTACTCTTCGCCACGTACAACCGGGATTCGAAACCACGCCAGTGGATGTACAAGAACGGGCTAATTAATTGTTTTATCTTATTAAAAACCTTTTAATGTCAGAAATGATAATAAAATATTGTAATAAAATCTCTCGTTCCTCCAAACATGGTTCTATATAAATTTTATGAAATTTGTATTATTTTTGATAGCAGTGTCAACAAAACGATATTTATAATAAATGATTTATTTCAAACAAATCGTTTAGTCGTTAATATCTGATATTAAAATTTACAGGGGACTTTAAAAGTTTCCACAGAGAGCGTTACTGAACTATGTTGTTGTCAGATTGTACTTTTTGTAAACTTCAAAAAATATCGGTAGATTAGATTTCGATTAGATTTCTAATAGTAAGTGCAGGGGGACCGCACTACACGCAAAACAAAAATCTACAAAATAAACCTGCAGACAAGACAGAAAATAGACATTGCAAAAACTAAACAATTATCAAATCAAGTGAATGGATCCGGGGGCCAACCGTAAGTATTAAATTGGCCATACTACCAAGTACAAGTGTGAGTAAACACAGAAAAAAAACCAGGAGTATTTACCAGCTATCCAAAATAGCTACAACGTAAACATTGTGTAAATTCCGCGCGTGGGGTCTTTTTATCGTCAATTGGACGGCACAACAGACAAACAATATTTTCACCATCTTTTAATCCATTTAATGAACTGTGGAAGGTTTTAGGTAAGATTCCAAGATCAAAGAGAAGGGCTGCCATGATGTTACATGTTTTAACAAACTGGATAGAAACAGAAACGATTATAGAATTTATATCGGGGATTTGAGTCAAAGTATTTTCGTTCCAATAGCGAGTTACGGCGACGTCCAGTAGGACGTTAAACCCCATTTCATTTCATTTCATTTTGAGTGGTGCAGGATAAAGCCATCAAAAAGGGCTTGACAATGGTGGGACGAACAACCCGTTAGCGCGTACATAAAAAAACCCGTGCGTGATCATTGGAGAGAGAAAGAAGAGGGAATGAATGAATGAATGCAATGGGGTTTAACGTCCTACGCTTAAGCACCTAACCTGGGCCAATTGAAGACGGGCATACGCCAACAGTGTGCTATGAGGGAAATTTTGCCCAGGCAGCGGCGCTACGGCCTACTCTTATATCGAATTCCAACTGCCAAGGGAACTTTTACGTGCACTCCAATTTGTACACGGGACCTCGGTTTTTCGTCCCATCCGAACGACTAGGCAGCTGTCCTTGTCAGGCCCTCCTTCTGCATCACTGACAAGGGGAAATCACGCCGGAAAATCGAGATGAACTTTCTCGGCCAATGCAGGGATCGAACACTCAACCTCCAGGCTAGCGAACCAGCGCCTTATCCACTTAGAGGATTTAACGTCCACTCGACACAAACTAGGTCATTTCGGGACTAACATATGGTTTAATTTTATTTCAATAATTCGCTTACGCGAAGGGGTCTTTAGCAGTGGGAGGAAACCGGGAGACCTGGAGAAAACCCACGAGGTGGGACAGGCGACCCTTCTCCTTCTCACGTACAACCGGGGATTCGAAACCACGCCAGTTGACTCAATGACAGGCTTTATGATACAGTGCGCGCACGCTAACCATTCAGCCATCCAACCCCCAAAGACAGTATCAACATTGTTAGTGTCCGAAATAGAACACCACACTTAAAACAGATGCGGGTCCAGGGGGGAGCCCTACACCCCCCCCCCCCCTAAAAAAACAGTATAAAGAATAAATATGCGCCATAAATCACCACTGACACGCCGATTTTTTCAAACACTTTCTCGGGGGACCCCCACGCACCCCCCCCCCCCCTTAACAGGATATCCTTGGTCCGCCTCTGACTTAAAACCTCGTTTTATTATCATAAGGTAGTGATTTGCTTTTAATTTAATTTCCGATTTATTTAATTTATGATTACCACCAACTCACAGATTTATCCAATAAAGTTAATGAATGGCTATGTTTTATTAATCCGTTAATTCACTTAACCTTGTTTACAAACTAAACAATTACAGTCTGGTCATGTAGCAAATCATGAACACGTGTCGTTATCTCACGTGAGAAACCATTCGGCAAATCTCGACAGATTCCAGTACCCTACATCTAAACTCGGACGTATAACCATTTCCGCCATATTTGATCTATTTCAATGGTTCCGAATTCAAAAATGGCTGCCCTTTGGAGATTTCTGTGGAGAGTGTGTTATATCTGTGGAGAGTGTATTGTATCAACAAACGTCACGCTTGGCATTGGGAATTTTATCAAACCAGCAGCCTTGAGACAATATCTACAAAAGACGCAATTTGGGACTTTTTGTAAAAGCGACACGTTTTCCTGTTAAAGTAAATCGGTAGTCGACTAGCCGCATCGTAAATGTATGGTCGTAGGTACATATCACTTACTGTCATACACCTGAGTCTAGATGTAGGGTTACGGAGGGTACCGGAATCTGTCGAGGTTTGCCGAATGGTGCGAAACTTGACACAACCCTGGGTATCTTGACACATATCAGAATATCTCAGAATTATTTGGATTAATTAAAAATTCAGCTGTTTAGGTTGACGAGAGCCAGAAGCAGTGGGTATAACCCAGTAATTGAAGGGGCCATTTCCAATACCACATCTAAGTCAAAACTTACTCAATGTGACTTAGGCGTGATATGGAGATAATGACCCCTTTAATTACAAATTCAACTTTTTGGGCATTTCACGTATAAACAATATTTGAAGAGCCTAAAACAACGGGTAAAGCCAGGCTGACACTTGCACGACTTTTGGCCACGATTTTGTCATGCCCATCAGTGTCCACATTGACACGAACTGGCACGACGAGTTTACGCATAATTTGCGCATAGTTTGCCCATTGTGTACGCACTTTCGGAATTGGCACGACGAGTTTGCGCAAATCGGACGGTGTCGTGCCGACTCGAGTCGCGCCAATGCGTGCCACGGAATCGTGCAAGTGTCAACCTGGCTTTACGTAAAGCCCAGATAGCCCAGCACTTCAAACCCCTCATTAATACGCCTCTGGAAAACAATGTTTCACATCTGTATTGTTCGACACAGCTAATTTAGATATGTGCTGTTGGTATTTGAAGTCCTCCATGTCAGAGGTCGACAACAGCTGGAACCAGTCGTGAAGGGCCTGATCTTCAAAGTTCCATAATTCTCATATTTTACATTTTTAACATTTTCATTATATGATGGCATATGCAGCTGGAGGGACTGTGAACTCAGCAACCTGGAATTATGACAAAGCTAACTGATGGCTTAATAAGTGAACCGATTAATAATTCTTGTTTGTTTATAATGTTTGTTTAGGTTATTTCTGTCCCACGCTGAGTTGAGAAAAAACGGCAGATAAATAAAATAATACATTCCAGTGGCGAATCCAGGATTTATTCGAGGGGGGACTGGGGGGGGGGACTAAAAGAGGTCAGGAGTGAAGGCGGGATCACTAAAAGGGGCTGGGGGGCATAGGGTGTCCAAAGAGGTTAAAACTATTTTGTGCTATCTGGGGTATCTTCTGGGCAATAGTTCTCGAAGAAATATAAAAAAAACACCCAAATTTTCCGTTTTTTAAATCTATCAAGGGGGAGGGGCTAACTAGTCACCCTAGTCACCCCCTCCCCCCCTGGATCCGCCACTACATTCGGATAATGACCCATTTAGTTTAATTATTTTCATAAGCAAACATATGACTAATGCGGTGATTAATCTAATTTCCCTCGCTTGTTAGAACAAACGGACATTAATAGGAATCTCAAGCGACCGTAAAACTACGTGGGATGGCCTAGTGGTCTAGAGTGCCGCGCATCGATCTCTAGCTGGCCGGCCACCTCTGGCTTGCGGCTGTGGTTTCGAGCTCTAGTGTGAGCGTATGTGGCATGGAGATAGGGACGCCTTCTCAACCCCGCGGGTTTCCTCCGGGCACTCCGGCTTCCTCCCACTGCTATAGACCCCTAAGCGCAAGCGAATTATTGAAATAAAATTAAAAACCATATGTTAGTCCCGAAATGACCTAGTTGTGCTGAATGGACGTTAAACCCCATTCTCTCTCTCTCTCTCTCTCTCTCTCTCTCTCTCACAAACATATAACTGAAGCTTGACTGTAATTACCCATAAACAAACAAAGCCACATTCACAAATAGAGAAAATAGGAAAAAAATCAATCTTTCCTGACAGAAAAACAAATCATTTTCCATTCTAATAAACCAATATTGTATTCAGGCATTTAGAATACGATTCATCATAGACCTGTCAAAAATAAATTTCTATCAAATCATATTCTATGGTAAAACTCTTTCATCAGTTTTACATCAATCTTAATTAATGGCTCCAATAACACAATCTCCACAACCTGCCTCTCCCCCAGTTTTACAAATATATCAATAAATTGGATAGGAATGAAAGAATGAAATGAAACGGGTTTAACGTCCACTCAACACAACTAGGTCATTTCGGGACTAACAAAGCTTTCAATTTTATTTCAATAATTCGGTTGCGCGTAGGGGTCTTTAGCAGTGGGAGGAACCCGGAATGCCCGGAGGAAACCCACGAGGTTGAGAAGGCGCCCTTATCTCCATGCCACATACGCTCACACCGGGGCTCGAAACCACAGCCGCAAGTCAGAGGTGGCCGGCCAGCTAGAGGTCGAAGCGCGACACTATAACCCCCCCCCCCCAACAAATTTGATAGGAATGAAGGAATGAAATGAAATGGGGTTTAACGTCCTACGCTTCTGCACCTAACCTGGGCTAATTGAAGACGGGCATACGCCATACAGTGTGCTATGAAGGAAATTTTGCCCGGACAGAAACGGAATTCCAACTACCAAGTGATCTTTAACGTGTACGCCAATGTGTACATAGAACCTCGGTTTTTCGTCCCATTCGAACGACTAGGCAGTTATGCTTGTCAGGCCCTCCTTTTGCATCACTGATAGATTTATGTATACCTCTATAATGTCCTTTATGTTGTTCTTTTTATTTAAAAAAAAATGGTATGTTCAAAAAAACACAACTTTATGGATTTACTGCTTCTTGGTTTATTACATGCAACGTTTCAACACTCTTACAGGTATCTTTATCAAGTAATGCATGGGTTTTAAGATGTCACCTACACAATCCTTGGAACATTTCAAGACAAACATCATCTTTGTTCTCAGAAAAATATTCCAGATTAGTAGTCTCTATCATCCAGATAAATATTCCAGGGATATTAGCCTGGGACCGGTTGCTCAAAGTGTAATAATACGACGTCTTGCCACATATCAGAACAGCCCTTGGTCGTCGTTGCTCATCATTCACGTTGTGTACTTTTACTGGTTCCTTAAGACGTTCGTCTTCTCGGTTTTAACAATGCAAGAGTTCGTTTTTACCTTTTATGTAGCACATATAGGTATACATACAAGCAAAGTACAGATTACAATTACAGTCAATACTAGCTAAAGTCTCCTCCAAGCTAGCTAAACTCGCTGGACGAGTTTACTAATAGGAGCTCTCACATCTTTCTCCTTCTGAAACCAAATGTTGTCTGGCGAAGCGAATTACCACGAGTACTCTTAATTTGTATCAGTTGGATATTGGACATTCAATTATCTAATTGGTCAGATATGCCCATTACGTCAACAACCCACCCTTATATGGTAGAATGGAAATTCACTAGCAATCATTCCCATGAAATATCTGTTAACCTGTTGTTGACCATATAACCAGTTATGTTTACATATAGAATCAGTTCTGCACTCTTTTTTTATACATAAATATGTCAATTAACTCTAAGTTGATCTCAGTACACACCAGATATTATACGAATATATGTGTGAACCATAAAGCTATCCTATCCCCCATTTATTGTCTATAATCTTAAAAACAATGTCCCCACGACTGTATTGTTACAAAAGCTCCGTTTAACCATCCATTAACTTTAAGGGGGGTTGGGATGGCCAAATGGTCTAGAGTGTCGCGCTTCGATCTTTAGCTGGCCGGTCACCTCTGGCTTGCGGCTGTGGATTCGAGCCCTGGTGTGAGCGTATGTGACATGGAGATAGGGGCGCCTTCTCAACCTCGTGGGTTTCCTCTGGGCACTCCGGTTTCCTCCCACGGCTAAAGACCCCTACGCGCAAGCGGATTATTGAAATAAAATTAAACCATGTGTTAGTCCCGAAATGACCTAGTTGTGTTGAGTGGACGTTAAACCCCATTTCTCTCTCTCCCATTAACTTTAACGGAGAGAAAGATTGTTGCTGGAAATAAAGGCCCAGAACATTCTGTGGTGCAAATTTTTCCTTCAGATCTATGCTAATATTTCTTAAGGAAAAAATAAAGTATTCTATAGTGTTTTCTGTAGTAAATTTAACGCAAACAACATGTTACCAAGATATGTCCGTTCGAGTTTAACGGATCGTTAAAATAACTTAGTTTTGAGCAACCGACCCTCAACATTTGAAAATAACCAGGTTATTGGCTAGATTATCCGGTCTTTTACATTATCATGAACAATATCTAAGGGGGGTAACTGGTCCTGAAACAAGATGTCGATGGACCAGCATTAATTTCCCCATTGACTTTTTATAAGCAGTATTTTATTCAGATTTGTAACAGAATCTGAATATGGCTTGGGGAACAGGCATAACCTATATTAAAAAGTTAATTCTGTCTGTTTGCGCAGACAGAGAACCAAATGGTCAAGTTTTTGCACCAAAGGGTGTATGATGTTGACCACCAAAATTTGAGCTACACAAACTTGAGGTAGCATACTAAAAAAATGTAACATGTAACTATTCGCCGTACATATCACCGTAGCCAACCTGATAACTCAGTTATCTTTCCGCCTCAAAATCATGAATATTTACCAAAACCTGGCAGAAAATGTTAATTCAACCCCTCTTCGTTTATTGTAGACCAATAAATCAACAAAAATGGCTATGCAAAGAAGAGAGAGTAAGAAGGGAGAGAGAGAGAGGGGGGTAAGATGGTGAAATAATAATAACTGCAAAAATGATGATCCTTAAAATTATGCGCTGCTTTGTATGGGCCTTTTGTTCTAGACATTAAGATTAATTTCCAAGTTTGTTCAAATTTAAGTTGTGCCAAAAAGATTTAAAGAGTTTCAAACAAGTCTCATCACAAATATTCAAAATATAGGAATATTTTTAAATAATTGGCTTTCTTTTTACCTTTTGCTCCAAAATGATCAGTTTCTCAAAATGCCACTATTTCTCTATTTCTTGGATAGTCTAAGATGAAAGACATTTATTTATAGAAACCTTGGCCAGTATACAAGGTAATTGTTAGGAACTATAATAATGAAACTTGTAAGCCCGCCCCCTAAAAGGTCCATATTATAATTGCCATTTTTACGATTTCGATGATCACATGCAAATGTCCACTCGTAACGAACACTGACAGTAAAACTAAAGCTTCCAACCTAACAATGAAATGTCCAGATTTATCATTAATCTAACAACTATGGTGTTAAGTTTTAATTGGATTTGATTATTGTCTTTGTTGCATTATTATCTGTGTTGCATATTCTGCATATATTTGCCCACATTCATATTTTTTGTATCATTTGCTTGATAATGACGAGAGTATCCTCGTCGAAACGTCGCGTTAATTAGTACAAAACTCAGTAATTGTGTATCCATAAAATTGTACATTGTGTAAATATGATTAAAACGATCAATGTTGCATGGTATAGACAATAAACTTGAGACATCAGATTCAATCAACAAGTTATATGATATGTCTTGGGAGAGGGAGAGAGAGAGAGAAAGAGAGGGGGGGAGATGGGATTAACGTCCACTCGACATAAACTAGGTCATTTCGGGGCTAACGTATGGTTTTTAATTTTTTATTCAATAATTCGCTTGCGCGTATTGGTCTTTACCAGTGGGAGGAAACCGGAGTACCCGGAGAAAACCAACAAGGCTGGATAGGACCCTACTCCTTGTGTTACAAAATGACATGGTATGCTCCCTGTCATCTTGACATGTGAAAGTAATCTTAATATCAAATCAACCTGTCCTCGAACCTGTAGATCTTGGTAGTATTCCTTATGTCATAATGTAACTTGAACTTGTTGATGGCATGTCTTATCTTACTTCTCTGTCTGATAAACTATATTGAACGTTGACTGATATGAAACATGATACGTTATAACAAGATGCCTAATGATATTCCTTAGTCTGTGAAAGGTTTAAAACCTCAGAATGAAATAGCATAATCAGAGAGGTCCAGACAGGACACGAGAACAGTCGTAGGCTAGGCAACGTCTGGTAGTTAGCTCCAGGTCGCGCAGGTCTGGAGTTAAGACTGGACGAAAGCCATGCAATATAACTTAGTTCTGGGTATCTTTAACATTACGATGTTTGTAAATAATATGCTACAAGATGAATAAAGTATTCAAAGATGTTAAACTAGTCTTGTCATAAGAACCTGATAGACAGAAGACCCAATTCTGTAACACTTGTCACATATGTCTGGGTAGTAAAATATGAATATAATTTAAATAAAATTGGCATTTACGCATAATTAAACCCGCAACATATTTAAAACATATAAAAGAAAGGTGACGACTGCTTGACATTTAGCCCGAAATGTCATAATATAGTCCTAGTGAGAACTCCAACCACGCTAGACTTCATCTAATGTCGTCAAGATAAAAATTATATCCATATTAATAACCTTCAAGTAATTTAATACCATTCTTGAATAATGTTAGGAGAATCTGGAAATATCCACTTCGTACTCAACATAGAACGCCTTAATCATATACAAGAAGGCTTGCACAAGCATCAGGGGCGGATGTAGGAATTTGGAAAGGGGGGGGGGGAGCGCTGCAAAATGAAGGCACTTCGCTGAGCAATCTTTTGGGATCGTAGCGAGCCAAAAAAAATTGGGGAGGGTGGCGTGGTCTTTTATGAAAATTCATTCCTTATTGGTGTAATTTTAGAGCATTTGCTGTCTTATTTGCTTCAGTGCAAATCAATTTCTATTTATATATTCAAATTTATGGAGGCCTATTCTTCAAGGGTGTTTGTATAGATCGAGGGGGCATGAGCGTGTATCGAGGGGAGCATACAAAGAAATGCTCTCTCTTCGGAGTAAGTTAAAAAAAAAAAAAAACACAGAAAACGTTGAAGAACAGATGGCTAAAAATAATTTTGCTAGCAGCAATTGTACCGTTCGTTGGACTTTTAACTATTGTAGATGAACAAAAAACATAGAAAAAAAAGAATAATGGTGAACGTATCTAGAAGATGTTTTCGTACCTTCATGTAACGGATAATATTTCTGGAGCTTAAGCCTGTTTTCCACTAGGCGAATTTTTTCGAGTACAGACATGCTCAGTATAATTTCAGGCGGCGCAACACTTTTCGCTGGCTTTTTTTCTCGATTCTGATACCCCTCGAAAGCCCTAACCACGTTGCTTCATATACACAATTTATGCTGCGGTTTGCTTCTTTCACAAAACATTATCACAAGTGATTTATCATTTCTGAGTACCTATCAACAAGTTTAGAAATGAAAAACAACAATATATATTGATAGGAATTACAAGCAAGAAAAAAGGTTATAGTTTTTAGTGTATACAACAAAAAAATAATGATTGGAAACACAAGAAAGAAAAAAGGGTATAATTTTCAGTGTAGACAATACATCTCATTTGTTAAAACGTGAAATGTGTAGACTACTACCATATTTTCTGTTCGGTAAATGACATTTAGTAACTGGATAGAATAACAATAAAACACATACTATGGAAAACAGCTACTAGTGTATTTAAGGGGACGTGTGGTAGAGTAATCTCTCTGTGTTATCAAGCTAATACAGTAAAACAGGTATGGGGCAATAATATATCGACAAATTACAACAACATAACCAAATCTCGATTGGTGTAGGCCTTTAATTTTTTATTTTTTTATAAACAATATTTTATTCAGGATGTCTGAATGAGATTGGGGAACAGACTTAGCCTATGTAAACCCCCTCTCCCTGTCTGTCATGTCTGTAATCAATTATCCATCTGTAGATGCAGATAGTCATTTATAGACTTCATCAAACTCGAATCTCGATTACCAAGTGATTACCATAGCAGTTTATCATTTAGGAACATCAAAGGAAAGACATAACTTCATTTAAACCTTTCCATTGCTCCTTTAAAGTGCCTTCGTTTTGTCTGCAAATTGCGACCGAATGTAAAGTCTCGGATACTTAAAATCTATACCTTAAAGCCCCAAATACCACTCTTGTTGTAACTGAATAATATGCGCCAATCATTATTCTGGTCAACAAATTGTACTATTTTACAATATTCCAATTAATTGATGATATAAATTTTATCTTAACACACAGAATTTAAAAAATTGGAAAAATTCAACTACATGGTTTGAAAAGCTTGGATTTAAACATATTTTCGAACCATCCGGACAAGTAAAATAGGATGTAATGGATAATTTACACAACAGGTAGGACACTTATGTTTGCCGAATGTAAGTGATACGCACCTAGAATCTGTCGAGGTTTGCCGAATGTAAGTGATACGTAGCTAGAATCTGTCGAGGTTTGCCGAATGTAAGTGATACGTAGCTAGAATCTGTCGAGGTTTGCCGAATCTGTCGAGGGAATCTGTCGAGGTTTGCCGAATGCGTTAATGGATTTGTTGTTACATTTAACATAAAAATAAGTTGGATTATTTATACATTTATACAGGGAGTTATTTGTGATGAATTAGATGACAGTATTGATGAATACTGATGTTCATTTATTCAGGGAGTGATTTGTTAGGAATTAGATGACAGTATTGATGAATACTGATGTTCATTTTACGTAATTATTTCTGCCTGATTTATCTCACTCGGCGTCCCTTCTCCGTCATATGATAAACATTAATTGTGTTAAGAAAGCACAACGATACTAGTCAACAACATGTCTTTCTCGACATTGTATTGGAATGAATGAATGAAATGGGATTTAACGTCCTACGCTTAAGCACCTAACCTGGGCTAATTGAAGACGGGCATACGCCATACAGTGTGCTATGAGGGAAATTTCGCCCGGGCAGCAACTGAATTCCAACTGCCAAGTGTTCTTTTGCGTGCACGCCAATGTGTACACGGGACCACGGTTTTTCGTCCCATCCGAAGGACTAGGCAGATGTCCTTGTCAGGCCTTCCTTCTGCATCACCGACAAGGGAAAATCAAGCCGGATAATCGAGATAAAGCACCTCCAGGATAGCGAACCAGCGCCTTATCCACTTAGCCACCGTGATCCCTCGACATTGTATATGAGCACTGTGCAATCATATCCGTCTAATAATGGCGGGTATATATTTCATGTCGCGTATCTGGGAGAAACTTGGGGGTAATAATCGAATCAATCTGGAATTAACGTCAATCCAGGGTGTATTGGATACATCATTAATATAACAAACTTGAAATGGATTCGATTTGAACAGATAGGATTTTAGAAAACCTTCGCAGTTGATGAACGAGAACATTAGCCTGGAGGTCGGGTGTTTGATCCTTGCATTGGCCAAGACAGTTCGTCTCCATTTTCCGGCGTAATCTCCCCTTGTTAGTGATGCAAAAGGAGGGCCTGATAAGGACAGCTGACCGGATAGGACAAAAAACCGAGCTCTCGCGTACACATTTGAGTGCACATAAAAGATCCCTTGGCAGTTGGATTTCGATATAAGAGTAGGCCGTAGCGCCGCTGCCCGGGTAAAATTGCCCACATAGCGCACTGTATGGTGTATGCTTGTCTTCATTAGTCCAGTTTAGGTGCATAATAGTAGGATGTTAAACCCCATTTCATTTATTCATTCATTTAACGAGAACATTTCACAGCCCAAATGGTTTAGAACAACGTGGGCTCGCGGCTTTGGAACCGCTTGCGTTCGGGACTGGATGGTTGAGTTATCTAAAAATACGTGTACGTTAAACCCTAGAAGCATCAAAAGTTTGTATGTGATTAGGGTCGCCTGCGCCTAATGTCGTGGATTTTCTAGCTACTCCCCCCCCCCCCCTTTACTCCAGCTATAAACCTTTACACAGCAGGCGATTTTATTTACACAAAAATATTTATGCCATGTTTCCTCTTTCTCTTTCTTGACATGAACATCCAACCCTCGGTGAAATTAGGCTGTAACATTATGAGTGCCCAGAGGAAACCCACGAGGTTGAGAAATGCCCCTATCTCCATACCCGTACGATCACACCAGGGCTCGAAACCACAGCCGCAAGCCAGAGGTGGCCGGCCAGCTAGAGGTTGGAGCGCGGCACTCTAGACCACTAGGTCATCCCAATCCCACCACTCAGTGAGTAAGACACTGACTGGCGAACTTGACGTTCCCGATTTCGATCCCGATGCTCACCCCTGTCAGTGGTGTGGGACGGAGGGTATAGCCAGGAACAACGTATGGTCGTTCCAGTGGTCTCATGTACACAGTGGCGTGCACCTAAAAGAACCATTTTGGGATTCGAAATAAGAGTGGACCGTAGCGCCGATGTCCAAAATACCCATCTTCATTGGTGTATTTACTGAAACCGATCAGCTGTCCAACCTCGTGGGTTTTCTCCGGGTCCTCCGGTTTCCTCCCACTGCTAAAGACCCCTACACACAAGCGAATTATTGATATAAAATTAAACCATATGTTAGTCCCGAAACGACCTAGTAGCTGCGTAATAAAATACAGATCTGAGAAGATTATCTGCTTGAAGGTCTGAACTTTCTCGGCCAATGCAGGGATCGAACACTTGACCTCCAGGCTAGCGAACCAGCGCCTTATCCACTTAGCCATCGTTTGAAGGTCTTTAGACGTACAATAAGAGCAAACATATGGCCGTATTATTTCCACAAATGATCTAAGAGCCGGCCCATAGAAGGAATGTCTTCATCTATAATACTAACGAGATAAACTTAAATCGAACATTTATAGAACTTTGTTAGTCTCCTTGAGATCTGACTAAGAAGTTTACACGAGGAATCAGACATTCCAGGGTGATGAAAGCCAATTTCTATGACAAGCTTCACTTTTTATTCCTAGAAAATTCTACTGCTCTACCTTGCACAAAGTCGCCTATTAAACGTCAATTTACGGCTTCGACAAGACTTAATGGAATCTGTAGCTAACACAGAACGTTTTAGAAGAAATTACAAACTGGAAATAGTTTTATTATTGATTCACTTCCGTGTTAAAAAGGCGATCATCTTGAGAAGAAAAAAGTTGAAAGGAAAAGCTGTTACATTGATTGATGTATAAATAGAGGAAGCATGTGGATGGAGGGAGAGAGAGAGAGAGAGAGAGAGAGAGAGAGATAAATGGGGTTTAACGTCCACTCAACACAACTAGCTCATTTCGGGATTAAGCATATTATGGACTGATATAAAATACACATTCTAATGTTTCCCATTATTACCATATAAATATCTATTATAAATCACTACCAAATCTCTCCTGTAACACTTAAACATTATTCTTCAAATCATACCTAATGTTTTACAAGAATATTGGTTAATTCGGTAAAGGCACGTTGAAATAATGCACTTAAAATTATGTACAGTATAATCTGCATTAGGCAGCCACCCAAGAGAATGAGAGAAATGGGGTTTAACGTCCACTCAACACAACTAGGTCATTTAGGGGCTAACATATGGTCCCGAAATGACCTAGTTTGTGTCGAGTGGACGTTTAACCCCATTTCTCTCTTTTGAATATTGAAATAGTTTATTTATCTTTGAATTTTGTGGAGAAATGAGTAAAACCTTGTGCTCAATCTTAAATCTACAGGCAATGTAATCCATAATCTCTCTCTCTCTCTCTTTCTCTCTCTCTCTCTCTCACTCTCTCTCTCTCTCTCTCTCGCGACCAATCAGTTGCGTTACTTTCCGTCGCCCTGTCGATGTACTTCGTGTCGTGACCGTTTCATTAAACTCATTATAAGGAAATTCCGTGCCTCCCACATAATATAACAAATAAATCGGATTACCAATCCTCCAGCCCCAGTCAGCCCATATATATATTCTCCCGTGTATATATATATAGCACAGGACTCACTTGAAGACATCGCGCCTGGTACGTTCGTGCATTTTTCATGCGCGAACTCTTAGTTTTTCTATTACTGGCACGCGCACGGGCACTATTTTTTTTTGTTTTCCATGTACCAAAATCTGGGATTTCGAGGTCTGTTTAGCATAACACTTGCCACTGTACCTGTGTATCGCTAATTATAAACCAAATGTTTGAAGACCTTTCATATTTATTACGCACAGAATTTTCAGTACAGTGTTGATTCATGCTCAAATTGTTACTAAGCAAACCAACGGGATTATTTTCTCAACAGTGTATGAACTCATTTCATAGCGATAACATCCTTACACCGAGAGAAAGTATCTAGTCTCGGTGAATAGAACCATGGTTGTCTGGTAGAAAATTACTTTTGTATTTTTTGGAACGGTAAACAGTGTTTTTAGAAGCAAACTAACCTGCCACACATGACGAAGTCATTATAATAATAATAAAAAGGCAAGAACTCCTTTTGCAGCGGAAGCTTATCTGTGAGTAATAGGTCAAGGTTAAAACATACAGTACACGCATCGCGGTGGTTTGATGTTTTTTTATCGTGGAATTCCGTGAATTACCGCGTGAATATCGAGTGACATGATACGACTGACAGAGCAGCCCGGAGTCGAACAATCGCCGCCCGGCTGTCTTCGTCAGCTAGTTTCAAAATGTCGGACTTATTACCTCACTCCTGTCTAACAAATCATAAAGCTGTGGTGTTACGGTGGCGGCATAGTATTTCACCGTAACACCACAGCCACTCTAACCATTCATAATACATCTAACTATCGCTCCCTACACATTTCCCCTCGTCTACTTTCCCAAACGTCAACAACACATCTCATGCATCCATTTAGCTGATTACCCCTAGTACCATGTCTACTGGTTTTGTTGCAAGTTTTGGCCCTGAGTTCACACAGCATTCTCGGACTTAAGTTGAGAATTTACTCAATTTTGTTCACCTTATTTTAACTCAAATATAGCCTTTTATTAAAGCGAGAATTTCATATTTTCTAAGAAAGTCAAAACATAATTATTTCTATGTATTTTGCTCAATAGGTTGTCAACTCACTATTATATGATCATGGGTATTATTTCGCACCCTTAAAAATCATTGACACAGGAAAAAATAACACAAAAACCCTCCCGTGTTTTGCCACTGCTTCCATGCATTAGCTTCCTTCAAACATTGGAATTTAAAGATGAAAATGATATTTTTGCCAATTTCTTAGCTGGCAATAGTGAATTTTAGGATTAATAGGATTATTCTTTAAGAAGGTAGGACTGTTTACGGATATCATCTAGTTAAAGGCTTTTTTGAGATAAATTTTGAAAATATAACTTAAAAATTTGAAATGGTAGCTTTAAAATTTTGTTGTTTCAATGTATCAAATACACCAATAAGAAACTATGTGCAATGTTTTGTGAGTCTACATCAAATATATTTCTCATAAACAGTGATTGAAAATTGAGCAAATTCTCAACTTAAGTCTGAGAATGCTTTGTGAACTTGTGGCCTGGTTACAATGATAATTTATAATATATTATCCAGTCATTGTGATCAGTTCTTTTATAGGAAGGGCCGTCGAGGTTTGTTTTCAATCCAATCTTACATTTATATTAATCTATCCTTTGTTATATAAATAGTAGGACGTTAAACCCCATTTCATTCATCCTTTGTTATATATCAGTTTGTTTACCCGTTCACCTACACTGTTTCACCCAACGTGGACTAATTAAACTATTAATTTATACCAAGTAAACTTTACAAATATACTTTAAAACTTGTACTCAATAATATGTGTAGGCACCCACCCATCCTGTTATGAACTATGTATGCACCTGTACCATTGTCTGTGGTTATTTGTGCAAACACAAAACACTTAATCGTTCAGTTTTAAAATGTGTTAAATCGATTAACGAAAGGCTCTTCGCCGTGCCACAATCTGATGTCCATTTATAGCCATAATACCTGTGTAATGAATGAATGAATAAAATGGGGTTTAACGTCCTACGCTTCTGCACCTAACATGGGCTAATTGAAGACGGGTATACGCCATATAGTGTGCTATGAGGGAAATTTTGCAGGGGCAGCAACTGTATTCCAACTGCCAAATGAACCTTTACGTGCACGACGATGTGTACACAGGAGCTCGGTTTTTCGTCCCATCCGAACGACTAGGCAGCCGTCCTTGTCAGGCACCCAGTCTGCATCACTGACAAGGGGAAACCACGCAGGAATATCGAGATGAACTTTTTTCGGCCAATGCAGGGATCGAACACCAGCACCTTACCCACTTGATCACGTGATCCCAACCTGTGTAAAGACGTCCTACGTAGATATCCTACCTCGTGGGTTTTCTCCGGGTCCTCCAGTTAGTGTCGAGTGGACGTTAAACCCCATTTCTCTCTCTCTCTCTCCCTCCCCCCTCTCTCTCTCGCTGTCAAAACTAAACACCCCCACAACAACTTTAATGGTTTGGTCCAACACGTCACGGTATCCACGTTGTTTCTCTCTCTCTCTCTCTCCCCCTCTCTCTCCCTCTCTCTCCCTACGTAGTTAACAGAGTTCGTGTCATTGACATGACAGGCAATGTAATCCATAATCTCTCTCTCTCTCTCTCTCTCTCCGTAAATAACAGAGTTCGTGTGATTGACATGATTGTGACAACCTTGTACAAATATAATATCTCCATCACCTAATTCTACTTATATTAATACAAGTGGACACATGTCAGTTGGAATTGTCACAAATCTCGTGATTAATAGAAATGATTTCCGATCCAGCTGACCCTTGGTGCTCCATACAACTCTCAATGGCCATTTTGAATTGTTCCAAACAGTACTAGAGCAGTTGAGAGACGTTATAAGATGTTGGTTTGAGTACACGTGGAATATATTTATTTAGAAGACCCAGGCCCGTAGCCAGGGGGTGGCACGGGGGGGGGGGCAACTGCCCTCCCAATACTGAGTCTTGCCCCCCCCCCCCCAATATCACAAGAAAATTGGCCTTTACCGCAAATTTCATGCAGATGCCCATGCTAGTTGGCCCTCCCGAAAACATCTTTGCCCCCCCAAAAAAACAACTTCCTGGCTACGGGCCTGAGAAGACCTATAGTTGTTATGTGATATATATATATGATATTAATGGTCACCACTGCTTTGTAGAGAGAGGGAGAGGGAAATGGGGTTTAACGTCCACTCAACACAACTACGTCATTTCGGGACTATCATAATTTTTTTTTTAAATTTATTTCAATAATTCGCTTGCGCGTTAGGGTCTGTAAAAGTGGGAGGAAACCGGAGTGCCCGGAGGAAACCCACGAGGTTGAGAAGGCGCCCCTATATCCATGCCACATACACGCACACCGGGACTCGAAACCACAACCGCAAGCCAGAGGTGACCGGCCAGCTAGAGGTTGAAGCGTGGCACTTTAGACCACTAGGCCATCCCAGCCCCCGCTGCTTTGTAACCAACGAATAATTTGCTACTAAATTAACATATCTTATAACTAACAGACAATTTGGTACTAAATTAACATATCTTGTAAATAGGATGGGGATAGAATGAATGAATGAAATGGGGTTTAACGTCCTACGCTTAAGCACCTAACCTGGGCTAATTGAAGACGGGCATACGCCAACAGTGTGCTATGAGGGAAATTTTGCCCGGGCAGCGGCGCTACGGCCTACTCTTATATCGAATTCCAACTGCCAAGGGATCTTTTACGTGCACTCCAATTTGTACACGGGACCTCGGTTTTTCGTCCCATCCGAACGACTAGGCAGCTGTCCTTGTCAGGCCCTCCTTCTGCATCACTAACAAGGGGAAATCACGCCGGAAAATCGAGATGAACTTTCTCGGCCAATGCAGGGATCGAACACTCAACCTCCAGGCTAGCGAACCAGCGCCTTATCCACTTAGCCACCGTGATCCCCATGGGGATAGAAGCTCTATAGGAAATGGAATAAAACGGAATGGGGTTTAAAGGGGCTGTGGCTCTAAAACCAGATTAATGTAATATAAATGTATATAAAGTAATTTATATCCATTTTTTAAAAAAATAAAATATTGTAATTTCTAATCACTTTAATGGCCACCTTTCACGTCTGCTAAGTCCATTCTACACGGTTTTTTAATTATTATTTTGTCGTATGTGAATCAGCCAATAATTGTGTCTTAAATATTGGATAACAGCATCAATGCTGATTAAAATGGACCAATATTGAATATCATTTCGTGTTTTTAATTTCGAATATCATGGACAATATCGAGGTAGAGATTCAGCTCCTTTAACCCGTAGGTTTGTGTACCTACTGTAGTGGATAGTGGACGTTAAACCCCACCTCTCTCTCTCTCTCTTATTCTTCCTCTCCCCCCCCCCCATACGGACTACAAACAAACCCCATCTCTCTCTCCCTCCCTTTCCCCCACCCCAACCCCATACGGCCTACAACCATTCCCGGTGATTCTACTCTGCCTGCTGCCGGGTTCGACCAGGGGAATATTCTGATTATTATTCAACATATAATACGTGAAGCTGTTATCAAACCTACTAGTTATTATTGATCCAAATCCACTGATATTTTTTTATTATCATCTTCAGTAGAAGTAAGGAAAGTTGTTCGTTTTGTGACTTCTCCAATAATCATTATCAGCTCTGGTGTATAGTCTCTATAACGTTCCAATAATCATTAGATGATAATGGATCAGCCCTGGTGTATAGTATCTATAACTTTATGTGTTGATTTATTGCTTGATATATTGTTGCTAGGAATTAACGGAGAGAATGAATGAAATGGGGTTTAACGTCCTACGCTTCTGCACTGAAGACAGACATACGCCAGACGGGCAGCAACTGGATTCCAACTGCCAAGGGATATTTTACGTACACACCAATGTTTATGTACCACCCGAACGACTAGGCAACTCTCCTCGTCAGGCCCTCCTTCTGCATCACTTACAAGGGGAAACCACGCTAGAAAATCTATATGAACTGTCTCGGCCAATGCAGGGATCGAACACCCAACATCCAGGCCAGCCAGCACCTTATCCACTTAGCCATATTAGCGGATAACCTGTCAATGTTGTCATGTATTTATTCGCCGTAAAGAAATAGAAATAGACCCACTTCTACGGTATCCTACAAAGTTTCAATGGGTTCTGTTTCAAATACATCCTTCAAAAAAACAACATTCACATTGACCCTAAATTTGTTTTTTCTTTTCTCCGAGATGACGGAAACCAATTAAAAAAAACATTTGGTGTAAAAAAAAGCATTGTCATATCTGTGAAGAAAAAAGTAATCTCAAAGTAAATGACTTTATTAGCAGCCAAATCATGTTAGATTTCATATTATTAATTACGATTCTCTGTACAAGACATTTCTTTCATCTTTCTCTTCCTAACTTAAAGGAACACAATCAAGGTGTTTATATTTCTGCACTAAGTGAGACTAATGGAGACGACCACATGCCATGCTATAAGGAGAGTTTGCCCAGATTGCTGCCGTATGGGCGATTCGTTTTCCAAACTAAAATACCAGAATCAAACATAAAAGAATACAAATTCTAAAATGGCTTCAAACAAATCACTTTTTTTCCATTAGTGCAAAGTCATGGCTATTGTATTGGCTATTGTATAAATTAATTCCTAATAGAAACAGTAGTCGAACCTGGCCTTTTATAAAATTCAATTCGAGAAAAAACATTATCATTTAACATTAATAGATTCTCTGTACAAGACAATTAGCTTCCTGTTTGAGACCACGCCACCTCTAACTTTTAACACGACCGAACAAGTATTCCCGCGACCAGCACAACACGTCAACAAGTATTAGGAAAGAACATTCAAGCAAACAAAAAACAAAAAGTTTCCATTAAAAAACATCGTTCTATATCCTTAACAAAAACAAATACTTATAATTCCAATTTGAGAGAGGGGTGGGGGGTAGAGAGAGAGTAACATACGGTTCAATTTTAATTTCATTTCAATAATTCGCTAGAGCGTAGGGGTCGTTAGCAGTGCGGGGGAAACCGGAGGACCCGGGGAAGCCCCATACACCATACCACCTGACTCAATGGCAGACCTTGTGATCACACCGACAAGCGTTAACCAGTCGTCCACCCACCACTCTTTCCCTCTCGCCTTCCTAATTTTAAAGATAAACAGGCCCAGTGGAGTAGGGGGGGCAAGTACTCTTTTCTTCAGGTTATTGCGGACCCTGGATCCTCGCCTATAGGGATTTAGGATGGAAGCGCCCCCCCCCCAATCAAGAAGTCCTTCCGCCGACCCTGATAAAGGTACCAATTTCTGAGAATTTATTCTCATTAAATCGTTGTTGCGACACAGAACGCTATTGTAAAATGTAATAATAATAATAATAATCACGTCATTTTACAAGGGTAGCAAATTAGGCCTGAGGCCTTTTTCCAATTTGGCCCTTGGCACAGATCGTGCGAATGATTTCGATCATTACTGCAGGAAGAAACCGAAGAACTCGGGGGAAACCTGCCCAGTGGTAACACTGAACTCTTTATTGGGACGCTCAAGTGCCGAGATATCTCTCCTTTTAGAGAGAGAGAGAGAGAAGGAGAGATAGAGAGAGAGAGAGATCGTTGTCGCTATTCCAAAAGTCCAGTGAAAACACTGAACTCTTTTTTTGGTAAAGTGCCGATATCTCTACTTTTAGAGAGAGAGAGAGAGAGAGAGAGAGAGAGAGAGATCGTTGTCGCTATTCCAAAAGTCCAGTGAAAACACTGAACTCTTTATTTGGTAAAGTGCCGATATCTCTACTTATAGATAATCAATTCCAGTGATTAACGTGAAGATACGTCACATGAAAAGACCCCGTTCAAAAGGTCATCCTGGCGATTCCACTGGTACAAGACACAAGCCGAAGATCTCTGACATTTCTTTGACACATAATAACCAAAAGAAGGCTGATTTATTCAGTAAGTGATTAAGATATTATCATTACACGTGGGGGATCACGGTGGCTAAGTGGGTAAGGCGCTGGTTCGTTAGCCTGGAGGTCGAGTGTTCGATCCCTGCATTGGCCGAGAAAGTTCATCTCGATTTTCCGACTTGATTTCCCCTTGTCAGTGATGCAGAATGAGGGCCTGACAAGGATAGCTGCCTAGTCGTTCGGATGGGACGAAAGACCGAGGTCCCGTGTACACATTGGGGTGCACGTAAAAGATCCCTTGGCAGTTGGAATTCGATATAAGAGTAGGCCGTAGCGCCGCTGCCCGGGAAAAATTTCCCTCATAGCACACTGTATGGCGTATGGCCGTCTTCAATTAGCTCAGGTTAAGTGCATAATAGTAGGACGTTAAACCCCATTTCATTCATTCATTCATTCATTACACGTGACGATGAACAGAGATTGAACGGTATAATATTCCTAAAATACGTGTGTTATTGTACTATTGATCAATACTCACAGTGACTCCTCACAGTGACTCGCAACCAAAATAAATTCCTATTTCCATAATGTTATACGTGTTCCCCTCCCCACCCCATAAAATAACTTATGACGAGCATAATGTTATACATGTACCCCCCACCCCCATAAAATAACTTATGACGAGCATAATGTTATACATGTACTCCCCCACCCCCATAAAATAACTTATAACGAGCATAATGTTATACATGTACCCTCCACCCCCATAAAAAAACTTATGACGAGCATAATGTTATACATGTACCCCCCCCCCCATAAAATAACTTATGACGAGCATAATGTTATACATGTACCCCCCACCCCCATAAAATAAGTTAAATAACTTATGACGAGCATAATGTTATACATGTACCCCCCCCCTCCCCCATAAAATAACTTATAACGAGCATAATGTTATACATGTACCCCCCACCCCCATAAAATAACTTATAACGAGCATAATGTTATACATGTACCCCCCACCCCCATAAAATAACTTATGACGAGCATTCTACACGAGGACAGTCAATCTTATCAATAACCATTTGTGTGGGTTTCGGTTTCGATAGATTTCATGTTGCCATTATTTTGTAGATTAGATATTTATACGATTGGGGTTTAATAATAGAGTTCTTTTTAAAGCCCTAATACCACTCTTGCTGTAACTAAATAATATGTCCCAAACTTTATTCTGATCAACAAATTGTACTATTTTACAATATTTCAATTAATTGATGATACAAATTTCATCTTAACACACCTAATTGAAAATAATTGGAAAAATTGAACTGTATGATAATGAAAGGCCTTACGTAAACATTTTCAAATTTAATTTAGATTTAAACATATTTTCGAACCCTCTGGACAAGTAAAATAAGATGCAATGGATAATTTACACAACAAGTAGGACACTTAAACATGTTGTAGTTAGAATAAGGCTAAAAAAAAAATCTGGACCTGTCAAGCCAGCCAGAGTGTTATTGTCCCTTTAACATTCAACATGTTTTTTGTCTTCCTTACTGTCGCTTTAAATATTTCCAGGTGAATAAATTTGGGGTGGAATAATTTTCAACGTGTCAATCTTATTACCATGTAGTCTTAAAAATGTCAAATTATTGCTCTGCTCGCAAATTTGTTTAACCTCTAAATTTTCCAAAAGGTGGCCTTTTATCGTTTAATTGTCATGTTATTTTACTATTGTGTGATTTTTTACCCTGGTCATGACATATTTCAATCGTGATAATCGGGTCTTACAAAGGAAGAAATGATTACCAGTCACCCATAAAGAATACAATGGTTTTCTCTTTTCTATAAAATGGTTTCCAATCGGGAATTAATGTATACAACTGGGATATATTGTTTACGGTTTGTGTAAATATTATTTTAACTAAACCGATCTCTGGTTTTATTGTATCGATTAATTAAATATTTAATTTACATTAACCTCTCCGATTGTCAAGAGAGAGAGAGAGAGAGAGAGAGAGAGAGAGAGAGAGGGGGGAGAGAGAGGGAGAGAGAGATGAGAGAGAGAGAGAGGGAGGGGTCGTTTTGGAACTAACATATGGTTTGAATTTTATTTCAATAATTCGCTTGCGCGTAGGGGTCTTTAGAAGTGGGAGGAAACCAGTGCCCGGAGGAAACCCACGGGGTTGGGAAGGCGCCCCTATCTCCATGCCACATACGCTCACACCAGGGCTCGAAACCACAGCCGCTAGCCAGAGGAGGCCGGCCAGCTAGAGGTCGAAGCGCGGCACTCTAGACCACTAGGCCATCCCAACCCCCCGTCAAACTGATATAAGAGACTAATCTATCGTCAATACTGTTAATCAAAGCAAATGTTGAGTTCTGATTAGCATGTAGAAGTTTATTGTTATTACAGATGAAATAAACTTTAGGCAGGTAAAAGTAGGCCCAATGACGGCTACAGATGAACAACGATCACTGAAGCCTACAACGTTTCTGTGGATATAATGGCAATCATAATTTTGAGGCCATAATTTGCATAGTTCTAAAAGTGTAAAAACGAGGATTTATTCCCGGATGATTTGGTTTTGAACAAGTGTTAATTCTAAGACGATCTGGGAGTTGGGATGGCCTAGTGGTCTAGAGTACCGCGCTTCGACCTCTAGCTGGCCGGCTACCTCTGGCTGAAGGTTTATTGACCGGTGATTTGGTTTTGAACAAGAGTTAATTCTAAGACGATCTACATAGATCAGTTGGTATCTTATACTTGTTAGTTATTACTACTCCCTCTCTCTCCCCCTCTCTCTCTTATACTTGTTAGTTATTACTACTACTACTCTCTCTCTCTCTCTCTCTTATACTTGTTAGTTATTACTACTCTCTCCCTCTCTCCCTCTCTCTTATACTTGTTAGTTATTACTACTCTCTATCTCTCTCTCTCTCTCTCTCTCTCTTTCTCTCTCTTATACTTGTTAGTTATTACTACTCTCTCTCTCTCCCTCTCTCTCTTTCTCTCTCTTATACTTGTTAGTTATTACTACTCTCTCTCTCTCTCTCTCTTTCTCTCTTATACGTGTTAGTTATTACTACTCTCTCTCTCTCCCTCTCTCTCTCTTTCTCTCTCTCTCTCTCTCTCCCTCTCTCTCTCTCTTATACTTGTTAGTCATTACTACTCTCCCCCTCTCTCTCTCTCTCTCTCTTATACTTGTTAGTTATTACTACTCTCTCTCTCTCTCTCTCTTATACCTGTTAGTTATTACTACTCTCTCTCTCTCTTATACGTGTTAGTTATTACTACTCTCTCTCTCTCTCTCTTATACTTGTTAGTTATTACTACTCTCTCTCTCTCTCTCTTATACGTGTTAGTTATTACTACTCTCTCCCTCTCTCTCTCTCTCTTTCTCTCTTTCTCTTATACTTGTTAGTTATTACTACTCTCTCTCTCTCTCTCTTATACGTGTTAGTTATTACTACTCTCTCCCTCTCTCTCTCTCTCTCTCTCTCTTTCTCTCTTATACTTGTCAGTTATTACTACTCTCTCTCTCTCTCTCTCTCTTATACGTGTTAGTTATTACAACCCATCACCCATGTAACACGTGCTCTGCATATTGATGATCGATTATAGAGGCGGGAATAAAGACGTGTTCTTGAGTGGTTCCAGATAGTATCCTTGGTTATAAATCTGACAAATTGAGTTCCTACAGACAGAAGTGTAGACACTATATTTTGCTATGATATCATGGGTATTGGGTACGAGTTAAGAGGCTATCTTGGGATATTAAGAGATGAAACTTGTGTTTGGTTTTGGTCGTTACCTGAATATAAAGTTGTTAAATTATCCTGTATTCCTGTCTTCTCCGTTACAAACAGCCGAATAAATTGTTTTAGGAAAGTAAAAAACAAATTAAGAGAGATGTCTCAGCGAAGATTTATAAATCAAAACAGGGATTTAATGTTGCAACTGAGCGGCTTAGGGATAGCCGAAGAATATATGAATGATAGGGCCGCATTTACCGATGGGTATAGTTGGCAACTGTCCTATCTGTGGGCCAAAGAGACTAACATATTTGGCGCAGAAGGCCAGGGTATAACTTTGTTTACTGCACATCGAGTATTTCATTATATAAAATATTCAAACTCATATCTAGAGAGAGAGACATCAAATGAGGTTTAGGTCTACTATGAGACAAGGGAGGTTTAGGTTCACTATGAGACAAGGGAGGTTTAGGTCTACTATGAGACAAATGAGGTTTAGGTCCACTATGAGACAAATGAGGTTTAGGTCCACTATGAGACAAATGAGGTTTAGGTCTACTATGAGACAAGGGAGGTTTAGGTCTACTATGAGACAAATGAGGTTTAGGTTCACAATGAGACAAATGAAATTAAACCCACGGGGATTATTATGTATTGAATCCATAGGCGTACGAACCAGGGTCAGATTTTGGGCACCAATTGCTGGGAAAGTTTGGGCAAACAATTGTACTTGTATAAAAATAAATTGTGTTCTTGAGTGTGTCCAATTTAACAGCGAATTTAAATTCAAAGTGTCTATGGGGGGTTGGGATAGCCTATAGTGGTCTAGAGTGCCGCGCTTCGACCTCTAGCTGGCGGGCTACCTCTCTGGCTTGCGGCTGTGGTTTCGGGCCCTGGTGTGAGCGTATGTGCAATGGAGATAGGGGCGCCTTCTTAACCTCGTGGGTTTCCTCCGGGCACTCCGGTTTCCTCCAACTGCTAAAGACCCCTACGCACAGGCGAATTATTGAAATAAAAATTTAAAAAAAACACAAATGACCTAGTTGTGTTGAGCGGGCGTTAAACCCCATTTCTCTCTCTCTCTCTCTCTCTCTCTCTCTCTCTGTCTCTCTAGTTAGGCAATTAAATTAAAATCTTAAGATTCTAACCCTCTATTGTTTGGAGTACAGTAAGCCACGAGTTACACTACAGTTACATAAACAACTGTTTTCAGTTGTTTATATATTATTACAAGTAAATAAAATTTAGTTCTCTTTTATTGG